>JAEHOD010000016.1:0-530000 GCA_016834595.1 Chlamydomonas schloesseri
ATACATACATAAGCCTCTAGGGCTACAACCCCTAGCCTCGCGAGCTGTGGCTCGTGGGGGAGCACAACAATTATTGTTGGCGACTTTGGCTTTCGTTGCGCACTTTTTGTAGCCTGTTACGGGCTCCGTTGCTTTCGACTTGGTTCGAATTGGTTCCGACTGGCGCTCGCGCCGAGACTTTTGCCTCGAAGTTCCAGTGGCGGCTGGCCCGCGGCCTCCGCAGCTGGCCGGACGGGTTCTTCCTTGTTGCTACCTTTGTGTTTGACGTGTGTGCAGGTTGTGGACGGCCCTGGTGGCCGCTCGCTTGGTGTGGTGCCGACGCCCAATGAGCCCTCGCCTCTTCTCGTGGCGCCTGGCCCGCTTGTCGTCTCTGCCTGCGGCTATGCTGGCTCTGCAGATAGTTAGGTTCCCGGGTGTCGTCCGCAGCACGTCGGTCCGTGGATCGGTAGGCAGTGCGCAGCCAGTCGTGTAGTCCCCGGGTATGGTTTGTGTTTGCACGGGCGCGGTTGCCCCGGGCGCCCAGGCTGCTGGTGAGCATGTCGCCTCCGGACGCAATCGGGGCCTGTTTGGAGGGTTGAGTTCGTTCGTTGGTAGGGCGTGTGGGCGGGCGACGTGCCCGTGGTGGGCTTTGTGGGTGTGTTGGTGGTTTGGCTTGTTCCCCCGCTCGGCTTGGATTTGAGTTGGTACAGACTTTCCTGGACGATGGCCTCCTGGCCAAGACTTTGCAGACGAGAAAATGAGTGGTGCTTGCGTTTACTGGGGATGCCGGCAGGCCTCTGGCTTGTCGCGCCTTGTTTTGCGTGGGTACTGCCGCCAAAATGGTGCATTCATGAGCCGCGAGTACTGTGATGCTGTGTCTGGTGTGGCTCTGGCGGGCGTCTCGCTTAGCTTCGACACGCCTACGCAGCTGTGAGTCGGGTGGGCAGCCCAGCAGGGTGGCGGTTGGCCACATGTGCCCGAGACAGTGTTCACACTGTCCCCTTCTTGTAAACCCGCATTCATAACGGTTTGCTGAGGCTTTTGACGAGATGTACTTGAATAATGTGTGGAGGCGGGTGCTCAGGTATCGGTGGCGGACTCTGCCGTCGCCCCTACGCGGCCCGGCCTCAGTCCAAGATGCGGCGGACCGGTTTGCGGAGGCGGTCGCCCTCCTGCCGCCTGGCTGGGCGGCGGCCGCGCGCGCCGCGCGGCTGGCGCGGGGTCGTGCCGCTGCCCTGCCGTTGGAGGGCGCAGCGCTAGCACAGGCTACTGCGGAGTCTGTGCGGCAGGTGGTGTGCAAGGGCTGGGATGGTCACAAGAGGCCGGCCCACCGCTGCTGCTGACGGAGTATACGGTCAAGGCGGGGACAGTGCTGCAGATGGCGCCGCAATTAGCGGCCCTGCACGCTAAGCACCGGGCGTACATTCTGGATGCTGGTGTGTTAGATACGGACGTGCCCTTAGCGGCCGGGGCGTTTTCGGGAACTCTGGCGCGGTTGTGGGGCCTTAAATGGGAAAAACCAGCACAAAGAGGCGTTGTGGAGAGTGGCCTGCGAATGCGTGCTGGGCTTTCCCCCTCCATGCGCGGGAAACTGGCTGCTGGTAATGCAGCTCCGTGCCATGCCTGCGGTGTGTGTATGCAGGATGGGGGACCGGCGCCATTGGTTTTGGGGAGTGTCGGTAGGTCGCCCAAGCGTTACGGGAGAGTATGGGCATGGCACTGGGGATGGCATCCGGAGGAGGCTCTGTCTGCCTTCTCGCGTGAGGAACTGTGGCTGGTGCGGCCGCCTGCGGGCCTGCACAGCCGGTGTGGGACGTTGTGTGTCTTGCCGCTATGTCCGCCATGGATCTTGGGCGGCAACGGGTGGTGATGGCTGGTTTGGCAGCGCGACAGACTCTGCCGTCCGCCCTGGTTCTTAGCATTGGCTTGGCTGTCGTTGCGGACTTTTGGGGGCCGTTGCAAACATATGTGAGCCTGGTATTCGGCCGAAGGCTGGGACACGGTTTCAGCATGGCCACCCTTTTCTTCTCGCTCGTGGCCATGATGATGGTATGCTCCTGGTGTTGCCTTACGACTTTGAATCCCGCCTCCGTCCCCTTAAAAGGGCGTGGGGTTGGGCGGTGGGGTGCTGTTTAGTATTCGCACGGGTGCCTAGACGCTTGCGCCTTGGCTGGTGTGTGTACTTTGCGCCACCCTACTAGGGTCTGTTGCTGTTTGGGGTTCACCCCTGTCGTATCTGGACTGTGGCCACGATGCAAACGGTGGGGATCTGGCGGGCCATGGCTTGGCTGGGACTCGCTGTGCGCGAAGTCACGCGGACTCCGACTGCGGGAGGGTTTGCTGCAGCTTCAGACGGCCCTTGTGTGCTTGCGCGCTCGGGTTGTCCCCTCTGTAACACCGCAATCATAACTCGGC
Organism: Chlamydomonas schloesseri; assembly: GCA_016834595.1. Taxonomy (NCBI): domain Eukaryota; kingdom Viridiplantae; phylum Chlorophyta; class Chlorophyceae; order Chlamydomonadales; family Chlamydomonadaceae; genus Chlamydomonas; species Chlamydomonas schloesseri. The sequence goes on from JAEHOD010000016.1 coordinate 2,395, forward strand.
CTCGGGCGGCGTGGTGAGGAGGACGCCGAGCCGGGCGTCCACGCCAAGCTGCAGTGCCAGGGCCGCCGGGGTGGCACGGGCGACTTCATGGACGTCCGCTCAGCCGCCCCGCCAGGGGGCATGCAGTAATGCGGCGGCCCAAGCAACGGGCCGCGGGACCCCGACCCCTGCGGGTGGGGTCCCACAACGTGCGGGGGCTGCGGAAGCGGACGCCCCATATGGGGTGTGCTCGCTTGCACGCCCTCTTGTGCTGCTGGGAACGGCAGCGCCTGGACGTAGTGTGTCTCCAGGAGACGCACGTGCTCGAATCCGATATTGATTTGGTGACTGCCGACCTTGCGGCGGCCGCGCAGCGGCTGCGCGTTCGGGAGTGGACTGCGTGGTGGGCGCCGGCGCAGAAGCCCCCAGGGCGGCGCGTCACCGGCGGCACAGCCATCCTGGTTCGCTCGTGCCTCCTGCAGCAAGGTGTCGTGACTCTGCCCGGCGGTGATGCTGCAGTGGCCGTGGCCACGGGCGCCTGGGCGGGGGCGTGGCGTCAGCGTGCCAATGCAGTGGGGTGGCCACACTTTCACGTTGACTTCAGCCTACTTCCCCTTGGCTTCTTCGCAGCAGCAGGCGTTTATACGCGACTGGGTGGGTCCGCAGGCTGCGGCCGCGGGCGAGCACATCCTTGCCGCTGACTTCAACTTTGTGGACGACCTGGCGCTGGACACTGTCACTGGTGTCGAGCGTGGCGACAGGCCCGCGTCGGCTGCCCTGGCAGCGGCGTGCCCTGGCCTTGCTGACGTTCTGCGCCAGCGCCACCCTGCACGACGTGTGTGTACGTTCTTTCACCCCACCGGGGCCAGTCGGCTGGACCGCATCCTCTGCAGCGGGGGCGTCGCGCCGCACGTGCAGGAGTGCGGCGTCGCTGCCGGCGTGCCCTCCGATCACATGCTGGTTACGGTGGCCGTGGCGGCGTCGGCCGAGGTTACCCGCCCTGCGCGGGGCCTGCCCAAGGCTCACCTTGGCTTCCGCGACTTCAAGGACCTGGACGGCGCCTACCGCACCTGGCTGTGTGCTGAGCTGGCGGCGCGCCCCACCGACCCTGTGGAGCTACTGGCCTGGTGGCCCGCCCTCAAACGCGTCGCCGCCACGTCTGCCAATCGCCTGAGCCGGATCGCTGTCTCCCGCCGGGTGGCAGCCGGCCAGCGTGAAGCTGCGGCGCTTGCCGCCGCCGCTGCCGCTACCGCCGCGGTGGAGGCTGGCGGCGACGTGCAGGCGGCAGCGCCAGCGGCGGTGCGCGCGCGCTGCACAGCGGCTGCCGCGGCTGTGGCCGCTGCTGCTGGCGCTGCGCGCAGTACACGTCATGCCTGGTTGCGTGGCGGCGAGAAGCCATGTCCTCTCCTTACCCGTATGCTGCGGCCAGCTGGCGGCCCTCGCACCATCGCCAGACTGAAACAACCCAACGGCTCGTACACGTCTGATCCCACGGTCATGGGCCAGGTCATGGCGCGGTATTGGCAGGATGTTTGTGCCGCGCCGCTGCCGGACCCAGCCGCCAGGGCACAGGTTTTTAGCGGCGCTGCAACACCACGGCCGCCGCTGTACTGCCGAGGATGCCGAGCAGCTTGGCCGGCCGGCGGTGACGGCCGCGGAAGTGCGTGCCGCCCTGCTTGCTGCTCCCGCTGGGCGCGCGGCCGGCCCTGACGGTATCCCTGTCGAACTGTATCAACATTATGAAAGTGACTTCGCCCCGGTGCTGGCAGAGGTGTTTACGGCCGTGGGGGAGGGTCACGGTGTGTCAGGTGGATTCCTGGATGGTGTGTGGACGTTTTTCTATAAAGGGGGGTGACGCGTCCGAGCCGTCCAACTACCGCCCCATCACTTTGACAGACACTGATTATCGCACTCTCGCACGGGTGTTGTGCCGGCGGTTGCAACCTGTGTTTGGGCGCGTTATCGACCCTGAGCAAACTGCGTTTCTGACTGAGCGTCGCATTGCGGATAATATACTGCTGTTGCAACTTACGCCGGGTTTGCTAAAGGCCGCGGGCAAGGCTCCGGGTGTGGCGGCCTTTCTCGATTTTTACAAAGCGTACGATACGGTAGACCGGTCGTTTCTGCTGGCGTGCCTAGAGCGTATGGGTGTAGGGGCCGGTTTCTTGTCTTGGGTTTCACGTCTGTTGACTGACACGCGTGGGGCGGCTCTGGTGAACGGGCGTGTGTCTCGGTGGGTGCCGTTGGAGGCGGGTGTGCGCCAGGGCTGCCCCCTGGCTCCGCTGCTGTACCTTGCTGTAGCGCAAGCCCTTCTGTCCTGGCTCCGCAGTCGGGGGGCACGGCGTCCTGGCTGACCTTGCGTCTGTCCTGGCCTCTCAGTATGCGGATGACTGCACGCCTCTGCTTGCGGGGTTCCAAATGGTGCCGCAGTTTTTGGCGGATATGGATGTGTTTCGGGCGTGCGTCTGGGCAACGATTGAACATGACTAAAGTTGAGTTGCTACTGCTCGGGGCGGCAGGGGGGGGGGGCGGGGGTGGTTTGCCGGCAGGCGTGGCGGGCCCACCACTGCCCCCAGGGTGGCGGGCTGTGCCTACGTCTAAGTCCCTGGGGGTCCATTTTTGGGACTGGGCCACCGCCATGCCGCCCGTTGCGTTTGATGGCGTGGTCAGTGTCCTCGGCAAAATTGTGCGTATGCCTGTGTCCATGTTCGGGCGGGCGGCGGCGGTGTCGGCGTATGCACTTGGCAAAGTACTGTACCATTTAGAGTTTGTGGGGCTCCCCCGTACTCAGGCGCCTGTCCAGGGCCCCCTGAAGCGGGTTGCGGCGGTGGTGGACCGGCGGCTGTCTCCGGCCAAATATGAGGCTAATGCACGCGCTCGACCGCCTGGTGTGTCCCTTGACATTATGCAGCTGCCTCCGGTGGTTGGGGGTGTGGGCCTGCTACCGTTGGTGCAGCACGTGCAGGCGCGACAGGCGGGGTTGGCGGTGCGGTGTGTGCTGGGTGCGTGTGGCCTGCTGCCGTATGTCCCTCCTTGGACCCGGGTGGTGGTCGCGTGGCTTCGTCAGCTGTGTTTGGATGTGACGCCGCTGCGGTTATTGGTGCATGGGGGTGGCTCGGCAGTGCTGGGGCGTCCCCTGTCCCCGGCCTGCCCCCCGTTTGTGCGTTTGTTGGGCGCTTTGTCGCACTTGCCGCCGTTGTCGTTGGTGGCGCCGCCCCCACCCGGGGCGTGGGTGGCGCATGTGCCCTTGTGGGCTAACCCAGCCCTGTGTGTGGGGAGCAGCACGTGGGATGTGGCGTTTGCGGATCTGTACGCTCTCCCAGGCCTGTTGCGTGTGGGCCAACTGGTGGATGCGCATGACGGCTTGGATGAGTATCGTGAGGCCAGTCAGCACCCTGGCCGCTGGGGGACACGGTTTGCTGAGGCTTTTGACGAGATGTACTTGAATAATGTGTGGAGGCGGGTGCTCAGGTATCGGTGGCGGACTCTGCCGTCGCCCCTACGCGGCCCGGCCTCAGTCCAAGATGCGGCGGACCGGTTTGCGGAGGCGGTCGCCCTCCTGCCGCCTGGCTGGGCGGCGGCCGCGCGCGCCGCGCGGCTGGCGCGGGGTCGTGCCGCTGCCCTGCCGTTGGAGGGCGCAGCGCTAGCACAGGCTACTGCGGAGTCTGTGCGGCAGGTGGTGCAAGGGCTGGGATGGTCACAAGAGGCCGGCCCACCGCTGCTGCTGACGGAGTATACGGTCAAGGCGGGGACAGTGCTGCAGATGGCGCCGCAATTAGCGGCCCTGCACGCTAAGCACCGGGCGTACATTCTGGATGCTGGTGTGTTAGATACGGACGTGCCCTTAGCGGCCGGGGCGTTTTCGGGAACTCTGGCGCGGTTGTGGGGGCCTTAAATGGGAAAACCAGCACAAAGAGGCGTTGTGGAGAGTGGCTGCGAATGCGTGCTGGGCTTTCCCCCTCCATGCGCGGGAACTGGCGGCTGGTAATGCAGCTCCGTGCCATGCCTGCGGTGTGCGTATGCAGGATGGGGACCGGCGCCATTGGTTTTGGGAGTGTCGGGTCGCCCAAGCGTTACGGGAGAGTATGGGCATGGCACTGGGATGGCATCCGGAGGAGGCTCTGTCTGCCTTCTCGCGTGAGGAACTGTGGCTGGTGCGGCCGCCTGCGGGCCTGCGCCAGCCGGTGTGGGACGTTGTGTGTCTTGCCGCTATGTCCGCCATGGATCTTGGGCGGCAACGGGTGGTGATGGCTGGTTTGGCAGCGCGACAGACTCTGCCGTCCGCCCTGGTTCTTAGCATTGGCTTGGCTGTCGTTGCGGACTTTTGGGGCCGTTTGCAAACATATGTGAGCCTGGGTATTCGGCCGAAGGGCTGGGACACGGTTTCGCCTGGCCACCCTTTTCTCGCTCGTGGCCATGATGATGGTATGCTCCTGGTGTTGCCTTACGACTTTGAATCCCCGCCTCCGTCCCCTTAACAGGGCGTGGGGTTGGGCGGTGGGGTGCTGTTTGGTATTTCGCACGGGTGCCTAGACGCTTGCGCCTTGGCTGGTGTGTGTACTTTGCGCCACCCTACTAGGTCTGTTGCTGTTTGGGGTTCACCCCTGTCGTATCTGGACTGTGGCCACGATGCAAACGGTGGGGATCTGGCGGGCCATGGCTTGGCTGGGACTCGCTGTGCGCGAAGTCACGCGGACTCCGACTGCGGGAGGGTTTGCTGCAGCTTCAGACGGCCCTTGTGTGCTTGCACGCTCGGGTTGTCCCCTCTGTAACACCGCAATCATAACTATTACACACACTGTCCCCTTCTTGTAACCAGCACTCATAACTATTACATACATACATAAGCCTCTAGGGCTACACCCCTAGCCTCGCGAGCTGTGGCTCGTGGGGGAGCACAACAATTATTGTTGGCGACTTTGGCTTTCGTTGCGCACTTTTTGTAGCCTGTTACGGGCTCCGTTGCTTTCGACTTGGTTCGAATTGGTTCCGACTGGCGCTCGCGCCGAGACTTTTGCCTCGAAGTTCCATGGCGGCTGGCCCGCGGCCTCCGCAGCTGGCCGGACGGGTTCTTCCTTGTTGCTACCTTTGTGTTTGACGTGTGTGCAGGTTGTGGACGGCCCTGGTGGCCGCTCGCTTGGTGTGGTGCCGACGCCAATGAGCCCTCGCCTCTTCTCGTGGCGCCTGGCCCGCTGTCGTCTCTGCCTGCGGCTATGCTGGCTCTGCAGATAGTTAGGTTCCCGGGTGTCGTCCGCAGCACGTCGGTCCGTGGATCGGTAGGCAGTGCGCAGCCAGTCGTGTAGTCCCGGGTATGGTTTGTGTTTGCACGGGCGCGGTTGCCCCGGGCGCCCAGGCTGCTGGTGAGCATGTCGCCTCCGGACGCAATCGGGGCCTGTTTGGAGGGTTGAGTTCGTTCGTTGGTAGGGCGTGTGGCGGGCGACGTGCCCGTGGTGGGGCTTTGTGGTGTGTTGGTGGTTTGGCTTGTTCCCCGCTCGGCTTGGATTTGAGTTGGTACAGACTTTCCTGGACGATGGCCTCCTGGCCAAGACTTTGCAGACGAGAAAATGAGTGGTGCTTGCGTTTACTGGGGATGCCGGCAGGCCTCTGGCTTGTCGCGCCTTGTTTTGCGTGGGTACTGCCGCCAAAATGGTGCATTCATGAGCCGCGAGTACTGTGATGCTGTGTCTGGTGTGGCTCTGGCGGGCGTCTCGCTTAGCTTCGACACGCCTACGCAGCTGTGAGTCGGGTGGGCAGCCCAGCAGGGTGGCGGTTGGCCACATGTGCCCGAGACAGTGTTCACACTGTCCCCTTCTTGTAAACCCGCATTCATAACTATTGGCTTGTCGCGCCTTGTTTTGCGTGGGTACTGCCGCCAAAATGGTGCATTCATGAGCCGCGAGTACTGTGATGCTGTGTCTGGTGTGGCTCTGGCGGGCGTCTCGCTTAGCTTCGACACGCCTACGCAGCTGTGAGTCGGGTGGGCAGCCCAGCAGGGTGGCGGTTGGCCACATGTGCCCGAGACAGTGTTCACACTGTCCCCTTCTTGTAAACCCGCATTCATAACTATTGGCGGGCGTTTAGCTTAGCTTCGACACGCCTACGCAGCTGTGAGTCGGGTGGGCAGCCAAGCAGGGTGGCGGTTGGCCACCTGTGCCCGAGGCAGTGTTCACACTGTCCCCTTCTTGTAACCAGCACTCATAACTATTATACATACATACGCCTCTAGGGCTTCACCCTAGCCTCCGAGCCTTGGCTCGTGAGGGGGCTCGACTGACATTTCTGTTTCGTCGACTTTGGCGTATTATGCAAACTTTTTGTAGCTCGATACGAGCTCTCTGACTGCTAGGAATGCCGATTTAGGCGCCGACGGGCGCTCAGACCTCGAAGTTCCATGGCGGCTGGGCCGCGGCTCCCGCGGCCGGCCGGGCGGGTCCTTCCTTGTTGCTGCTGTTAAGGCGTTTGTGTGTGCAGGTTGCTGGCGGCTCTCGTAGCCGTCTGTGGCCGGGCGCAAGCCTCGATGGGCAACTCGCTGGCGGCATGTATGGCGCTCCACTGAGGATGCTCGACAGCCTTCTTTCCAGCCGGTGCCAGACTGCCGTTAAAAGCCTGGCGAGGAGGCGCAGCGCCGGAATGCTGCACGCCGGGTTGCCGTGTTAGTGGATGCAACGTGTCGGTAGCGAGTTGTCTGTCTTGGTGGGTTGTTCGGGGCGCTGCCCTGTGTTGGGCCTGTAGGCCAGGACCAGACTGTGCCGTTGGCACGATTGATGTGAGGGCGCTGCCCCGTGTTGGGCCTTAGGGCCAGGACCAGACTGTGCCGCAGGCACGCAAAGACGCCCAGTCACGTCCGCGCGGCGGGGGCGACCCTGCTTCGCGGCGTGCGAAATGAGTGGTGTTTCTGTTTGATGCGGATGACGGCGGACCACTGGCCTGTCCGCGCCGTGTTGTGCGGGGGCACCATCACCAAAAGACCTAAAACTGAAGCATTGCTTCTTTGGACTTGGCAATGAGGAAGCTGTGCGGTGTGGCTGTGACGGGTCATGCATCCGGGTGTCTGACTTGGTTTCGACACACTGTGCGTGGAGTTGCCGGACTGAGGACTTGAAAGTGGGCAGCAAAACCTGGCGGTGGTTTCCGGTCGCAGGGTGGATCCCTCTGGCTTATGTCAGCCCAGGGCCCGAGTATGCCCCTTGCTCGCTTGCGAGCTCGGCGTGTCCTTTCCTGTAAACACGCAATCATAACTACTGTGTTACATACATAAGCCTCTAGGGCTACACCCCTAGCCTCGCGAGCTGTGGCTCGTGAGGGAGCACAACAATTGTTGTTGGCGACTTTGGCTTTCGTTGCGCACTTTTTGTAGCCTGTTACGGGCTCCGTTGCTTTCGACTTGGTTCGAATTGGTTCCGACTGGCGCTCGCGCCGAGACTTTTGCCTCGAAGTTCCATGGCGGCTGGCCCGCGGCCTCCGCAGCTGGCCGGGCGGGTTCTTCCTTGTTGCTACCTTTGTGTTTGACGTGTGTGCAGGTTGTGGACGGCCCTGGTGGCCGCTCGCTTGGTGTGGTGCCGACGCCAATGAGCCCTCGCCTCTTCTCGTGGCGCCTGGCCCGCTGTCGTCTCTGCCTGCGGCTATGCTGGCTCTGCAGATAGTTAGGTTCCCGGGTGTCGTTCGCAGCACGTCGGTCCGTGGATCGGTAGGCAGTGCGCAGCCAGTCGTGTAGTCCCGGGTATGGTTTGTGTTTGCACGGGCGCGGTTGCCCCGGGCGCCCAGGCTGCTGGTGAGCATGTCGCCTCCGGACGCAATCGGGGCCTGTTTGGAGGGTTGAGTTCGTTCGTTGGTAGGGCGTGTGGCGGGCGACGTGCCCGTGGTGGGGCTTTGTGGTGTGTTGGTGGTTTGGCTTGTTCCCCGCTCGGCTTGGATTTGAGTTGGTACAGACTTTCCTGGACGATGGCCTCCTGGCCACGACTTTGCAGACGAGAAAATGAGTGGTGCTTGCGTTTACTGGGGATGCCGGCAGGCCTCTGGCTTGTCGCGCCTTGTTTTGCGTGGGTACTGCCGCCAAAATGGTGCATTCATGAGCCGCGAGTACTGTGATGCTGTGTCTGGTGTGGCTCTGGCGGGCGTCTCGCTTAGCTTCGACATGCCTACGCAGCTGTGAGTCGGGTGGGCAGCCCAGCAGGGTGGCGGTTGGCCACATGTGCCCGAGACAGTGTTCACACTGTCCCCTTCTTGTAAACCCGCATTCATATATGTGTCGCGGGGGGCTGGCGACCGCATTGACGTGGTGTTGCCGTATGACGCTGCTTCTCCGCCCCCTTCTCCTTGAGGGGCGTGCGGCGTGCAGCTGGCCTCGGGCCTACTGTGCTGGCTTGACGGTGTGCTGCCTTGACGTTTCCGACTTGGTCTTCGCGTAGCGGTGCCTTATGAGCCGCGTGTCTTGTGATGCTGTGTCTGGTGTGGCTCTGGCGGGCGTTTAGCTTAGCTTCGACGCGCCTACGCAGCTGTGAGTCGGGTGGGCAGCCAAGCAGGGTGGCGGTTGGCCACCTGTGCCCGAGGCAGTGTTCACACTGTCCCCTTCTTGTAACCAGCACTCATATATGTGCGGCGTGCAGCTGGCCTCGGGCCTACTGTGCTGGCTTGACGGTGTGCTGCCTTGACGGTTACGACTTGGTCTTCGCGTAGCGGTGCCTTATGAGCCGCGTGTCTTGTGATGCTGTGTCTGGTGTGGCTCTGGCGGGCGTTTAGCTTAGCTTCGACACGCCTACGCAGCTGTGAGTCGGGTGGGCAGCCAAGCAGGGTGGCGGTTGGCCACCTGTGCCCGAGGCAGTGTTCACACTGTCCCCTTCTTGTAACCAGCACTCATATATGTATGCCGGCCAAGGGTTGCCTGCTGAGGCCCCGCTCCCTTCTCGCCGTGTTTTAGCTATTGGACTGGAGGTGGTGGCTGATTTCTGGGGACGGTTGCAGGCGTTTGCTAGCTTGGGCGTGCGCCCTAGTGGCTGGGATGCTGTCCCCTCCGGGCACGTGTTCCTGTCGCGGGGGGCTGGCGACCGCATTGACGTGGTGTTGCCGTATGACGCTGCTTCTCCGCCCCCTTCTCCTTGAGGGGCGTGCGGCGTGCAGCTGGCCTCGGGCCTACTGTGCTGGCTTGACGGTGTGCTGCCTTGACGGTTACGACTTGGTCTTCGCGTAGCGGTGCCTTATGAGCCGCGTGTCTTGTGATGCTGTGTCTGGTGTGGCTCTGGCGGGCGTTTAGCTTAGCTTCGACACGCCTACGCAGCTGTGAGTCGGGTGGGCAGCCAAGCAGGGTGGCGGTTGGCCACCTGTGCCCGAGGCAGTGTTCACACTGTCCCCTTCTTGTAACCAGCACTCATATATGTGAGCCTGGGTATTCGGCCGAAGGGCTGGGACACGGTTTCGCCTGGCCACCCTTTTCTCGCTCGTGGCCATGATGATGGTATGCTCCTGGTGTTGCCTTACGACTTTGAATCCCCGCCTCCGTCCCCTTAAAAGGGCGTGGGGTTGGGCGGTGGGGTGCTGTTTAGTATTTCGCACGGGTGCCTAGACGCTTGCGCCTTGGCTGGTGTGTGTACTTTGCGCCACCCTACTAGGTCTGTTGCTGTTTGGGGTTCACCCCTGTCGTATCTGGACTGTGGCCACGATGCAAACGGTGGGGATCTGGCGGGCCATGGCTTGGCTGGGACTCGCTGTGCGCGAAGTCACGCGGACTCCGACTGCGGGAGGGTTTGCTGCAGCTTCAGACGGCCCTTGTGTGCTTGCGCGCTCGGGTTGTCCCCTCTGTAACACCGCAATCATATCTGTGAGTCGGGTGGGCAGCCAAGCAGGGTGGCGGTTGGCCACCTGTGCCCGAGGCAGTGTTCACACTGTCCCCTTCTTGTAACCAGCACTCATATCTGCCGGTGACGCTGGCGGTGGAGTGGATCCACCAGCAGGAGCCGGGGCTGCTGGAGCGCGGGTGGCTGCAGTACCAAACAGACAGCCAGGCGGCGGCGGCGTGCGTGCTGGGCATGAAGGGCGCGAGAGAGTGCCTAGAGCGGGTAGACGAGCTGTACCGGCTCTGCGCGCTAATCGGACTTGAGGTGCAGATGGTGTGGTTTCCCCGCTCAGCACCGCAGCAGCAGCGCGCAGACGAGCTGTCCAAGTACGAAGACAGCTCGCAGTGGTGCTTGAATGACGAGGTATACGACAACCTGTGGCGGGAGCCTTGCCTAGGCGGGAGGCTGCCGGTGCTAGACGTATTCGCGGACGAATACTCAACCAAGCTGGGCGAGGCTTTCTTCTCCCGCCACTGGAGCCCCGGCACGCAGGCGGTAGACGCTTTCGCCCAAGACTGGCGGGCGTGGGCGAAGGGAGGCGTGCTCTACATTAACCCCCCCTTCGACCAGATGGGGCGGGTGGTGCGAAAGATAGCAGACGAGCGGCCAGACTGTGTGCTGATAGCACCAATCTGGCCGCGGAGCTGGCGGGTGGAGATGATGCGGTTGCCAATTAGGCAGAGGCGCCGGCTGACGCACCGGAATGACCTGTTCTACCCTGGGCCTCAAGTACCGGCCGGACAGGCACGCGGGGCGAAAGCCCCACGCTACGGGGTAGAGGCGGTGTACATCATTTGGCAGTAGCGATCAGGAGAGCTGCCGTTTAGAACCGGCAGTGTAGTGTGGCAGACCAGGCACCATTGGTCACGGTTGGAAGTGATAGCCGGGAGACACGCCACACGAAGTTAGCCAGGTGTATGACGAGCATTTGCGCTGCAGCAGTGAACGTGACTTCAATGCTCGGATGACCGCATGGGCAGTACACGCTAGGGTCTTACCGCCCGAAGCCCCGCTGCGGCAGAGCTATCGTTTATATCTTAGCTGCTATCACCCCCTAGCAGCACGGACTAAGGGCGACACTAAAGCCCCAACAAAAAATTTCTCCCACCCACCACCCCGATGTCATTTGGGGCTGCCTATCCACAGGTCAGATCCCGAGACGGCGTGGGAGCAGATCGAGGGGAGGCGAAGAGGGGAGGGAAAGAGTCGGAAGCGGCAAAGGGGTCCGGCAGGGGCAGAGTGAGGCCACTTGGCGCAGCGAAAGCAGCTAAATACGGCAGGATGGCGGTTGCAATAGATAGAAGCCGTAGGCGGAGGCCAGGGACAGCAATTGCGGTTGATTCTGGACCGGTGGTGTCTTTAAGGGCACAGCTGACAGGAGAGAGGCGAAGATGAGCTGTATCGAAGCAGAAGCAGAAACCTCATTATGCCGGGACTGGAGAAGCACACGGGCCAGGGGCGAGCATTCTGGGAGCGTTAAAAGGCCGCTAACGGTGTCCGGAAGCAAGTAAAGTTCAGTAAGCGCTAACCGAATCAAACACCCTCGCCTAACCACAATGGCCTTTCGGCGTACGGAACCATGGCCAGCACCAAGCGGTCAAGGCTAACACAACGCCGTACCGGAGACATATTGCCAAACGGGATAGACCCCTTCATGCACTATTAGGGCCACGGTCATAACCAGGTGCGATGGCTTAGCAGCACAACACCAAATACAAACAGCAGAGCGAGCCAGCTAGTCAAGCCTGGGCGCTCACAAGCGCGGCCGCACATCACGCAGGTGCCGCTCGCCGTCCAGGTAACGCTTCAGGATGGCAGGCGTCCGCAGCTGACTGAAGCGCATCAGCTCCTCCGTAGAGGCCCCATCGCCGGCGGCGGCCTGCAGCGCACCCCGGCGAAAGCTGTGGCAAGTTTCACCCGCGTACAGACCCGCCGCCTGCAGGTGTAGCTTCAGCCGCGCGCTCAGAGTAGAGGTGCGCAGCGGGATAGCCTTGAAGGAGCGCTGGTCCGGCGTGAGCGGGCGGAACAGATAGTCCACCACAGCGCTGCCCGGAGGGGCCCCGGGCTGCCGGCAGAGCCACAAGTACAGCCCCAGCACGCGCGGGACGCAGAACGCCAGCGCCGCGGGGTTGGGCCACAGCCAGATGGCCGGGGCACGGCCCAGCCGGTAGGTTTTGGTGCCCCGCTCGCTCACACACAGCGTAGGCACGGCAGAGCCGCCGCACTCCCAGGGAGCCGGCAGCGGGAATCCCCGGTAGGGCTGGTCGGGCTGTGCTGGGTCCACAAAGTCGCCCAGGCCCAGCTTGCCGATGTCGTGGGCCCGCTGAGCGGTCTGCCACAGCAGCAGAATGCACAGGAGGTCCCGCAGTAGCACGAGCAGGTCTCGCGCGCCGGAGGCGCGGTTGATGAGGCCCCACAGATAATCCACGAGCGCCTCGTACTTCTGAGCCGTCAGTGGCACGGCCGAAACCTCCTGGTACCCCGCCAGCATCTGCTGCCGCTGATAACCCTTACGGTAGTCCTCCACCCAGACGCACGCGCACGGGTTGCCCTCGCCGGTGACGGCGTTATACCGCCCCTCGCGGCCGGCGCGCGCCAGAGCACCGCTCAGCAGAGAGAGATGCGACTTGACGGCGCTCGGGCCCGGCACGTCCGACTGCCGCCCAACGTGGCGGGGAAGCCAGTGCTCGGTCAGGTACACCAACACGTCATCCGGAGAGCAGTCCAAGATGGTGCGCCCGCCGCCGAAACAGCACAGCCAGGCGGTGAACTCCCGCGCCGCCGCCTCCTGCCGAGCGAAGGTGCTAGCCGCCAAGCTGGCCGCCACGGTTTGAGCGGCGGCCGCCAAACCCCGCCGGTACACCGCCTCGCGCTCGGCAGCGGCCGCAGCAGGCGCAGGAGCGGCAGGCGCCCACCCGGCCTGCCGGAGGACCGCGAGAGCCGGCACGGGAACACGGAGAGGCGTGCCAAACCCCGGACCGCAAGCCGCCGCGGGCGCAACCTGCGCAGAAAGAACAGGCAAGCATAATCAGACCCGCAAAACGAAGGCGAGCGGCAAATCGAGAGCGAAGAACCTACCATCCAAACCATCCAACCACGGCTCCGAGCCCCGCGAACGCCCGATAAACCCAGAAACAAATAGAGCGTACTTACCATCGAAGGGTATAGCGGCTGCGCCCCGAAGCCCACAGAGATCGCCCGGCTCCCCCCCAGCAGCGCGACCTGGAAACAGGAGCAGAGAAGGATTAAGATCAATCAGATACAGGCCGCAAACAGAGAACTGGCGAAGCATTGCGAAACGCACCGAGCTCGGATTACACCATAGGCTCGAACTGCCGGTCCTCCACCCAGACGCACGCGCACGGGTTGCCCTCGCCGGTGACGGCGTTATACCGCCCCTCGCGGCCGGCGCGCGCCAGAGCACCGCTCAGCAGAGAGAGATGCGACTTGACGGCGCTCGGGCCCGGCACGTCCGACTGCCGCCCAACGTGGCGGGGAAGCCAGTGCTCGGTCAGGTACACCAACACGTCATCCGCGGCCGCTGCGGGTAGGGACCCACAACGTGCGCGGCCTGCGCAGCCAGGTCCGGGACCTGGGCTGCCCGCGCCTGCACGCCCTGCTCCGGTGCTGGGAGCGGCAGCAACTGGACGTCGTGTGCCTGCAAGAAACGCACGTCCTTTCATCTGCCATTGATCTCGTGACGACTGATTTGCGTGCAGCCGCCCAGCGGCTGCGTGTACGTGAGTGGACTGCTTTCTGGTCGCCTGCTTCTAAGCCTGATGGTCGCCGGGTCACCGGCGGCACTGCTATTCTGGTGCGGTCAGCCCTCCTCCACAGTGGCGCTGTATCCATCCCTGGCGGCGCTGCAGCTGTCGCTGTCGCTGGGGAGCGGTGGGCTGGCCGTGGCGTCAGTCTGCCCCTGCGATGGGGCGGCCACTCCTTCGTCCTTACGGCCGCGTACTTCCCGCTGGACGGCCCCGACCAGCAAGCGTTCATTCGTGAGTGGGTGGGGCCGTCGGCGTCTGGTGGCGACGGCACTCATATGCTGGCGGCGGACTTCAACTTTGTGGACGACGTGGCGCTTGATACAGTGACGGGCGTGCCCCGCAGTGGGGATCGGGCGTCCGCGGCTGCCTTGGCGGTCGCGTGCCCGGGCATGATTGATGTCATGCGGCAGCGGCACCCAGCGCGTCGTGTGTGCACCTTCCTTCACCCAAAGGGGGGTGCGCGCCTCGACCGGGTGTTGTGCAGCGCCGGCCTTGCATCGCAAGTCGTGGAGTGTGGCGTGGCCCCCGGCGCGCCGGCTGACCACCGGCTTGTCACAATGTCGTTGGCAGCGTCCCCGGGGGCCCTCCCGGCCCCTCGGGGGCTGCCGAAAGCACGACTGGGCTTCTTGGACTTCAAGGACCTGGACGCGGCGTACGGCCGGTGGCTGCGTGCCGCCGTCGCGGCGCGGCCTGCTACCGCAGTGGACCTGCTGGTGTGGTGGCCGGCTCTGAAGAAGGCGGCCGCTACGTCAGCCACTCGTTTTAGCCGTGAAGCTGTGCGGCGGCGCGTGGAAGCTAGCCAGCAGGAAGCGGCCGCCCTGGCGGCGGAGGCAGCGGCCGTGGCCGCAGTGGAAGAGGGTGGGGACGTCCCGGCGGCCGCACCGGTGGCTGTGGCGGCGCGATGCGCCGCCGCCGCCGCCGCCGTGGGAGCGGCCGCTGGCGCAGCCCGCCGTACGCGCCATGACTGGCTGCGCGGGGGGGAGCGGCCGTGCCCGCTCCTCACACGCATGCTGCGGCCAGCTGGCGGCCCGTGCGCCATTGCGCGCTTGAAACAGCCGGACGGGCGTGTCACCACGGACTCTGCGACCATGGGCAAGGTGATGGCGCACTACTGGCGTGATGTCAGCGCTGCACCCCCGCCCGACTCGGCTGCCCGGGACCAAGTGCTGGGTGCGCTGCAGCAGTGTGGGAGGCAGTGTACGGCGGCGGAGGCAGAGCGGCTTGGGTGCGCGGCTGTTACGGTGGCCGAGGTCCGTGCTGCCCTCATGGCGGCGCCGCCTGGCCGGTCGCCTGGCCCGGACGGCATCCCGGTAGAGCTGTACCAGCATTATGCCGCTGAGTTTGCGCCCGCGTTGGCGGAGGTCTTCACGGCGGTGGGAGAGGGGGTTGGGGTGCCTGATGGGCTGTTAGATGGTGTGTGGACGTTTTTCTATAAGGGGGGTGATGCGTCTGAGCCCTCCAACTACCGCCCCATTACTTTAACTGACACTGATTATCGCACGCTTGCCCGTGTGCTGTGTAGTCGGCTGCAACCTGTGTTTGGCCGCATCATTGACCCTGAACAAACTGCGTTCCTGGCCGACCGCCGCATTGCTGATAATGTTCTCCTGCTGCAACTTACTCCTGGGTTGTTGAAAGCCGCCGGGCGTGCCCCGGGTGTGGCGGCGTTTTTGGACTTTTACAAAGCGTATGACACGGTCGACCGCTCATTCCTCCTCGCCTGCCTGCAGCGGCTTGGTGTGGGGGCTGGCTTCCTGACGTGGGTGTCGCGCTTGTTGACGGACACGCGCGGAGCGGCACTGGTCAACGGGCGCGTGTCGGGGTGGGTGCCGCTGGCCGCAGGGGTGCGGCAGGGGTGCCCCCTGGCCCCACTGCTCTACCTGGCGGTCGCGCAGGCCCTGTTGTCGTGGCTGCGGCACCGGGGGCATGGTGTGCTGGCTGATTTGGCGTCGGTGCTGGCGTCGCAGTATGCGGATGATTGCGCGCCGCTGTTGGCTGGGCTGCAGGCGGTGCCCGGCTTCCTGGCAGATATGGACGTGTTTCGTCGTGCGTCTGGACAGCGGTTGAACATGAGTAAAGTTGAACTGTTGGTGGTTGGGTCGGGGAATGGGCAGGGAGGCACGGTCGCGGGACCGGCGCTGCCGCCCGGCCTGCAAGTGGTGCAGGCCGCCAAGTCCCTTGGGGTCCGGTTTGGCGACTGGAGCACTCCCGTGCCACCTGTGGCTTTTGATGGGGTTTTGAGTGTGCTTGGTAACGTAGCGCGCATGCCCGTGTCCATGTTTGGGCGTGCGGCCGCGGTGTCGGCGTATGCCTTGGGCAAAGTGTTGTATCATCTGGAGTTTGCGGGGTTTCCTAAGCCTAAACGCTTGGTTGAGGACTTGCTGAAGCGTGTGGCGGCGGTGGTGGACCGGCGCATGTCGCCTGCGCAGTATGACGCCCGGGCCACCAAGCGCCTGCCCGGTATGTCCTTGGAGGTTATGCAGCTGCCGCCGGCGTGTGGGGGTGCGGGGCTCCTGCCCCTGGCGGCTCATGTGCAGGCGCGGCACGCGGGCTTGGCAGTTCGGTGTGTGTTGGGGGCGTGTGAGCTGCTGCCGTTTGTGCCGCCGTGGACCGCTGTCGTGGCGGCGTGGCTGCGCCAGCGGCACGCGGGTGCTACTGTGCTTTGTTTGCTCTGTGGGGGTGACGGTACGCGTGTGCTTGATACTCCGGTGACTCCCGCCTCCCCGCCATTCAAGCGTGTGCTGAAGGCAATCTCCAAGTTGCCTGCTGTTACCTTGGTGGCGCCCCCGGCACCGGGGCCCTGGGTGTACAATGTACCTCTGTGGGGTAACCCGGCGCTGCGTGATGGGGCTAGGACTCTTGATGCGGCATTCCCTGATTTGCTGGCACTCCCCAACTTGCGGTGCGTTGGGGAGCTGGTGGCCATTGATGGCGCGTTGCAAGAAGTGCGAGATGCTTATGAGCGTGGTGCTTACGGCACCCGTATACATGCAGAGTGCGAGAAACTTTACTTGGCAGGTGTGTGGCGCAAGGTGCTCCAGTGGGGGCCCCGCCGGCCGCTACCGGTCCCGCTTAAGGGGCCGCCGTCGGCCCAGGCCGCGGCCGCACGTGTCGCCGCCGCCATGGCCCTCCTGCCGGAGGGCTGGGCGGCAGCGGCGCGGGCGGCGCGGGCGCCCCGCAGCGGTCGGGTTACGGCGCCGGACCAAGCTGCGTCCGTGCGGGAGCTGGCCAGGGGGTTGGGGTGGGCCCAGGCCGGCGGCCCGCCCCTCCTGGTGCTGGAGTATACGGTGAAAGCTGGTACACTCATGCAACTCGCGGCGCCCCTGGCGCAGCTACGTGCCAAACATCGTACGTATGTGGCTGCTGCTTTCGACCCCGATGTGACTGACTCTGACTGTGTGCTGGCTGCGGGTGCGTTTGCTGCTGTGCTGTTACGGTTGTGGAACCTTAAGTGGGAGAATCGGCACAAAGAGGCCTTGTGGCGTGTCGCTGCCGATGCGTGTTGGGCGTTCCCCATGCGGGCCCGCGAACGTGCCGGCGGTGTCGTCCACGTGTGCCAGGCATGTGGCGCGGATATGACGTTTGGGGATCGGCGGCATTATTACTGGGACTGTGTGGTCGCCCGTGGCCTGCGTGAGTCCATGGGTATGGCGATGGGGGCGCTTCCCGAAGACTCGCTAGGCGTGTTTACTCGGGCTGCCTTGTGGCTGGTGCGGCCGCCGCCGGGTCTGGCGCCGCCGGTCTGGGATGTGGTGTGTCTGGCTGCGTTGTCCGCTATGGACATGGGGCGGCAGCGGGTTGTGATGGCCGGCCAAGGGTTGCCTGCTGAGGCCCCGCTCCCTTCTCGCCGTGTTTTAGCTATTGGACTGGAGGTGGTGGCTGATTTCTGGGGACGGTTGCAGGCGTTTGCTAGCTTGGGCGTGCGCCCTAGTGGCTGGGATGCTGTCCCCTCCGGGCACGTGTTCCTGTCGCGGGGGGCTGGCGACCGCATTGACGTGGTGTTGCCGTATGACGCTGCTTCTCCGCCCCCTTCTCCTTGAGGGGCGTGCGGCGTGCAGCTGGCCTCGGGCCTACTGTGCTGGCTTGACGGTGTGCTGCCTTGACGTTTCCGACTTGGTCTTCGCGTAGCGGTGCCTTATGAGCCGCGTGTCTTGTGATGCTGTGTCTGGTGTGGCTCTGGCGGGCGTTTAGCTTAGCTTCGACACGCCTACGCAGCTGTGAGTCGGGTGGGCAGCCAAGCAGGGTGGCGGTTGGCCACCTGTGCCCGAGGCAGTGTTCACACTGTCCCCTTCTTGTAACCAGCACTCATATCTGCCGGCGTGTCCTTTCCTGTAAACACGCAATCATATCTGCCTCATAAAAAATGATAATCAACACTAAATACATAAGCCTCTAGGGCTACACCCCTAGCCTCGCGAGCTGTGGCTCGTGGGGGAGCACAACAATTATTGTTGGCGACTTTGGCTTTCGTTGCGCACTTTTTGTAGCCTGTTACGGGCTCCGTTGCTTTCGACTTGGTTCGAATTGGTTCCGACTGGCGCTCGCGCCGAGACTTTTGCCTCGAAGTTCCATGGCGGCTGGCCCGCGGCCTCCGCAGCTGGCCGGGCGGGTTCTTCCTTGTTGCTACCTTTGTGTTTGACGTGTGTGCAGGTTGTGGACGGCCCTGGTGGCCGCTCGCTTGGTGTGGTGCCGACGCCAATGAGCCCTCGCCTCTTCTCGTGGCGCCTGGCCCGCTGTCGTCTCTGCCTGCGGCTATGCTGGCTCTGCAGATAGTTAGGTTCCCGGGTGTCGTCCGCAGCACGTCGGTCCGTGGATCGGTAGGCAGTGCGCAGCCAGTCGTGTAGTCCCGGGTGTGGTTTGTGTTTGCACGGGCGCGGTTGCCCCGGGCGCCCAGGCTGCTGGTGAGCATGTCGCCTCCGGACGCAATCGGGGCCTGTTTGGAGGGTTGAGTTCGTTCGTTGGTAGGGCGTGTGGCGGGCGACGTGCCCGTGGTGGGGCTTTGTGGTGTGTTGGTGGTTTGGCTTGTTCCCCGCTCGGCTTGGATTTGAGTTGGTACGGACTTTCCTGGACGATGGCCTCCTGGCCAAGACTTTGCAGACGAGAAAATGAGTGGTGCTTGCGTTTACTGGGGATGCCGGCAGGCCTCTGGCTTGTCGCGCCTTGTTTTGCGTGGGTACTGCCGCCAAAATGGTGCATTCATGAGCCGCGAGTACTGTGATGCTGTGTCTGGTGTGGCTCTGGCGGGCGTCTCGCTTAGCTTCGACACGCCTACGCAGCTGTGAGTCGGGTGGGCAGCCCAGCAGGGTGGCGGTTGGCCACATGTGCCCGAGACAGTGTTCACACTGTCCCCTTCTTGTAACCCCGCATTCATATCTGCGTTCCTGGCCGACCGCCGCATTGCTGATAATGTTCTCCTGCTGCAACTTACTCCTGGGTTGTTGAAAGCCGCCGGGCGTGCCCCGGGTGTGGCGGCGTTTTTGGACTTTTACAAAGCGTATGACACGGTCGACCGCTCATTCCTCCTCGCCTGCCTGCAGCGGCTTGGTGTGGGGGCTGGCTTCCTGACGTGGGTGTCGCGCTTGTTGACGGACACGCGCGGAGCGGCACTGGTCAACGGGCGCGTGTCGGGGTGGGTGCCGCTGGCCGCAGGGGTGCGGCAGGGGTGCCCCCTGGCCCCACTGCTCTACCTGGCGGTCGCGCAGGCCCTGTTGTCGTGGCTGCGGCACCGGGGGCATGGTGTGCTGGCTGATTTGGCGTCGGTGCTGGCGTCGCAGTATGCGGATGATTGCGCGCCGCTGTTGGCTGGGCTGCAGGCGGTGCCCGGCTTCCTGGCAGATATGGACGTGTTTCGTCGTGCGTCTGGACAGCGGTTGAACATGAGTAAAGTTGAACTGTTGGTGGTTGGGTCGGGGAATGGGCAGGGAGGCACGGTCGCGGGACCGGCGCTGCCGCCCGGCCTGCAAGTGGTGCAGGCCGCCAAGTCCCTTGGGGTCCGGTTTGGCGACTGGAGCACTCCCGTGCCACCTGTGGCTTTTGATGGGGTTTTGAGTGTGCTTGGTAACGTAGCGCGCATGCCCGTGTCCATGTTTGGGCGTGCGGCCGCGGTGTCGGCGTATGCCTTGGGCAAAGTGTTGTATCATCTGGAGTTTGCGGGGTTTCCTAAGCCTAAACGCTTGGTTGAGGACTTGCTGAAGCGTGTGGCGGCGGTGGTGGACCGGCGCATGTCGCCTGCGCAGTATGACGCCCGGGCCACCAAGCGCCTGCCCGGTATGTCCTTGGAGGTTATGCAGCTGCCGCCGGCGTGTGGGGGTGCGGGGCTCCTGCCCCTGGCGGCTCATGTGCAGGCGCGGCACGCGGGCTTGGCAGTTCGGTGTGTGTTGGGGGCGTGTGAGCTGCTGCCGTTTGTGCCGCCGTGGACCGCTGTCGTGGCGGCGTGGCTGCGCCAGCGGCACGCGGGTGCTACTGTGCTTTGTTTGCTCTGTGGGGGTGACGGTACGCGTGTGCTTGATACTCCGGTGACTCCCGCCTCCCCGCCATTCAAGCGTGTGCTGAAGGCAATCTCCAAGTTGCCTGCTGTTACCTTGGTGGCGCCCCCGGCACCGGGGCCCTGGGTGTACAATGTACCTCTGTGGGGTAACCCGGCGCTGCGTGATGGGGCTAGGACTCTTGATGCGGCATTCCCTGATTTGCTGGCACTCCCCAACTTGCGGTGCGTTGGGGAGCTGGTGGCCATTGATGGCGCGTTGCAAGAAGTGCGAGATGCTTATGAGCGTGGTGCTTACGGCACCCGTATACATGCAGAGTGCGAGAAACTTTACTTGGCAGGTGTGTGGCGCAAGGTGCTCCAGTGGGGGCCCCGCCGGCCGCTACCGGTCCCGCTTAAGGGGCCGCCGTCGGCCCAGGCCGCGGCCGCACGTGTCGCCGCCGCCATGGCCCTCCTGCCGGAGGGCTGGGCGGCAGCGGCGCGGGCGGCGCGGGCGCCCCGCAGCGGTCGGGTTACGGCGCCGGACCAAGCTGCGTCCGTGCGGGAGCTGGCCAGGGGGTTGGGGTGGGCCCAGGCCGGCGGCCCGCCCCTCCTGGTGCTGGAGTATACGGTGAAAGCTGGTACACTCATGCAACTCGCGGCGCCCCTGGCGCAGCTACGTGCCAAACATCGTACGTATGTGGCTGCTGCTTTCGACCCCGATGTGACTGACTCTGACTGTGTGCTGGCTGCGGGTGCGTTTGCTGCTGTGCTGTTACGGTTGTGGAACCTTAAGTGGGAGAATCGGCACAAAGAGGCCTTGTGGCGTGTCGCTGCCGATGCGTGTTGGGCGTTCCCCATGCGGGCCCGCGAACATGCCGGCGGTGTCGTCCACGTGTGCCAGGCATGTGGCGCGGATATGACGTTTGGGGATCGGCGGCATTATTACTGGGACTGTGTGGTCGCCCGTGGCCTGCGTGAGTCCATGGGTATGGCGATGGGGGCGCTTCCCGAAGACTCGCTAGGCGTGTTTACTCGGGCTGCCTTGTGGCTGGTGCGGCCGCCGCCGGGTCTGGCGCCGCCGGTCTGGGATGTGGTGTGTCTGGCTGCGTTGTCTGCTATGGACATGGGGCGGCAGCGGGTTGTGATGGCCGGCCAAGGGTTGCCTGCTGAGGCCCCGCTCCCTTCTCGCCGTGTTTTAGCTATTGGACTGGAGGTGGTGGCTGATTTCTGGGGACGGTTGCAGGCGTTTGCTAGCTTGGGCGTGCGCCCTAGTGGCTGGGATGCTGTCCCCTCCGGGCACGTGTTCCTGTCGCGGGGGGCTTGCGACCGCATTGACGTGGTGTTGCCGTATGACGCTGCTTCTCCGCCCCCTTCTCCTTGAGGGGCGTGCGGCGTGCAGCTGGCCTCGGGCCTACTGTGCTGGCTTGACGGTGTGCTGCCTTGACGTTTCCGACTTGGTCTTCGCGTAGCGGTGCCTTATGAGCCGCGTGTCTTGTGATGCTGTGTCTGGTGTGGCTCTGGCGGGCGTTTAGCTTAGCTTCGACACGCCTACGCAGCTGTGAGTCGGGTGGGCAGCCAAGCAGGGTGGCGGTTGGCCACCTGTGCCCGAGGCAGTGTTCACACTGTCCCCTTCTTGTAACCAGCACTCATATCAGGGAGGCACGGTCGCGGGACCGGCGCTGCCGCCCGGCCTGCAAGTGGTGCAGGCCGCCAAGTCCCTTGGGGTCCGGTTTGGCGACTGGAGCACTCCCGTGCCGCCTGTGGCTTTTGATGGGGTTTTGAGTGTGCTTGGTAACGTAGCGCGCATGCCCGTGTCCATGTTTGGGCGTGCGGCCGCGGTGTCGGCGTATGCCTTGGGCAAAGTGTTGTATCATCTGGAGTTTGCGGGGTTTCCTAAGCCTAAACGCTTGGTTGAGGACTTGCTGAAGCGTGTGGCGGCGGTGGTGGACCGGCGCATGTCGCCTGCGCAGTATGACGCCCGGGCCACCAAGCGCCTGCCCGGTATGTCCTTGGAGGTTATGCAGCTGCCGCCGGCGTGTGGGGGTGCGGGGCTCCTGCCCCTGGCGGCTCATGTGCAGGCGCGGCACGCGGGCTTGGCAGTTCGGTGTGTGTTGGGGGCGTGTGAGCTGCTGCCGTTTGTGCCGCCGTGGACCGCTGTCGTGGCGGCGTGGCTGCGCCAGCGGCACGCGGGTGCTACTGTGCTTTGTTTGCTCTGTGGGGGTGACGGTACGCGTGTGCTTGATACTCCGGTGACTCCCGCCTCCCCGCCATTCAAGCGTGTGCTGAAGGCAATCTCCAAGTTGCCTGCTGTTACCTTGGTGGCGCCCCCGGCACCGGGGCCCTGGGTGTACAATGTACCTCTGTGGGGTAACCCGGCGCTGCGTGATGGGGCTAGGACTCTTGATGCGGCATTCCCTGATTTGCTGGCACTCCCCAACTTGCGGTGCGTTGGGGAGCTGGTGGCCATTGATGGCGCGTTGCAAGAAGTGCGAGATGCTTATGAGCGTGGTGCTTACGGCACCCGTATACATGCCGAGTGCGAGAAACTTTACTTGACAGGTGTGTGGCGCAAGGTGCTCCAGTGGGGGCCCCGCCGGCCGCTACCGGTCCCGCTTAAGGGGCCGCCGTCGGCCCAGGCCGCGGCCGCACGTGTCGCCGCCGCCATGGCCCTCCTGCCGGCGGGCTGGGCGGCAGCGGCGCGGGCGGCGCGGGCACCCCGCAGCGGTCGGGTTACAGCGCCGGACCAAGCTGCGTCCGTGCGGGAGCTGGCCAGGGGGTTGGGGTGGGCCCAGGCCGGCGGCCCGCCTCTCCTGGTGCTGGAGTATACGGTGAAAGCTGGTACACTCATGCAACTCGCGGCGCCCCTGGCGCAGCTGCGTGCCAAACATCGTACGTATGTGGCTGCTGCTTTCGACCCCGATGTGACTGAGTCTGACTGTGTGCTGGCTGCGGGTGCGTTTGCTGCTGTGCTGTCACGGTTGTGGAACCTTAAGTGGGAGAATCGGCACAAAGAGGCCTTGTGGCGTGTCGCTGCCGATGCGTGTTGGGCGTTCCCCATGCGTGCCCGCGAACGTGCTGGCGGTGTCGTCCACGTGTGCCAGGCGTGTGGTGCGGATATGACGTTTGGGGATCGGCGGCATTATTACTGGGACTGTGTGGTCGCCCGTGGCCTGCGTGAGTCCATGGGTATGGCGATGGGGGCGCTTCCCGACGACTCGCTAGGCGTGTTTACTCGGGCTGCCTTGTGGCTGGTGCGGCCGCCGCCGGGTCTGGCGCCGCCGGTCTGGGATGTGGTGTGTCTGGCTGCGTTGTCTGCTATGGACGTGGGGCGGCAGCGGGTTGTGATGGCCGGCCAAGGGTTGCCTGCTGAGGCCCCGCTCCCTTCTCGCCGTGTTTTAGCTATTGGACTGGAGGTGGTGGCTGATTTCTGGGGACGGTTGCAGGCGTTTGCTAGCTTGGGCGTGCGCCCTAGTGGCTGGGATGCTGTCCCCTCCGGGCACGTGTTCCTGTCGCGGGGGGCTGGCGACCGCATTGACGTGGTGTTGCCGTATGACGCTGCTTCTCCGCCCCCTTCTCCTTGAGGGGCGTGCGGCGTGCAGCTGGCCTCGGGCCTACTGTGCTGGCTTGACGGTGTGCTGCCTTGACGGTTACGACTTGGTCTTCGCGTAGCGGTGCCTTATGAGCCGCGTGTCTTGTGATGCTGTGTCTGGTGTGGCTCTGGCGGGCGTTTAGCTTAGCTTCGACACGCCTACGCAGCTGTGAGTCGGGTGGGCAGCCAAGCAGGGTGGCGGTTGGCCACCTGTGCCCGAGGCAGTGTTCACACTGTCCCCTTCTTGTAACCAGCACTCATAACCAACCATAGGGCTTCAACCCTAGCCTCCGAGCCTTGGCTCGTGAGGGGGCTCGACTGACATTTCTGTTTCGTCGACTTTGGCGTATTATGCAAACTTTTTGTAGCTCGATACGAGCTCTCTGACTGCTAGGAATGCCGATTTAGGCGCCGACGGGCGCTCAGACCTCGAAGTTCCATGGCGGCTGGTCCGCGGCTCCCGCGGCCGGCCGGGCGGGTCCTTCCTTGTTGCTGCTGTTAAGGCGTTTGTGTGTGCAGGTGGCTGGCGGCTCTCGCAGCCGTCTGTGGCCGGGCGCAAGCCTCGATGGGCAACTCGCTGGCGGCATGGCGCTCCACTGAGGATGCTCGACAGCCTTCTTTCCAGCCGGTGCCAGACTGCCGTTAAAAGCCTGGCGAGGAGGCGCAGCGCCGGAATGCTGCACGCCGGGTTGCCGTGTTAGTGGATGCAACGTGTCGGTAGCGAGTCGTCTGTCTTGGTGGGTTGTTCGGGGCGCTGCCCTGTGTTGGGCCTGTAGGCCAGGACCAGACTGTGCCGTTGGCACGATTGATGTGAGGGCGCTGCCCCGTGTTGGGCCTTAGGGCCAGGACCAGACTGTGCCGCAGGCACGCAAAGACGCCCAGTCACGTCCGCGCGGCGGGGGCGACCCTGCTTCGCGGCGTGCGAAATGAGTTGTGTTTCTGTTTGATGCGGATGACGGCGGACCACTGGCCTGTCCGCGCCGTGTTGTGCGGGGGCACCACCACCAAAAGACCTAAAACTGAAGCATTGCTTCTTTGGACTTGGCAATGAGGAAGCTGTGCGGTGTGGCTGTGACGGGTCATGCATCCGGGTGTCTGACTTGGTTTCGACACACTGTGCGTGGAGTTGCCGGACTGAGGACTTGAAAGTGGGCAGCAAAACCTGGCGGTGGTTTCCGGTCGCAGGGTGGATCCCTCTGGCTTATGTCAGCCCAGGGCCCGAGTATGCCCCTTGCTCGCTTGCGAGCTCGGCGTGTCCTTTCCTGTAAACACGCAATCATAACCAACTGCTAGCTTATACCGGTATATGCTTTCGCTGGAAAGAGCGGGGGATTGCCGTGAATGAGGTTGACGTACTGGTACCCGCGCCATGCCACGATTCCCCCACTCTGGCCAGCTACCTCAGTCGGTACAGTCACAGCGCGCATTTGTGCCTCTGTCCCGACTGCTTATGCTTTGACCGTATTTGAGGGGGTGGGATATTCAGACGCTCCAGGGACGCCACACACCTGTTCGCTTGCTTGCTATCACCAACGGGGTTGACGTACTGGTACCCGCGCCCATGCCACGATTTCCCCACTCTGGCTTGAGGCTACAAGCCATAGCCCACACTCGCATCCACAGTCCTTCTAAAAGAATGGTGAAACACAATCCTGCCTAGGCTTTTTCTTCTCTCAATATCTTCTGAAAGCATCACGATGGAGCAAGTGCTTGCCAACGTTCTCGCCGCTCCACGTCTAGTGCCTATGAACACCTGCTCGTGCACCAAAGGCATCGCCAAGGGCCTCCAGATAGTGACCGCGAGCGTGCCGGGGCTCCTGCCGAAGCTTTTGGCGTTCAAGACGCCAGTCGCGGAGACAGAACCTGCGCCCACGCCCGCTCGTAGAATTTCGAACATCACCTTATCACAGCCAAAATCACGTGCTCAAACCCAGCCAGTGGAGCCACTAAGCCTGCCGGTACCAGACCTGGAGTTGGCATCGCTAGGCGAAGTCAACGCACGAGAGCAGCACTACATTGCGATGCTCAGCGCAATGCAGCGCTGAGGAAGTGCATCACGGCGCAAAAAAATCTGGCCATCGGCGTTTACCAAAACTGGCGCCTGCTTGCTGCGACTCTTACTTTCTTGAGCTGCATCCTGTAGCCTCGTTCTCCAGAGGTTGCGGCGCTCCTTTGCGCGACCAGGCTGGCACGACGCGGGTGGGCCCTTGGCTTTACGCCACGGGCTTGGAGGACTCCTCAGCCGGAGCAGCGGCGGCAGCGGGAGCGGCAGGCGCGGCCGGGGCCGGAGGAGCGGGCGCCGCGGGCGCCGGCACGGCAGAAGTGGTCTCAGCCGGCTTGTTCTGAGGAGACACACGAGGACAGGAGCGAGCATGTTCTAAGTAGTTTAGAGAGAGTTGTCGTGTTGTGAAGGAGCGTGCGGGTATCTACAGGCGGTAGAAACACTAAATTGAACGCGCAGATACCAATGGCGAAGTCTGCCGCGGGATTTGTAACTCCCAACGGAACATACGCACCTGGTGCGCTGCAGCATTTGCGCCCACGGCCACCACGGCGGCCGCCGCCACCAGCAGAGCAATGTCTGCGTGCAGCCGGATGTTTGTGAAGGACCGTTTCAATATGCGAGTCCACGCAGTCATGGCCAGGAAGCAGATAAGCAGCCGCTGCGCTCTAGATGCGAATGGGTAGCGCAGGGTAGTCGAGTTTGCATCTTGGTTCAAGCAACGAGATAATGGACTCACTTGTGGAGCTGGAGTCAGTGGCGGCAGCCGGGGCGGGGGCAGCAGCCTCAGCGGGGGCAGCAGCTGGGGCGGGGGCCGGCGCAGCCGCCGGGGCCGCAACCGCAGGCGCGGGGGCGGGCGCAGGGGCCGGGGTCTCCACCGCCTTCACCGCCACGGGTGCAGCCACCGGCTCGGGCGCGGGAGCAGGGGCGGCGACCGGCGCGGGAGCCGCCGGACGGGGCGCGGGCGTGGGGGCACTGAACGCCTTCTTGGGCTCAGGGGCGGGGGTGGGCGCCTCGGCCTCCACCTCGGGCGCCGGGGCGGCGGTGACGGCGGCACGGATCTTGGAGACCTTCGGCGCGGCCTCAGGGACCTCCACCTGCGGTCGGGATGGGCACACACGTCTTTGTACGCTGATGCGCATGCACACAAGCGCACTGGCATCTGAGAGCTCTTCGGTGATGCAACTGCCGCGCGGTTGACCCCGTTCAGCTTGCAAGGAGTGTTAGCACGGAGTATCGGCCACCTTTACGGGCAAGGCAGGACAGCCGCATGGCCTAGCCCATCGGCACCCCATAGATCAAGGGCCTATGCAAGGCTAAGCTGCCAGCCCCACCGACGGCTTCCAGGACCTGGCAAACCCCAGCTCACCTTGCCGGCGGTGGGGTTGCGCTCCTGCAGGATGGAGCGGAACTCCTGCTCCAGAGCCACGGACTTCTCGTAGGTGTTGGCCATCGCAGGACCAGCACCGGTCAGCAGCTGCAAGCGAAGAGGGTCACGCGTCAATCCCGCAGGGTTTGAGGCAAACCGGCAGGGGAAAGGGAAAGCAAGCATAGACGGGCGCAGCAGCTCTGGTCACTTGGAAGTCTGTGCAATGGGATAATGCGGGCTAAGAAAAGCATTTTGAAGAGAACGTAAACTGCAGACAGGCCAACACGAGGTGGGCCGTTCAGCGATGCCGCCCGCGCAAATCAGCTGTCGTTGCGACCGGGCGCTCCCCGTGCTCCGTCCTCAGGCCCTTCCAGCTTTTCGTGGTGATCCCAAGCCCCTGAAAATGCCGTGGTGGGCCCAGCGGCTTCTGTAGCCCTGCTCGAGGCGAGGCGACCAGCAAGCAGCGCGACGGAACCCATGCACGAGTCGTCCCGCAGCCTACCAGGGAGCTAGCAAGCAGAGCAGCGCCAACGGCATTCTGGGGCTTGGCCTGAGCAAAGACCTGGACCGTGCGAGTCCGCGTAGAGAAGGGCTTCGCGAGGGACGGGCGGTGCGCGAGGGCCATGATGGAGGTTTGTTTAGAAATATATACTGGCCAGAGGCGGACGTGTATATACTGGTCAAACAGGGAAGCCGATGCCGGGGAGAAGCCGAAGCTCTTGCCATTCCGACCGGTCATCCGGCCTTCTGTCTCTCACTCTCAGTCTCGCCGTGTGCGGCCGAAGCACTTTGCATTGAAATTTGTGTTACGGATTAATAAGACATTACTAGCAACAGCGGCAGGTCGTGCTGACCCTCGAGAGGCGCTAGCGACATTCTTCCAAGCCACACTGACCTTGTCGCCCTAAACGCAACGCAAATGGACTTGCCACCTGCTACGATGAAGCGCATTGTGCGTGAGCTTCAAGAGCTGACGAGCTCTCCACCTGAGGGCATCCGGGTATTTATGAACGAGACCAATTTGCTCGATATCCAGGCAGAGATAGAGGGTCCACAGGGGACGCCATTTGAGAACGGTGAGCGACGGTCGCGAGCTTGGACCAGACCAGCTGCTAACAGGGGACGGGGGGTAGTGCCGTCTGGGTTGACCACGGGGGGGGGGGGTACAGTTTGACCGTCGTGACACACGTACCGCGTTAAGTGGTGGTAGCAGAGTCCGTGTTCATCTGGTTATTACCAAGATCATTGCCAGAGGCGCGCTGCATCAGGCTTGTGTAGTATCAATGAAAACAGTTGTGCTGGCAGAGGGGGGTGCACGAGGAGGATGGAAACGAAGTGAGGCGTCGTCATCACCGCTCATCGGGTTGTGCAACACCTGCAGGCACGTTCCGCATGCGCCTGACGCTACCAGCGGACTTTCCCGCATCCCCACCAAAGGGCTTCTTCATCACAAAGGTGGGCCTTGCACCCGCACGAAGTGCTGGTGAGCAGCGCAGACGCCAGGCCGCCAAACACACTCAAGTTGCGCTCATACAGCTGGATAGGGACCTCACATGGTGGACTTGATGTACCACGGCAACGCACCTCGGACATTCACCACGTGTTGACTCACTCGCATCACGCCCGCTGCACTTTTTCTGCTGCCGCCGTTGCAGGTGTTCCACCCTAACGTGTCCACGGCGGGGGACATCTGCGTCAACGTGCTGAAGCGTGACTGGACGTCAGAGACGACGCTACGGCATGTGTTCATGGTGCGTCGCGCGTTCCGGTGCTGACCACTTGCATACACAGTCCCACCTCCCTTCCTGCTGGGGCCTTCACCAATTGGCAACCTGTAGGACGCCAGCCGCCTAGGCCACACTATCGCCTCCTAATGCTCGCACCTCACACCAACACCCATCTACACAACCGCAACATGGCATGCCCGCACAGGTCATCCGCTGCCTGCTGATCCAGCCCTTTCCAGACTCGGCGCTGAACGAGGAGGCGGGCAAGCTGCTGCTGGAGGACTACGAGGAGTACGACAAGCGGGCGCGGCTCATGACAAGCATCCACGGCCTGAGCCAGGCCAAGCGGCCCACCCCTACGCCGCTGACCACCAGCGGCGCCAACGCGGGCGGCGCCGCCGGCAGCGAGGGGGGCAAGAAGGAGGCGGGCGCGAGCGGCGAGGGGTCCTCGCCGACGCTGAAGAAGGCGAAGAGTGAGGCGGCGGGCAAGGCGGCGGCAGGCGCGGCGGCCAGCGCAACGATGGCCAAGGTGAAGAAGGGTCTCAAACGGTTGTAGCGTGGCCGCACACGTTGCTGTATAAGTGCAGGAACTGCTGCGCGTATGAGTGTATATCTTCATTGTACGAGAGCTGACGTGGTTGAGAGGGGCGTGTTGAAATGACGGCGAGCGGCGTGTGTGAGTGAACTGGTTGACACATGCCTCTGACCTTCTGCTTGGTCCAAGTAGCTTTGGACACTTCAATGACCACCGAAATGCATTACCCGCAAGCAAGGGCAAGCATATCCTATAAATGCAACTACTCAGATCAGGGTAGGCAGACACAACACAGGAGCGGCATGCGCTTTAGGCAGGACCGTAGGCAGGCGATTGATGGTCGGCGGGTGGGGTGGATCGCTGCGGCCAGCTATTATGGCTGCCTGCAATGCCGTAGCAGGTCAGGTTAGATGCGGAGTAGGCGTAGGCGACAGGCTAGATAAGCTGGCGGCTGGGATGGGTGTGGTAGCTGTGCGCTATGTCGCGGTGTTAACGAGTTGCCGCCAGCG
Source organism: Chlamydomonas schloesseri (assembly GCA_016834595.1). Classification (NCBI taxonomy): domain Eukaryota; kingdom Viridiplantae; phylum Chlorophyta; class Chlorophyceae; order Chlamydomonadales; family Chlamydomonadaceae; genus Chlamydomonas; species Chlamydomonas schloesseri. The sequence goes on from JAEHOD010000016.1 coordinate 32,168, forward strand.
TACGGAGCGCTGCTGATGCCGCGCTGCAGGCTCGTGTAACGCACTTGTGGTGAAAGTCCGCCCCGTCATTTGCGCTTGTTGCTCCGCGCTTCCAATGCGTCAGGCATCTCCGCATCAGTCCACCCAAAGGCCGAAGCCCATGTCCGAAATGCATCGTCCTCCTGGCTTCCTCACCCCGCACTCATCAAATGCTAGGTCGGACTTGGCCAGTGGGAACAAGGTCTGCACTCTGCACACTATGACACTACCGGTATTGCGTCTTGCTGTCTTGCACGGTCGCACCAGCGTGCGGCAGGTCGTCTCGCGCATCGACGCGGGGCTGGGGCTGGACTGCTGGCGGATCGGGTCAGAGCAAGGAGGACGGTGGGTGCGCGTGGGGTCTGAGCCACCCACTGGCGGCGCTGGCAGCAGCGCTGAGCCCATGAGCATGTCGCAATTGTGTGCTGTTTCTCTGTGATGGAATGCCGCCGAGCTTCCTGCGAGCCGCCCCTGCGCCCCCACCCGCGCCGCCGCGCGTGCCCCCAGCGATTATCGTGCACTCTGACGATCCCACCTGCGCTCGGGGCCCAACTGGTAAGCGTGTGAAACCGTGTGCACCCAGAGGCAGCTTACGGAAACCGGGTCAGCCCAATGCGTCTCTCTGAGTTTACACGCAGCTCACACATGCAGCTTCCCAACCGGCACGCTGGCGACTATGCACTCCCACTCGCGCGCCGCGCCAACCGCCTGCCTCAGCCGCGCTCCACCGTGCTCTGCCGCAGCTTCCCACACGCTGATGGAACAGGCATGGGCGCTCAACTGCCACCGACCACTCGCGCGCCTGCCGACTAGCGCCAACTGCCCGTGTGCGTCAGCACAGTCAGGTAGCTTCCGAACCGGGCCGCCGTACAACTACCCGCTCACACTCGCGCAGCGGCTGACTTCCACGACAACTCCTGTACGGCTGAGGGGGTTTGGGGTGCCGTACATGAGTCAGTTGTGGGTTAGTCGGCGCTGCCCTAGGACATACCGTACATCATACTGCTCTTAGCCACACCCATGTACAGTGTACGCAATAATTGCCGGTCCACGCACACGGCACGCCACCCAAGTCCGTACCGGCGTGCACATAGCCCGCATGCTCCGTCCCTCAACTCAACTCGTTTGGCCTTCATTCGTTGTGTCCGTGGGTCCCCGAGTGAACTATGCGCCGCCGCTCTGTGTTGCCAGGCGTCACGCCCAATCAAGCGATGAGCGGCCCAAGGGCCCAGAACAGCCCGAACAACTTCCCTCCTCCCCAGCTGCTGCCTTATCGCCTGTTTTTGAGGCCAAACCAGCAGAACATCCGGGCACGGTGTGTTGCCGCACGCACACGTCACAGCCAGACTCTCGGGCAGCGGCCCACGTCCCTATTGCGGCCGCACGCAGCGCCACCTGGCCAGGAGTAGAACATCCGCATCCTGCAGCCCACAGCAGACGACGACGCGGGGGCACGGAGGACAACGTTACTGCAGATCGGGATCTGCATGTCATCGCTCATGACTGCGGGCTGGGGCAGGAATACAGAGCCGCGTCGCGCAAATGTACTGAGCATTTGGCTGCAGCAGGACCCAGGACCCTTTTTGGCGCCAAACGCAACGCACCAGCGCATGGGCACCGCGTCGTAGCTCTCCCGGCAGTGCGTGATGTTGTACGACTTCACCAGCCGGTTCTGCGTGCACAGTCGCACGCGGCTGCCCGTGGGCCCTGCAGCATCGCAACGAGTGGGGGGCGCAGGCTTTTACCTGAAGATCGATCTACCAACATCCGGATGCGGCGACACACGCGTGAGCAGCATGCAACACGCACAGCATCTGGCATAGCATCGTAGTAGGGGCCCCAGGCCCCCAGTCCACTCACTGAGGCGGCAATAGATGAAGTCGTGGAACCGCTTGTCCTGCGCCGCGTAGTCGCGCGGCGCCAGCTCGGGCCGCTGCTTGCGCATGCGCAGCACCTCCATCAGCGTCTCAAACGCGTCTGCGAGGGGGCGGGGCCCGGAGGAGAGGCGGCGTGGGGGCCAGCGGGAGACAGGAGGAGCAGCAACGTAAGGCCTGGCCTGAAGTACTGCACACACGCATGAAGCATGCACAGTCTTGGGTTTGTTCGCTCTCTCCCTTAACTCCCCTACACATGAAACATATGCCATGTGCCACACAGTGGCAGCGTTGCGGCAGCACGGGCACCGATCTTTGTAGTTGCTTAAGGAACTGCTTCCTGGGAATCTCACCGTATCGGCCATCCTCGCCCATGATCTCGCCGAACGTGCTTGAGTAGTACATGTGCTGCGCCGCACACCGCAGCCGCATCTGCGGGGGCCGCGCACACACACACACACAAGCCTTGCATAGTCCTCTCCCTTGTGAGTTCCAACACACATACACACACACACACATGACCTGCGAGCGATTGCGGGGATTCCTCTCCGTTTCCGTTTACCAACACATGACCTGCGTAGCAGCCAAAAGCCCGGAACTGCGGCAGGCGCATGACCCCAACCCCTTGCTGTCCCACAACACACGCACATTCACGGACAACCATGCATGCGCACACCTTCAAGCACATTTGTTTTCGTTGACACAAACACTCACCCCCATGTTACGTCCGTTCTTTTCCGTGTGATCACGAGCACACATACAAACATGCTTTGGTACACGTAAACACTGGAGGCCCGCTTGCACGCCGCACCTGCATCTGCGCTATGGTGTGCGGACTGGCCCGCAGCCCCGACAGCACGTGGTGCAGCTGCGGGATGTCGTCCTCCCGCAGCGCTACGCTGAACCGCGACCAGTCCATCTCCGGCTCGAACGGCTGGTGCACGTGGTCGGTAACGGTGACGGGGATGCAGCCCATCAACAGCGACTGCACGCTTCGCCGCCCGTAGCCGCCGCCTGGCCAGGCAGTGAGGGTCGGGGTTGGGGGCGTTGACAGGGGGTTCGGGGGGGGGGCCACGTTCATTCCAATTCCCGAATTCGACCATGATACCCAGAAGGGGGGTTGTAAGTACCAGCCCAATTAAACCATACATAGGGGGTGCATGGGAGTCCTAAGGAACGGCTCAAGCACTATCAAGCAAAAGCAGGCAAAGCACTGGGGATGGCACTGGGTAGGCAGCGGACGTGTTGCAGGGACTGGCGACGGGGCAAGGGTGGCGGTTGGAGCGGGTGGAGAGGCACTTGGCAGGTAGCCTCGGGGGCATTTGACATTCACATTAGGGTTTATGCTGCGCTTAGTGAAGTAGATTCGTCTGCAGAAGGCGCACATGAAAGTACGCGAGCGCGCACCTGTTGGCGAGAGGCAGAAGATGTGTGTGGACAGAGCCTCCGCGTAGGCGGGCGTGTGGGTCGTGATCGTCCAGTTGGGACGGGCCCAGTGGTGATGGGCGATCTGCAGGCAGGGTTGCAGGAAGCCCGCCGCCGCAGGGTGCCCGTCCGGTTGGGCGGCATGTCATCGCTGTGATACGCCAAGAGGGACCAGAGGGACCAACAGGAAGGACCAACAGGAGGCGGGCGGGAGCGCCCCACCTGCTGCCGCGTGCCGGCGCTGTAGTCCTGGCGCTTCTCGGAGCACTTGCCGTCCGTGGGCTTCTGGTTGTCGCCGCAGATACGGCCTGTCGCAAGGGGACAGGGGCTCCACAGGTCACACGTTCAGGTCGGAAGCAAGGCGCGCCAGCTGTGGTGCACAGCAAGCACTGGGAGGCGCTGACGCTGGTTGCTGCGCGGGCTGTAGCAACCCACAGGGCCTACACCCCATGGCGCATGCATGCACTCTATCTACAGAGCAGAAGCAACATCCTGAGCACACAGAGAGGCCAAATGCAGACGCACGCGTGCTCTTGCGTCATTTTCCCACATTAAATACACACCGCGCGAACGCGCGCGCGAACGCTCAAGCATTTGCATATACGGTCTGCGTTTGTTCCCTTTATTTCTCGTGTTTTCTAACACACCGCGCCAACCCTCTCCGCGCCACCATCCCCACCTGCAAAGAACAGCTCCCCCAGGCGCGCCTTCCTGTTCTGTTTAAGGCTGGTGTGGAGCGGCGAGTAGACGATGGGCTCGTCCGGCGGCGTCAGCGGAGGCACCACAATGTCCTGCAGCAGCAGAGGAGGAGGGCACATCGCGCAGCAGGCATCACATGTGCGGCACCGCACATATGTGGTAATGACCCCGCGCGCTACGCGCTGGAATGCTGATGGCGACAGGTGTTCCACCATTCGGTGCCGTCAGGTGCTGCGCAAAAGCTGCAGCGCGCCCATGGCAGCCCTGCCACAAGCAGCCGCCCTCGCCTTCCGACGCTCCACACCCACCAGGACACCCAAGCCAGCCACCCGCGCACCCACCTTGCCGGGTCGGTGCGACTCCAGCCAGTTCCCGCCGCTGTGGTTGCGGTGCAGGCCCCAGTGCGTTAGGTAGGTGCAGTTCTCGGTGAGGTGCAGCAGCTCCGGCGGCAGCATGCGCCGCCCAATGTCGCCTGCAGGGCAGGGCGACGCAGACACCGCGCGCCCCGGTGGCGGCGATACACCCTTTTCGATCGTTCAAGCCCCTTTTGCGTCGACCATCAACACAGTAGCGCGACCGGCAGCTCGGCTGTCCGGCCACGCACTAGCAAGCACGACACGTGGCAACAATCCCACACCTTGGCTACGGCGAGGGCCCAACCACGCCCTCACCGTACAACCCGTTCGCACCCTCGCCCACACACCACGTCTCCCATATCGTGCATGCACACTCCCGATCTCCCTGTCAAGCAGCCCCGGTGGCACGCAGTCGCACACACATACACACACCTGGCGCCACCAGTAGGTGCCGGTGCCCGCCGCCGGTGCGGTCCCACCACGGCCAGTACTTGCGCAGGTAGTGCACCACCGCCGCCAGGTGGTTGACGGTGTGCGTGCGTGTGCGCATCAGCAGCGGGATGAAGTAGTAGTCGGCGGCGTCGCCGTCGGCGGTGCGCACGCCGGAGCTGAGCATGCGCTGCAGCAGCACCTGCACCAGCGGCCGGTCTGGCCCCGCATGCGGACAGAGGGGCGGGCGTTCCAGGCTGGATGACCAGTTAGGAGATAAGGTTGGGCTAATTCATTCCAGAAACCCAAGCAATTCCACCAGGAGAAGGCTTAAGGGCAGTCGCGCAGGAGGTCGGGCAGCAGCGGCGCGACAAGGCAAGGAGGCGGCAGGTCACGAAATGCTGTTTCGCCCGGGCCGCCTTCGCCGCCTTCACCTGTTGTTCTGTTTGTAATATCGGGATGGAAGCGGGTGTGGGTCAACTCAGCTTTCTCTGCAGCTCTGTTGCTATGAAAGGTCGCTTTTACCCACCCGTGCCAACCCCCCTTGCTCCCGCCCCTTTCCCGCTTGTGCACTCCGCGCTCTTTCTCTGCAGCTTTGCTGCAGCTTTCTTGGTATGAAAAAAGACACGAGCTTCAAAGGTGGTGCCTACAGGCAGGCAGGCAGGCGCCGGTAGCTGTCCATGTCGGCCGCGGGTCCACACCTATTCGGGCGATGTAGGTCCTGCGACGGGGCGTGGCCACACAGGCCGGGGCAGCAGAGGGCTCAGGACTCAGCTACAGTGATTTCGCAACCCGCGCGCTCACGACCCGCCGCACACACGTCACACTAAACCTAGCGGGTAAATCGCATCCCTGTCTTGGCACTACCCGCTGCATTCTAACTACTCACCAAGTGTTCGCCACCGGCGGCAGCTCATACACGTAGATCTGTAGGGGCACATGTAAGCTCAGAGAGTGCTTTGACACGCCCAGTCCACCGCGCAAGGCATCCAAGCGCGCGAAACCGGCGGCGAACAGCACGGCTGCTCTGCCCCGCAGCTAAGTCAGCCCACAACGCTCCGTCGGAACTTTGTCCCCGCCCCCATCCTGCACCCCCAATGGTCCCTCGGGGCTTTGGACGGAAATAGCCTCCCCTGTTCCCCTGGGCGTCGGCACTTCCCATACTTGCCCACTGCCCGCCGCCCGCTGCCCGCCGACCCCACCTTGACGCCGTGCTGACGTGGAGCATACCCCTGCCCCGCCAGCAGCTCCGGCCGGCCGTCGGGCCCCGTGCTCAGCGAGCAGTCAGCGCCGTAGAACCCTGCAGCAACCCCTCGTGGGGGCAAGGCGCTCAGTGACACGGTATGCATCGAAGCCACACGGTCGTTGCCGGGGCCACAGTGGCAGCCACCAAAAAGGTTGACGGTTTGCGACGGTGCAGGTGACCTGTCTATTGATCCGGCTTGCAACCTTCACCCCGATACGTGTTGCAGGCTGCACGGTTGCAGACTTGTAGTCCGAACCGCTCACCCCCGGCGGCCCACCCGGCTTGCAGTGGCAGGACCACTGCGGCATGCATCTGGTGTTAGTGCTGCCAAGTAGGGACTCAGCACCACACACTGCGCTCGTTCTATTCTAACTGAAACCCAAGGACAGAGAACACCGGGCAGACCCTGCCTGTTGCAAAGCCCTATCGCTCCTACGAGTTCCGCCAGGCCTAATCACTCACCCGGCTTGCAGTGGCAGAATCCTCCCGCGCACCAGCCCTGCCCGTTGCAACTGTTGAGGCACAGCGTCTTTGTGAAGCCGGTGCACGTGACCATGTTATGGCTGTGCTCCTTGCACTGTGGCTCGGGGTCCTGGATGGGGATGGAGCAGTCGGGGCCGTGGCGCCCCAGTGGGCACTCGCACCTGCGGGATCAGGGGGGGGACCGCACGGAGGGACCGCGGACTGTCTAGCTACTGTAGAAGCGCAGCTGCTGCCAACCCAGCAGGAGTAGCTTTGCAAAGCTGGCAGTCCCAAGGGTGATGCGGGTAGAGAGCCTGTGTGCCCTAAGCAGGGCCATGCTGGCGTGCAGTGTGGGGTGCACGCTCCTCTTCACGCGCTTGGCTGTCGCACCTACCGGTCGGTCTCCGGGTTGCACGTCCCATATTCAATACACTGATCGTTGAGGCAGGTCACGTTTTTCTTCTGCGCCTTAGAGCAACCCGTCAGCAGTAGGAGCAGCGTAAAACAGAGCGTCGGAATGTGACGAGACTGTTGCCTTTCAGCGCTTGTAGCTTGTCTTTTCCTGTTTGATAGACACATCTGGACACCAAGTTGTCATTTTGATGCCGGGACAGAATTAACTATAGCTGTCAGGCCGGGTCAAGGACTGGGGCATTTAGGAAGGCTCTACTGCATCGAGTACACGTCGGTTCTGCCCCTGTGATTTGCATGTATGCAACGCGTCAACTTATGAATTTACTACGCCTGTTGTAGTAACTGACCATACAGACAGAGCGGAGTCAGTGCGAGCACCACACGGCGAGACACGGCTGCGACCGCGAGATCCAATCATTATTTGTGTTCTTGAAACTAACTATAATAACCAAGTCGTAATAGACAAGGCTCCGAGCGCGAGCGGAAAGATGGCCACGATGCTCGCACGGCGAGCCTCTCTCCAGGCGCGGAGCGGTCGCCCGTGCTTTGTGGCGAGCCGCGTAGCCCCTCGCCTCGCTAGCCGTGGCGTGCCGGTGGTGTTTGCAGCGAAGCAGAGCAGCCCGGCAGCAAGCAAGTCGCAGCAATACCAGCCCACCAGCGCGAGGGACGCCATTGAGCGCGGTACAGAGGTGTTCAAGAAGCAAAACAACCTTGATGAGGCGGTGCGGCTCTACCGTGTGGGCCTCGAAATGAAGCCCAACGACGATGAGGCTCGCGCAGCTCTCTACAACTTGGGCTGCGCGCTTACCAAGCAGAAGAAGTTCGCGGAGGCCACGGAGGCCATCGAGCGTGCCATCAATGACTACGGCTTGAAGCTGATTGTGGCTCTCAGGGTGAGGCGGGGGTTGGGGGCTGCTTGCTCTGCGTGGCGTGTGGTGTAGGTGCAAGTGTGTCGCGGGCGCGGTGGGGACTGCGCGCACTGGCGCCTACGCCATGCTCAAAGGAGGGCTCCGAACTACGCTACGCTGCACGCATGGGTGGCATTGCCAAATGCGCTTGCCGGGAGACATCCAGCAAGCGCAACGGGGCACACGGCTGTACCAACCCCACAACCTGCGCAACCGTGCCTGCCGCCCAGCGCACACACGAGCCTGCCGCCCCGCGCATTGACCCAACCTGCTCATCATGGCACACACCACAACAACGTGAAATGACAACTCGCAACGCAACACAGGACGATGACCTGAAGCTGCTGCGCGAGCGGCGCGAGTGGATGGACGCGCTGGGCCGGATGAAGGGCGGCATGTCGCGCCAGACCAAGGCCGACCTGCGCACGGAGGCCAAGGTGGCTGGCAGGGAGGGCGAGGGCTGGGATTGGGGGATATGGAGGCGAAGGGAGTCCAAGGGAGGCAGCGAGTGTGGTGGGCAGGACCCGGAAGGAGGGAGCGAGTGCGGCCGGCACGGGACACAGCTGCAGTGTGGGACGCGGAGTCAACTGGGTGTTCAGCGCTGGGTGCCGGCGCGGCGTACAGAGGCTGCTGGGTGCGGGGGTCGCGACACACGGGTGGTGACGGGCAACGCAAGCGGCCCCTGCGAGACGCTGAGTGTGGTGTGGTGGTCCTTGTGCGTGCATCCTGCCCTGCATCACACACCGCGACTGCTGCCGCCAGCACCAAACCCGCACACACACACACACACACACCCTGCACAGGCCCCCTTCCGCCTGCCCCGCATCATCCTGTTCGGCGGCCTGCTGGCGGGCGCCGGCCTGGGCTTGCTAGTCATCCTGACGCGGCTGGCCAGGTCGCTGCAGGGTGAGTGGGTGGGTGAGCGGGTGGGTGGGAGGTGGCGGGGTGGGGGGGCGGTGGGGGGCGCAGGGGTGGGACAGAGGTGAAGGGAGGATGGAGGTAGGAGAATGAGAGAGGGAGGAAGAGACGGAGGGAGGTGAGTACGAGAGAAGGGGGAAAGGGAGAAGGGGGCAGCTGATGGGAACGGAGGAGAGGAGATAGGAGCGGAGGGAGAGAAAAGGACGAGCGGCAAAACCAATAGTAGCAGCAGCAGCAGCAGTAGAAGGATGAGCAGGAGGGGTAGACCATGGTTGCCTTGCTGGTACAGAAGAGGAGCGGCCTTGTGTGTGGGGGGGTTGTGGTTACCAGCCCAAACTGGGGGGTAGCCATCCATAGGATGGTGTTTATCAAAAGGTTGTGTGGGGGGGGTGAGGCAGCCCAGCAGTACGGGGTTGGCGGGAAAGCGCATGGACTGCAAACGCTGCTCGTGTCATGTTAATTCCGGTGACGGCGACGGCGGCGGCGGCGGCGGTTGGCGGTCGTCATGCATTGCTGCAGGCGGCCCCGACGCGCCCGACCTGAACGAGTCGCTCACCAACCTGGGCATCAACACCGCGGCGGTGGCGTTGCTCAGCTGGCTGCTGTGGCGCGACATCAGCTCCAAGCAGGCCGAGATGAAGATCACCACGCGCGAGGAGGGGCTGGGCCGCCTGCAGGTCCGTGTGTGTATGTGCATGTGTGTGGGGGGGAGCCATCCATGGATGGTGTTTAACCAATGATAAAATGCCAATGCCCAGAGGTACAGCGGGTGCACGCAGCACTGTTCATACCGTTGGCTCCAGCTAGCTGACCTCCGCGGCTGCTGGCTCGCTGCGGGGATGGTGGGGTGGGGTTGGGCGGGGGCAGGGAGGGAGGGAGGTAGCGGGCTGGCTGGCTGGCGCGGTGGGCCGGTGGTGTGTTTGGCTCCATGCTGGGGTCGCGGTGTGTGTAGGCGAGGAGGCTGTGGGGCGACGGGAAGGCTGGGTGTTGGCGGGGTGGTTGCGAGTCCGAGGCACTGTCGATGACCAGGGGCTGCGGGGCTTGCGTTCCCCCGCCTCTGCGGTTTGGTTTGGTTCAGCTTGGCAAGCCTTGACAAGTCGCCTTTCGTACTCCCGCGCCTGCCCCTGCAGGTCGACCTGGGCAAGGACCGTGTGCTCCCACTGCTCAAGTTCCGTGGCCAGGTAGGTGGGTGGGTGGGTGGGTGGATGGGTGGGTGGGTTGGGCGACTGGGGCGGCAGTCGAGGTAGCGGCGGGGGCCATCTACATGCGAAGTATGGACGGCCGTGCCTGAGGGGGGGCGGAAGGGGCGCCCCACCATTAGCTCGGGAGGAAGCGGCGCTTGGGCGAGAGGCATGGTTTGGGAGCTTGATACCGGGGGGGGGCGGGCTACATCTGCACCTCACCAGCTTGGCGCCGCACCCGCCATGAACCCGACCCTGTCGTGCATCATGCCGCCGCCTCTGCACCGCTGCCACCACCGCCGCCCTCGCGCCAACAGGTCCGGCCCGTGATCGTGGCTGGCTCGCGGACGTTTGTGGAGAAGGCCATCAAGGAGGCGGAGGGTCAGTACCTCAACCTGCGCGACCGCGCCGTGTCGGGTGAGCGGCGGAGGCGGAGGCGGAGGCGGCAGCTGGTGGAAAAGGGACATTGGGGGGCGCCGCCCGGAGAGGCGTGCGGCGACTGGGCGGGAGCGGGATGATAAGGGAAATGCTGAAGGGGGCTGCGGCCCGAGTGCCGCGAGCGTGGGCGTGCTGCTAACTCACCTGCTCCAGCTACGTGCTATTACAGTAGTCTGGAATACAGTGGTGACTGGTCCGCATGAATGATACCCCTCGCGCAGTTGTGCCCATCATCTTTGAAAAGGCTGAGAGCGTGGAGCTCGACCCTGAGGACAAGCTGCGCCTGCTCAAAAAGGAGTTCGCCAAGGAGTGAGTAGTGTGCACACTTATGTAATGAATTTGCCGCGCCGCGGCAAACGTGCCAAGCGGGCGGGCGGGCGGGCGCGGGCCGCGGGCGGTGGAAGGAGAGGGCTGGCTTGCGACACGGAGTCGGCCAGGCCTCTTTCGGGGTGTTTGTGTATGGGGGTGGGTAGCCATCCATAGGACGGTGTGTATCAAATTTTGAGAAGTGTGTGTGGGGGGGGTACTGGTAAACAGTCCCGGTGAGAAACAATGTGTGGGGGGCGGGAGGTTGTTGTTCCCAGTCCCAGAGTGGGGGGCGGCATCGATGGGCCACGTGAACCGCTAGGTGGTGCCGTGTGTGTGTGTGTGTGTGTGTGTGTGTGTGTGTGTGTGTGTGTGTGTGTGTGTGTGTGTGTGTGTGTGTGTGTGTGTGTGTGTGTGTGTGTGTGTGTGTGTGTGTGTGGGCTGTGCGGACCCTCACATGCGGTGTGAGGGGCCCTGGCACGGCACGGATGTGCCACAGAAGGCTGCAGTCCTGCACCAGCCCTCTAGAAGCCGCTGCGCATCCAATTTGCCGTACCGTACACACCGTTGGCGGTGATTACCTAGCGTTGAGACTGTTGGCAATGCGGTGCTGATGTGTGGGCCTGTCCCTGCTCGCCGCCGCACACGAACTTGCGCCACAGGACCGGCAAGGGCTTCAGCGACGAGTCGAAGCGCGCGGCCGCAGCCGAGCCAAAGCCGAAGAAGGTGCGTGTGTGCGTGTGCGTGTGCGTGTGCGTGTGCGTGTGCGTGTGCGTGTGCGTGTGCGTGTGCGTGTGCGTGTGCGTGTGCGTGTGTGTGTGTGTGCGTGTGCGTGTGCGTGTGTGTGTGTGTGTGTGTGTGTGTGCGGCTTGCTCTTTTGGTCAGCAACTCATGTGTGTGACTGCTAAGCTAAGCCGGCCTCCCAGAAGCACAAGCGAGCACCTTTGCATGGCCGCCTGCTGCATCCTCGCAACTGCGGCACACCAGTTCTGCCTTTCCCGCCTCTTATTGTTTTTCTTTCTCGGCATGCCGCTGCATCCGGCTCACGTGATGTGCCTTTCCGGCACGTGGCCCGGCTGCTTCTCCTGATGGTGCTGCTGCTGGTTATGCCGCTGCTTCTCCTGATGCCGCTGCTGCTGCTGCTGCCGCTGCTGCTGGTGGTGATGGGTTCGCCCGCACTCCGCAGGTGTCGGTGCTGGGCGGCCTTGTGGACGCGGACAAGAAGTGGCGCCTGGAGCCATACGACACGGACGAGTGGAAGGTGTGTGGGTGGGTGGGTTTTGGGGGCGGGGGTGTTGTGTGTTCTGTGTGTGGTGCGTGAAGGGAGGGGACAGAGGGCGCACGCGGGCAGCTGGGAGGTTGTGCGAGGGGGGCCGGGGCAGCCAGGCGGTAGGGCCTGCTGCATGCGCGCGGGGATGTGTGGGAGGTGCACCGTCGTGCACGGCTCTCAAGACCCGCGCACCTTGCACACTGCGCGTGCATGCCCCTCCCTCACGCACCTGCATACCGCATACGGCACCCACACGCTAAGCTACCCGCCCACAACCCCCGCACCCGCCGCACAGACCTGGATCCTGGAGCAGAAGGAGTTCAGTGGCCTGTCCACCGCGGAGCCCAACTGCTACATCCAGGTGGGATGCGGCGTGATGCGGCGGCCCCCGGCACACTTGAGCGGCGCACCTGCGCGGGCTGTGGCTGAGTTCGGCAGCAGCGCGTGGTGGGATGGGGGAACGCGTCAGCCCCTTTCGTGACGTGGCTGCTTCCTGGCCTCGCGTGCCCTCTGAGGGGCTTTCACTACAGAACTCAAATCTAGAAAATCCAGTCTGGCCCAGTTGCAGCTCCGCGCCCTGCGTCCTTCACCCTATGCCCTGGAGCGCATACCTAGCCGCGCATATCATCACCGCCATCACCACCACCGCTGCCGCCACTACCACGGTTGCGGCCTCCACCTCGGCCGCCACCGCCACCACTTCTGCCTCCACCACTTCTGCCACTACCTCCGCCACCACTTCCGCCACCACTTCCGCCACCACTTCCGCCATTACCTGCGCCAGCACTTCCGCCACTACCTCCGGCACCAACTCCGCACACCATTACCTTACTTACCGCCGCCCCTGCCGCCCACCGCCACCATCTCCTATCCGCGCAGGTCCAGCTGGACGGCACGGTGCGCAGCAGCGGCACCGGCTCGCCGCCGTGGGACAAGCTGGTGGAGGACCTGCCGCTGCTCAGCGACTTCCGCACGCGCCTCACGGACGGCGTGGGGCCGCAGGAGTAGGGGAGATGCGGGGCGGGGCGGGGTGGGGGGCATGTGCAGTGCGTCATGTGGTTGTTTGAGGGGGCCTGAGGGCAATGGAGGTTTAGAAAGGGGTTGGGGGGGCTGGGTGCCGGGGCTGGGCGTTGGAGCGAGGGCAGGAGGGAGGCTCAGAGGTGCGGAGTGCGCGGGTGGTGCTTTGTGGCGGTAGAACATGGACGATTAGTGTGGTGCGTAGAAGGATACGTGGCGTGTTTTGCACTGGTGCAGCCAGCGGCGACAGGTCTGCGACATAGGCGCCCGCTTGAGATAGTTGTAGCATGGGCGTAAGACCATGGTGGGTTTGAGCTGAGCTGGGCGTGTGTGAGAGCAAAGGTGCAAGAGCAAGGCGGCTCGCGACATGATCCAGCATAGCACCTTGGTAGGCGTTGGTGGGCATTGCTCGAGGTTGCATTAAGAAGCGGTGTGTATGTATGTAGGACAGGGTCGGGTGCCACAGGCGACGCGCCCGGGCGAACAGGCAGGCTGAAGCAACCTCCCGAGGCAGTCCTCCCCCGATTTTGCGATGAGGGGCGGAAGCTTTGGTGCCTGGCTGAGAGTGAGAGACTGCGTGACTCGAATGGCATGTACGGGGAACGTGTAATGTGGCGATGAGCTTTGTCTGCTGTTGTGTTCGCGTGTGTTCGCGTGAGGATGCCGCCGCGGTGGGGCACTGGTCGCACCCTTGGAGGGCACTGTACCTCGACAACCGAAGTTCGAACGCTATCAGGACGTCAATGTAGTGTCAGGCCAGCGATCCCACAACTCGGGATGCATGCGCTCAGGTGATAAAGGTCCAAAGCATACGCGTACAACGCCACCGCTATTTGAATCGCAAAAGTTTGAACCTCTAGCTGCCCCTCGTGAACACCTGCATCCTTTCATGAGCCTGTCACTCCTGTCTCCCCAAGCACATCAAACGTCCCAACGCCGCAGCGCGTGGCTTGCATGTCACACCAGGCGGCAATGTGTGGCCCACGGTCTGCCAGCCTCCAACCCACCACGCAAACACACGCACACAGGCCGCCACTGCCGCACACACGCCACACGGGGTACGCTGTGGCGACTCAGGGTTACCGCATGCCACGCCGGCACAGACCTTCATAGGGCTGTGTGTTATTGGAACAGTGTAATACGGTACCTCAATCAGTGCATTCAAATGAGTCAGTCCCACAATCTGAATGTCTGACGTACTTTCCATCAAGGCCCATGCAGAGCCCACTGTCTTGAGTTCTTGGATGCGCAAAACACCCTGCAATACCCGTCCGCTCACTCCCTCACTTCTCTATGCAGCTTCAATCTTTATCTTCCAAACCCACCCATCAATACCCGTATATCATGGACCATCGCAATACATCGGTCATGTAACAGAAAGCATGTATCATAGGAAAGCACTCCGTACAACGCCTGCCATGAGCCTCCCATGTCTCCTACGCACATGTCTACTAGCTACCGTGCAATACATGACGTGGGCCCCCCCTAGCTTTCCGTACTTCGAAGGGGGCCCGGATGTCTCCATGTGACGGGTGACTGTGGAGGTGAACGAACAGTGCTTCTGGCGCCGAACCTGTTCATGCAGCTCTGCAACTGCATCTTTCCATCTAGGCGTACCGTACTTACACCGGCGCAGTGATGAAAACGGCCAACCGCTATCCGCAGACCAACCCCCACTTTTCCTTCCAAGCCATGAATCTGTTTGGCACGTGCTTCGTTGCTCCGAGCTGTTAGACTCCTGCTGCTCTGAGCGCTGCAACTCTATCTTCCAGCTACACTGCCATGCTACCTGTAACCTAGTTGGGGTGCTTGGCACCCCGGTGCTCTCCTAGGGCTTGTTTGCGAACCTACTCCCACCCCACCCCACCCCACCCCACCCACAACGCCTGCACGTTGCTGACTCAGCCCCCGCGGTACCAGGTCAGCTCGTTGTCCAGCTTCTCGGCACTGCAGCCCTGGAACTCAAACTTCCGCAGCGCGCCGATCTGGCTGTCGTACCCTGGGTCCATCAGGTCGGCGAAGCTCAGCACCCTGCCCGGCCCCACGATGGCGCCGTACGCCTCCCGGCAGCGGTCGCCCTTGCAGTAGGCCAGCACGGACAGCACAGCCTCCAGCCGCTGCACCAGCCGGGCCGCGCGCGGGTCCGAGTACCTGCGTGTGATTAGAGGGGGGAAGGGGGCGGGGGAGGTTAGTTCAGAGCCCATTTCGACCATTGCAAACCACTGGAGTGGGGCAGCGGCAATTGGCGCGGGCGTGTGGGCGTGCGCGGCGTAAGGTGGAATGTCGGGCAGGAGGCAGGCACAGGGGCGAGAGGCGTGCACGGTGTGCTTGCCACTGACACAGGGTAGCCGGACAGCGCCCCGCGCCAGAACTTGACCTTTTCTTACAACGAGAAAGATACAGTGTAAACACCGCCATGCCAAATACTTTATACGGCGATGCACAACGCCTGGCAAAACGAGATCTCGCACCTGTTGTTGACCTCGGCTGGGTCCAGACCCAGGTCGAAGAGCTCCCGGATCCCAAAACACCAATTGTTGTACTTGTAGCAGGTGCCCGTGACGGCCGTGCTACTGCCACTACTGGCGCTGCTACTGCCGCTGTCCGCGGTCGCCCGGTTGCTGCTGCTGCCGCTCCGACTTCTAACGCCGGGCGAGCTGCTACTGCCACTGCTACTGCTGCTGGCGGCGTACACATCCAGGTTGGTGCCCATTGCGTCGCCGGCAGTGGTACGGTCGCCCGCGGCAAACAGCAGGTCCCCGAGGCCAATGTGGGAGCCGGCGCGGGTACCGTTCCGGCTCGCAATCGCCATCGCCTGCGTGACAAAACACATGCCGTCGCTCGTTAGGTCGGCTGTGTTGCTGCAAGCCAAGCAGCAAGCTTGGTCCCGTGCATCAGCATTCAGCAGGCGCCTCCTTAGGCCCCCTGACATTCATTCAGCACTTTAGGATGCAAGGACTGCGACGCACCTGGCGGTAGGCGGCGGGGCTGCCAAAGGCCAGGTAGGTGGTGCACACGCGCACGCTGCGGAAGTTGACGCCGTTCATAGGCGCACCCTGCGATGGGCGCGTTGGAAATAAGAGTGTCAGTGTGGTGCATCACCGCTCGACAACTAACATGGCGCCACCCGCATGGCTGCAGCGGCCGCAGCTGCAGCGGCACCATCCGTGCGCACGTGCTCGCTGGCGGCCGCATGCGAGGGCCCACAGGCGGCCCGCCCCCTGGTGCGCCCTCAGTGCAGGGCAGCGGTTGGTGCATGAGCACAAGGCACCGCGCGCCAGTAGTACATGTTTTGGTGATCGCATGAGACACAGGGACAGCTGGGTGGGGGACTAAGAACGTGGATAGATACACAAACCCCGCACACGCGCAAGCACGCACACGCACGCACCGGTGTGTGGATCCACATCTCGATGGGCGTGGCGTCTCGAAGGTAGGCCCGGCCACCCGGCACCAGCCCGGCGGAGGGCACGTCATAGGTCTTGGCGCCCAGGGCTGGCGTGTAGGCGGCGGGCATGAGGCGGTGGAAGGGGATGGGGTAGCCGTCCATTCCGCCTGGCAGGTCAATGCCTGCAAGAGGGAGAGAGATGGTAAGCGCAGCCAGAGCTTTGCGATGCGTGCGAGCTTTGGGCAGCACGCGGCAGTCCTGCAAGTCCCCACCCAACCCACATGCTCACAGGAAGCGCACGCCCTGGCCCGCCGGCGGCCTGGAGGGACGCCCCCTGCTTCCTCAAAGCCCCCTCACATGCAGCCGCCATGCATGATGCCGCCGCCATGCATGATGCCGCCGCCATGCATGATGCAACCCCATGCATGATGCAGCCTCATGCATGTTGCCTCCGCCGCCAGCTCTCACCCGCCAGCGCCAGCACAGTTGCGGGCACGTCCACCATGGTGGTGGCGTAGTCGGTGACCAGGCCGCGCGGTAGGCCGGGACCCCGGATGAAGAACGGCACGCGCACGTCCTGTAAGCGTCGTTGGGTGTGCGTGTGAGAGAGTTTCGGGTGTGTGTGCAGGTGTGTGTGTGTGTGTGTGTGTGTGTGTGTGTGTGTGTGTGTGTGTGTGTGTGTGTGTGTGTGTGAGAGAGAGAGAGAGAGAGAGAGAGAGAGAGAGAGAGAGAGAGAGAGAGAGAGAGAGAGAGAGAGAGAGAGAGCTGGGTGTGTGAGCTGGGCGCCGGGGGCTCTGACGTTACAAGGAAGGCCGGGCCAATGTTAGCAAAGCTGATCCTTTGTGCACCTCTGTCACCCCATCATGTCCCACCGACGCTGCCCCCGCCGCCTCCCGAGCATCGCGGGCCCGCCCGGGCGTGCCTCAGGCTCGTGGCCTGAACTGACCCACCTCCTCGTATGGCAGCGTCTTGCCCTGCCCAAAGTTGTGGTTGCCCATGTGGTAGCCGTTGTCGGAGGTGAAGATCACGTGCGTGTTGTCCAGCACGCCCTGGGCCGACAGCTCTAGGACTGCGACAGCGCGAGGGGGCCATCCATAGGATGGTGTGTATCAAGTATGTGTGCATTGTCGGGGAGGGGGGAGCAGGTGAAATCGTTGGGGCCTGCGGCTTGGACAAACGGGAAAGTGATTGCTCCGCAATCCGCATGCCTTGCAGTCTCCCTTCGCCGGTCCCGGTGAGGCGCTTGCCCCCATGCGCCCCGCTTGTCCCTGGTCTCGCGTGTGCCACGTGTATTGCGCGTGGCGCGTGTGTGGCGCGTGTGTTTGATGTGTGTGCATCTGAAGTTCCGCACTCACTGATGTCTCGGAGCATCTCGTCCACAGCGGCCATCGCCCTGAGCCGCTGCCGGTAGGCCGTGTTCAGCTGCGAGCCTGTGCTCGATCACATATCCACACCACAAGGTCGTGACGAGTGACGAGTTACGTGATGTGAGTAGTGAATGGTATCGCCTGTCGCTCATCCGATCGCTGCTACTGCCGCCCACGCGCGCAAATCGCCGTCTGCCCGTGCCCGATTCCGCTCCCACACCGCACCCGCGCCCTGGTTTCTGGACTGAATCCCCCCCTAACCCCCGATCCACCACCCACCCGACTGCACTGCGCCCAGCTCCTTGCCGCTGCGTGCCGAGTCCGAAGCGGCGGCCACCGCGGTCCGGAAGGACTCCGGCAGCGGTGCCATCCAGTTGGGCGAGTCGGGCAGGCTGGCGTTGCGGAACAGGTAGGCGTGGCGCGGCGCGGGGATGGCGTTGTCGCAGGCCAGCCGCCCGCCGCCGCCCTCCTCCGAGTCCTTGCACCGCTCGTGTGGGGCGATGGGGTTGACCTGAGCAGACGGGGAGCGCGGTTTGGAAGTGGTGGGGTGGGGTCGTGGGGTGCGGTGCAAGTGGGACTGCTGGGTATGCGTGTGGCCTGCAGCGTCACACGGCAGTTGGATGTCAAGGGCGGCCGTCGCATGGGGCGCCCACAGGCAGTACCTGCACCGCAGCCCACCTGAAGGTAGAAGGGCTTCCCAGCCGCCACCGCCTCCCTGCACGCACGCATCCACGCAGCACGGCATGCGGTGTGCCCGTTGTCTGACATTCCAGGACCCAGGTTCCAGGTGTGCAATCAACATGATGTGTGACAGGCAAGCAACCTGCAGACAGCACCGGTATGCATGCAGTGCTGCAGCCCATTCTCACCCCACCGCACCCCGCCTCACCACGCCGCAGCCAACCCTCTCACAGCAACCCCCCCCCCCCCCGCCCCCCCACGCACACACCTCAGGTAGCCGATGGACTTGTCGCGGATGATGTCGGTGCTGTAGTCCGAGTCGCCGTACTTCTGTACAGCGCCGCAGTTTTTGCTGAAGGCCGGCCCGAAGTACGAATACACGTACGGGTCCACGAGCGCGTCCAGCACCGTGTAGCCGCGGGGGCACACAGCGCCCGGGCCCACCGCGAAGCCGTTCAGGAACTGTAATGTCAAGGGCGTTGGGAAAGCGAGCTCGAGGTAAGCGTGCGGCTAGCCAGAAAGCGCCGAGGCTTTGGCGAGACTGCGAGAGGCCGAGGCATAGGGACAGCTGCTAGCACGCAGGCGACATGCACGCTTTCGACCGCCCGCAGCTGCAGCCCGCCGCGCACCTTGCCGATCGAGTAGACGTTGTACCCCGCCTTCTGCAGCTGCGAGGGCATCCAGGTGTCGCTCTGGTCGGGCCGCGTGGTCAGGAACTTGGACCAGCCGCCTGCAGCAGGGTGGAAGTCAGGAGGTGACGTTGAGAGGTTTTGCCACGATTGGAGGGTAAAGCTAGCATGGTTGGTGCGGGTGACCCCCAATCCATGACCGCCTTGCAACCCAACCCTGGAGCCGACCCTGGACCTCACAAAAGCACAGCGCTTGCCCTGCCAGACTCCGTCTTTCCAGCACGCAGACGTCTGGCCCGCGCCCTCACCGTATGGCGGTAGGTTGGCCGTGATCCCATGATTGTGTGTAAACCTGCAAGCCGGATGGCAGCGGATGCCAGGTGGATTGAGCACATGATAGGTCCTGAACGTGTCTGGGTGCCCGCCCCCTTCCTGGAACGCACGTGGGGGCTCCCATGCTTGGCGGTCTCTCCTGCATCCCACTCCGTCATACAACATCAGAAATGCACACCCTTTCCGGCCGGCACAGCTCAAGCCACGGCTGCAGGTGCGGCGGCGGGGCTGGCCGCCATGGCCGCCCCCAAGCCCGTCCCAGATCCCCCCCGGGCGCTACGGCACGGCACTCACAGCCCGGTGAGCAGCGAGGTGCGCGAGGGGCAGCAAGTGGAGCTGGAGATGGCCATGTTGCGCAGGCGCAGCCCCTGGTCCCCCACCAGCGAGTGCAGCAGCGGCAGGTAGGCACGGTCGGTGCTGTTTAGCATCTGGTCCTGCGGTGTGTGTGGACGGGGGAAAGGGAAGGGGGGCAGGCGTGCGAATGTGTTCGTGTGTGTGGTGGGGCAGGGGACGGGTAAGTTCCAGACTGGTGGCAACCGGCCTTTCAAGCCTGACAAGCGTTGCAAGGGGGGCGGTGTCAATGCCAGGGCAGGTGTGGCGGGCGAAGAAAGCGCGCGAGAGGATGCGTGCCTGCATGCGGGTGAGCGTGCGTGGACACGCGGACGAGGGGCAGGCGGGCAGGGCTGTCTCGGGCGGGCATGCGGGGGAAAGTATTTATGCTGACTCTCAGCGGGTTCGGACGATACCCATATTGGGTGCCGGAGGCCAGGATCAATAGCTTTATCCGACGCCTCGCAAGTCTCCCAGATGCCGCTGCCACCGGGCGACCCTGCGGGCGCCGTGAGCACCCACCAGGTCATCTACCAGCACGACTACAAACGACGGCTTCGTTGCCGCGCGTGTCGGGGGCCCGAGAGGGGGCGACGGCACCGGCGGCAGTGGCGGTTGTTTGCTTGCGGAATTTATATCCTTGCCTGCACAACAGCACCAAGGCAGCAGCAAGCCCCGAATAACCCTTCAGTTACTCAGCTCGCTTCGTGTTAATGCGTCCCACATCGCCTACCTTCCCGCACAGCTTTACGCTGCGCGTTCACCAACAGCCTGCTGTCATAGCAGCAGACTGCCAGCACGATCCACAGCGCGAGGCGGCTACGGGCCATGTCTTGGGCGCCTCTAGGAAGTCGTCCGTTGCGTGCGCAAAGGTCGTGGCCTAAGAAGCTAGGACAAGCGCAGTCATTGGTCATCAAAATGCTCGTAGGTCCAACTGCGTGAATTTAGAAAGGAGAGCTCTCTTCGTTCGTAAACTCCTCTGGCCCGTTCACCTGGCTCGTTAAACCAAGTATCGTGTGTCGGGCAGTTGACGTCTATTCGGCATTTACGTCTGCATTCTCAGCATAACTTAGGCAGGTGTGCGCAGGCGGCGCAGGGAGTCCTCACACTGTTGTACGCCCACCCTTTCGAAGCTCTCGCATGAAGTCTGACGCCGGGCAGCGCAGCCCTGCGTGTGTGCGCACCGCGGGCCCAGCGCCCCGCTTTTCCGACGCGGCCATGCTGTACACAGGCATGTTTAACGGAGGTACGCAAAATGGCTGCATGTGTCGGGTGTCGGGCCCGTATAGACGTTCCATGCCTGGGTGCGTTGGAACACTGTCGCCCGGCCACTGCTTGCTGCACGCTGTCTTTGCATTACGCTCGCGTTCAACTTCGGCGCTCATCCGTGGACGCTGTTCACCTGCCTGCAGGTGCGCTGCGACTCCGCCTCTCCCACTGTGAGGCGTCGCATTGTCTGTGTGGTTGTGCTATCGCCTGGCCGGGCGCTCGGAGCATGAGGAACGCGCGCCAGCAAAACGGTCCAGCAGCAACCTTCCGCCAGCTACTGACGACGGTACAGTTACAGCGCGTTCCTCCCGCCTATGCGCCCATTTGCCTGCTTGCTTGTGTTTGCGGATATGGATGACTGGATGGGGGGCTTCGGACACTACTGCGACCTCGCAGACTTGCCCCATGCCTGTTCCATCAGCGGTGCGTTGGAGCACCGCCAAACGATTCGGCTGCCACATTCTCCCGCGTTGCCGTGCGGCGTCTGCCGATGAACTTGTGTGTGTGTGTGTGTGTGTGTGTGTGTGTGTGTGTGTGTGTGTGTGTGTGTGTGTGTGTGTGTGTGTGCGTATGTATATATGTGTGTAACAACGGGTTTACAGGCGGCCTGACGAGTCTCGTGTGTGTAACACTGGTCACAGTCGCCGTGAAGAAGTTGCAAGTGCGCATTTCAGGTGACTTCGGCATCCAAGTCCATAGTCTTCATATGGATGCCGATGCCATCCGCAATGGCTGGGCGAGGTGTCGCAACGAGCGAGTATTGTCGGATGGCCGGCGGAAGTGGGATCGTGGGGGTCGGGGGGCCGGGGAACTGGAGAGGGGTGGCGAGCGGCCAATGGCACGTCATCCAAGAATGCCGGTTACCTGTGCAGAACAGCTTAAACTGCTTCAGGTATAACGATGCTCAACAGATAAGAGCGGCGCGTGGACTATTATAGAAAGGCGGGAGAAGCTGCAGCGAGCAACCGCGGTCGCGAGCAGTACCTGAAAAATGTCGTCTTCGGATAGGATATAATAAATGAAACCAAGATCAACATGAGCCAGACGCTGTGCGTGTTCGCCATTGTTGTCTTTGTACTCGGCCACGCGGTCGAAGCCTTAGGGCCTTTGCACACCAGACATACGCTCCGCCATCAGAGTGAATGGGGAACACGACGACGGATGCTAGAAGAGGACGGGGCGGCAGAGCAGGGCAGTAGCTCCGACGATGGTGGCGAAAGCGACAGCGACGCTGAGGAGGGGACCAGCATAGCGGACACAGCCGCGGCACGAGTGGTTAACAGCACCTGTGCCCCGGGCTGCTCGGAGCATGGCGTGTGCAATGAGGAGCTTGGGAGGTAAGGCGTCCGCGTGGGGCCGGCGCATGGGGTGGGTGGGTGGGGACGAGCGTGGTAAGCAAGAGCCGTGCCCGTGTGCAGCAACTGTAAAGATCAAGGCTCAGCGATAAGAGCATCATGGGAATCAGTGTTTGGGATCTTTTTTGGAGATCGACTTCTGCCCCGGGATGCCAGGGCCGTCGAGCTGGGATACGGGTGCCGACGCGCCAAAGCGCCAGGGCCTTGGGGTACCGTACTCGCCATGCTCATTTCCAGTGGTGCTAAATTCAACTGTTGCCATGGTTGGACCGGCGGCCACGGCCCCATTCTCCTCCTCCCGCCACTAGGTGTGACTGCCCACGGCACTTCGTGGGTCCGGACTGTCAGACGCCCAACCCGGAAATCAGCGACGTGTGTGCCAAGTACGGCTTCACGCTCAGCCAGTGCCGCAGCCCCTCGCCGTGCTTCAACAGCTGCAACGGGCGGGGGAGATGCGTGGCGGGGATATGCCACTGCCTGCCTGGTGGGTCGAGGGTTGGCGGTAGTGCTCGTGTGCCTGCTGGGCTGCAGGGTTGCTGCGCAGCTGTTCGTTCAGGCGCTTGCTGAACTGCGCAACGCCAAGTCAACAGCGTAGGTATGCGCGAGCCCAGGCACGCAGCTTTTCGGAGTCGGCTGTCACCTTGCATCCTTGTAGCCTTTCAGCCTTGCAACTCCCCTTGTTCCTTCGCCATTGATCCGGGCCCCGGTAACACCTGCTGTTCCTCCAAGATTGGCTACGGTCTACGCCTTCTTTAACCCTTAATGCGTGTAACCCCCTCCGCCAACCGCCTCTCCCCAGGCTTCTGGGGCATGGACTGCGCGCTGAGCCGGGGGGCGGACGGCGGCGTGCAGCTGCTGGAGGGGCAGGGGTACGTGCCGCGCAAGGACAGCATCAAGGTGGGGGCGCACCTGCGTGGGGGCCCACGTGGGCGGGCAAGGGTGGGCAAGGGTGGGCGGCCGGCGGGCAAGGGTGGGCGGCCGGCGGGCAAGGATGGGCAAGGGCGTACAGTTGAGGGCGGCTCCCTTACGAAGAGCGGAAGCAGGCGGCAGGACGAGGTGAGCGATGGGCAGCCGACGAGGACGCGGGCGGTTTGTGTGCGCGGACACATCAGTTCGGAGTACGGGCCTCGTGTGTAAACTGCTAGCACCTGCCCGCCGGCCCTGCACCACAGGTCTATGTGTATGAGCTGCCGCCCAACGTCACGTCCTGGTGGGTTGTTGTGATGCTGTTGACTACAGCGGTACGGTACACCTGAAGCTATCCAAACAGCGCACAAGTAACCGAATGCTTGTGGGCAAGTGGGCGACCGTCAGCACTGTATGGGGCCGGGCTTGTCGCTCGGCATGTCGGGGCTTTCGCGTAGTAATATGTAGCAGTCGCGGTTTGTGCCAGTATGGTACTTTTTGGGAACGCAGCCACGCACGCACGCACGCCGCACGGACAAGGGTGGTCCTGGGGGGCTTCGGCCCACCCCCACCCTGTTTGAACGCTTCGCTGGGGGGGTTGGTTGGTGCAGCGGTCTTGGGGGGGGGTTGTTGGGTTCAGTAGTCGGGGGGGGCTCAGCCCTAAAAGGCCCCCCCTTTTTTGGAAAGACGGCTTCCAGCCAGCTGAGCTACCCTGCAATGAAGACAAGACAAACGCCCCCAACGCCTCCACCTCGCCAGGTTCAACATTAAGCGCCTGGACCGGCCGCTGCACATGCTGTTCTGGCAGCGGCTCATGTCAGCGGGGCTGCGCACCGTCAACGGCGATGAGGCCGACTACTACTTCATCCCACTCAACACGCGTACGCTCATGGCGCCGGAGCAGGCGGCATGGGTGCTGCCCTACATCCGCAAGACGTGGCCCTTCTGGGACCGCGACCAGGGGCACCGCCACCTCATCATCCACACCGGCGACCTGGGGTGAGGGATGGCGGTGCCGTGGGGATGGTTGGGCGGGAGGTGCCGCGGATGGGCCATGGGCAGGAATGGGGGCGAGGGGGCGGGGCAGGGCCGGAGGAGGCTGTTTCGCGGCCAGCCTCTGGAGGACGATTGTGCGGCCTGCTGGGGTGCTGGGCTGCGGCTGTGAGCCCTGCTGCGGCGAAGGGAGGCTTGATGGAGCTGCGCACTCGCGCGGTCGTGTCGCAGTGCGACACCGCACCTACACCGCACCCACACTGAACCCATACCTCTGACGCACGCGCCTCCCTGCCACGTACACGTTATCCAGGTTGCACGAGCTGCCGCTGGTGATGCGGCGGCAGATGAACGAGACGCTGTCCAACATCACGTGGCTGACCCACTGGGGCATCCACACCTACCACCCCATAGGCACCTGGTTTCCCGCGCACCGCCCCGGCAAGGTGGGCAAGCGCCGCGAGGGACGTAAGCCGCGGTGCGGCGGCCTGCGCTTGGGCTTTGGAGGTGTCGGCACGGGTGGGCTGGGCGCGAGGCGCGCCTGGTGTTAGAGATCACAAGGGCGCGCCTGGTGTGTGTGTGTGTGTGTGTGTGTGTGTGTGTGTGTGTGTGTGTGTGTGTGTGTGTGTATGTTTGTTGGTGTGGAAAAGGGTTGCTTCCGTCAAGGGCTTCAGAGGTGCATGTTGGCAGGGCAACCGCCGGGTACGATGAATTTCAACAGCTTTGCTTCTCAAAAACGCCCCACCACATGTTGGGTCGGGGATTGCGGACATGCGCTTAATGATTGCTTTGTTTTTTGTTTGAACAACAGGACATTGTGATCCCGGTCATGATCACCACCCCCGGCTTCCAGCTGTCGCCGTTGAACCCGGCGGTGGCGGCAAAGGCCGCAAAGCGGGGCCGGCCCTACAAGCGCGAGCAGACCTTCTTCTTTGCGGTGAGGGCGCTGTGTGGGGGGTACGGCTAAGTGGCACCTGAGCTGGTGATCTTGTCCAAAACGTGAGCCTCTATGGACTCACGCAACTTGCCGCGGCGCTGTGCGGTCATTGTGCCTGAGGTCCCGGCGTTGGGAGGCGGGTACGGCAGTCCTTTCCACAACGCAAAGCAACCCAAATGAACCCAAACCATGGGAGCGGGTGTAAGGACCAGCCCGAACTAAACCGGAACCAACGCAAAAGAGCGAGGATCTGGATGTGGCCATGGAAGCGACTGCCTCACAGTCGCACGAACAAGCTGTCCACTGCTTTGCGTCCCCGCCTCACCTCATGTGCACCTGCCCCCCTGCCCACCCGCCCCCCCCCCGTCGCCCCGTCGCCCCGCCCGCCCTGCAGGGCCGCATCTGCGGCGACCGCAAGCCGCCCGACCCCATAACGCATGAGTGCGCGCCCAAGCGCACCGACTACAGCGCCGGCGTGCGGCAGCGGGTGGGTGGGTGCTACAGCCTTGGCGCCTCACCGGCCCGACATGTGTGCCATATGCTATGCCATCCCCTGTGTTATTGCTCAGCACTGGCGAGTGGCCCAGACATCGCAGGTGCATGACGCGGCAGTAGCCGGCGCACCGCCTACAGGCCGGGCCTGGCTGCGGCTGCCGCACGACCACACGTTTGCACCGGCCGCCTTGGACATCGTATTTTACAATGTCATATGAACACCGGCCACCACCACCACCACCACCACCACCACCACTTGCAGGTGTACTTCCACCACCACAACCGCACCGGCTACAAGGTCCTCACCGGCACCAGCAAGTACATGCAAGAGATCACCTCGCACAAGTTCTGCCTGGCGCCCACCGGCGGTGGCCACGGCAAGCGCCAGGTGTGTGTGTGTGTGTGTGTGTGTGTTTGTTAGAGATAACAAGGGAGAGTACTATGAAAGACTTGTGTGTGTGTGTGTGTGTGTGTGTGCGCGCGGTGCAATGCGGTGCAGTGCAGTGCGCATGCCATGACATGACATGGCCCCACGCCCCGTGTCTGCGAGGGGGCAGCGGAATGCTGGCGTGGGGGTTGGCGGTGGGTGCCCGGTGCCCGCACCATGTCGCACCTTCACCGTCTGCTCCACGACCTCCGTGTTTGACCTGGCATGACAACACAGGTGCTTGTGGCGCTGATGGGATGCATCCCCGTCACCATCACGGACGGCGTGTACCAGCCCTTTGAGCCCGAGCTGCCCTGGGCTGACTTCAGCGTGCCGGTGCCGGAGGCGGACATACCGCGCCTGCACGAGATCTTGGAGGACCTGCCGCCCAGCCAAGTGGAGCAGATGCAGGTGCGGGGCGTTGTGGTGCGGGGGGAGGGGTCAGGGGCTGACAGCTGCGGCGGCCGGTCGGCATGGCTTATACGCGGGGTGCGCGGGCTCATTGGGACCGGGGGAGAGTAGCCCAAGCTAGTAGGGTGTGAGCCACAGCCCTCGTCAGTCCCCCCAGCAGGTGACCCCGGTTGCATCTTTACGCCTTCACTCGTGTACGCTCGCTCACTCGGTCGTGCGCTCCTCCTCCTCCTCCTCCTCCTCCTCCTCCTCCTCCTCCTCCTCCTGCCGGCTGCAGTCGCGGCTGCACTGCGCCGCCCAGCACATGTTCTACAGCAGCAGCCTGGGCGCCATCATTGGAGAGGATGGCCGATACGGTGAGCGGCGGTCGTGCCGAAGAAGCTGGGTCACGGGCATGCTATGAAATACGAATGGGTGTGTGTGTAAAGGGGTAGTTCACTCCAGGAACACGGACAAGCTATAAAATACGTATGTGTTAGAGATCACAAGGGGAAAACAAGCAAAGCAAAGTACGTATGTGTGTGTGTGTGTGTGTGGAGGGGTAGTTCATTCCAGTTCCCAAGTGGACCACTGGGGGTTGCGGGCCTGCCACCAGGGCCGTGTGCAGCAACAGCAGCAGCAGCAGCATGGTCGGAGGGCCGGGGGCCTGCTCCGTGCCGCGCGGGGATCTCCGTGGGTAGCTGGGTGGCAAGCTGCGAGGCAGGTGGCGGAGCTCGCACGAGGTGTGCAATGCTGACCGGAGTTGGATTGTGTGTGCGTGTGTGTGCATGTGCGGGCATCCTCCTGGCCCAGACGCGTTCGAGACGATCATTGAGATCCTGCGGGTGCGCAAGGCGCACCCCGACACACCGCCCGAGCAGTACGTGGAGGTGGACGAGCGCTTCCGCAAGTTCGCCAACTGCGAGCTGGGTGAGTGGTGCCCTTAGCGGCTGTAGGATTGCGGTCCACTGGTGTGCCTCGTGATGCCGGCTTCGCTCTTACCGTACTCTTACCGGTATGTCCGGTACGTCCTTGCTCAGCCGCGTGCTCAAATGACGAGTGCGCTTGCAGGTGATTGTTGGACCGTCGCCTCCTCGTTACCCCGAAAATGTGCCTGTTGTCTTGCGCTTTCCACGCCGCCACGCAGGTGGCCCGGACCCCAAGACGCTGTGCGCACAGGGCACGGACCGGCAGCACCCGGACATGCCCACCTGCGCCGAGTGCCACCGCCAGGTGTCGGCGCGGCGCAGCGGCTCCTCCTTCTTCAGCTGGGCGGGCGGGCTGGTGTGCTGCAGCGAGCTAGACCTGGCCAAGTGCCCGCGCGTGTGGGAGTGAGCGAGCGCGTGTGGGAGTGAGCGAGCGAGTGTAATGAGTGGGCGGGTCACAAACGAAAAGTGGGGGAAGATCGGAGCGAGGTGGTGATGTGGGAGGTGCGTATGTGATCACAGTGTGCGTGCGGGGTGCAAAGGCAGCAGAGGCAGCAGCCAGCTTCAAGCGGCGCTGACAGAGGTGTCGCAGGTAGTGTCGCAGGTAGTGCCAGAGTGTGTGAATGCGACACGCAGAAACGGTGTGCACTCGTGTCGCATGCGGTATGGTGAATGGGGTTCGTAATATGGGCCGCACGCGCGGTGGTGGGTCACGCTGCAAAACTGAGTTCCAAGCAAGGCTTGACGGGCGGTGAACATTCGAGGTGCAGGGGTAAGGGCAGGAGCAGAACGGAGTCCGTGTGGGCACAGGAAGGAGGAGGCGCCGGAGGTACGTCCGAAACCTGGGAAACAATGGCCATCTGTGTGCCATTTGCAGATTAGCAAGATGGGAGCATGGCCTTGCCATTTGCCAAGCTGCAACCTGCAAAGTGCACGTTGGCTGCCTGTTCCAATGTCCAGTTATTCATTGCGGCGGACCCGACTCTGGATACTGTACTATACAGCTACCACGGAATGAGGAAAGGGGCCGGGATACAGGCCACCCAGGCCAAGGTTCACGTGCCCCAGGGCCCGGGGAGCAGCTCACGTACACAAAGCTACAGTAGCTTCGCATGTTAGTCCGATGGCGCGAGTGCGCAATTCAAGCTGGTCATGCGCCAGGCATGCGCCTCCAGTGCGCCTCCAGTGCCGCCATTCGGGATCTGCCGTGGTGCCAACCTATTAAGCGCTGTCCAGCGCTGAAATTTTGCAGAACTCAGCCGCCAGCCACGTCCGGGGCGTTATCTTTCATACAGCCACACCCGGGGCATTACCTGTCATACGCATACACACACTGAAACATCGCAGCACCACACCTGCCTAAGCCTTCGCTCTCCGTCCGACACGCCTCGTCCAGAAGCGTGTGTCGCCTGCACTCCAGGTCAAGACTGCCGCCACGTATCCATTTTGTCACCTATACGACGCCATGCATCCTCAAGGCGCCGGTGGGCCGCCCTCAGCCGGCCAGCGCCACCAGCCACGGGGCCTCACATGTAAGCACCATTGTGCAGCAAATAAACCGATGTGCAGGAATCGTGGCATTCCCACGTGGCTGTAGCCCCACGATGAAGGGCAATTACCCCACACATCCAAGTAGACCGGGATTGCGGCTTGGCTCACCACTTCGCCTGTCCGTCCGGATGCACCGCCATGTTTACCTCCATCCACACGACCATGATCGCAGACTGCAATATCACGGCCTGACATACGGTAGTCCTTCTTCTGTCGGTAATCATCGTGCACACCCGTATCTAGGCCGCTGTCCTTCTCCTTATTTCACAGAATAGCGGCTGTGCGCGGAAACCGCCAAACAGCCTCCCGTACTACATCATATGCTACCTGTGTGAGCGCTTACCGCAACCCTGGTCCACGCCACCAAGGTGCACGCGACATGGGCCTTCACGGCTTGCTGCGGCCATCAACAACTCGACCAAGCACGAACGACAATAGAACCTTGCAATAACGGAGTAATGCAACATGAGCTGCCACGTCCGATAATCAGTAAGTATGGGTGCACACGCCCACTAGCAACCCTGCGTAAGAGTGCGTGTGATTGCGGGTCGCTCGTTGGTTCATTGCTGCGAGTCGCCTAACCTTAGTAGGCCAGATGCGTGCGCACGCATGCGGTGCATCGGAAAAACTCTCGGCATCCGTTCATATGCAGCCACCAGCAAGGCTCACCGCGGCCGCTCCCACACCGGTCCGCGGCGTTGAGACCTTTCCGCGCAGAGTACTTGTTGCTAGTCCGGCGAGCGCTTCAGGACGTACACACTCGTCCCGCGCATCCGCTACTCAGTCTTACTCCCACCCGTACTAAGCGGTATGCAACCCCCCGCAGCTGCCGCAACCACCTCCCCTCCAACCATGCGCCCTCCGCACACACCCCGTGCGCGCCCATATCCCCCGCACCTTCCAACCCGCCGCCGCATGGCCCCCTCCCCTCTACACCTCCTCACCACACCCCGTCCCCGCAGCCGCCCCATGCCGCGGCGGCAGCCGCTGTCTACGACTTCGCGGCGGCGGCGGCGGCCGCGATGGCGGCGTAGGCGGGCCCGTCCGCCAGTCGCTTGGCCAGTCCGCTGGCCTGCCAGGTGGCTGGCTCCAGGTCTTTGTCCACCAGGCCCATGTCGGCGTAGTAGTGCGCCGCCAGCGACTTGCGGACCACAAAGCCCGGCAGCGGCAGGTGCATGTCCACATTGATGGCTGCGGGCGGCGTGGGGTGCGCGGGGTGCATGGGTGCGTGGCGGGGAGGTGGTTGGGTGGAAGGGGGGTTCCATGCATGCTAAATTAATGGGGGTGGCGGGCTGGGTGAGTCAAGGTGTCTGCCGGTCGGTGAGACAGGGCAGTGCGGTAAGCCGCGGCTGAGGAGGGGAGCGAGGGTGGGTGGGTTGGAGGTCCAGCCCATTCTACACCAAGAAATCAAACTAGTGAGGGAAGCAGGGGTAAAAAAAGTTCGGGCGGCGGGCGGCCTGCGTGTCTGCTGGCATATACATGCCCGCTGAGTATTGCCCGGCGATGCCCCGGCATGTCACCCGGGGTAGCTGCCACGCCCAGCCACGCACCTCGCCGCACGACGCAGCGATTGGCATCGCCCGAGGGGTGCGGCGAGATGTGGTAGTAGGAGTAGAGCACCGTGCCCAGCGTGTGCCCCGCGGGCGGCGTGGTGTCGGGCACGCTCTCGCCCAGGACTATGAGCGCACCCGTCTCCTTCACGACCCTACGGGGCGGACGAGGCGGCGCACATGTCGGGGAGGGGTGTGTGGTGGCAGGCAGTCAGTCAGTCAGCTTTTGGACGCATCCTTGTTCATCCAGCATCGGGCGACAGCTTCGCAAGCAGGCGCCGCCGGGTGCTGCCCAGGCTATAGCTGCCCTTCCCCTTCCACCCTCCCATGCCCGCACCGCGCCCCTGCTCTTGCTCGCACTCCATTCGGTCCGCCTGCCACTGCCCCCTTCCGTCCGCCCCCACCCAGGCCTCACCCGAAGCGCATGTCTGCCAGCGCCCAGCGCGGCTCAAAGGGCCAGGGCAGCACCGACACGTACTCCACCCGCTGCAGCTCCGGCGTACTGCTCAGCACCTTGAAGTGCTTGAGCTCGCCTGCAGAGCCGCGATAGAGGGTTAAGACGCGACCATGCGCATTGAGGTACGTGTACTGATGTACAGTTATGGTCCATATGGATCTTATGCATTACTTGTGACACTGTTGCGGGGCACAGGAACGGGTGCATGGGAGGGGCTCGGTTTTCCGAGCAGACGTGCAGCCGGGAAGGTGGGGAGCCGGGGCAGGTTGCCATTACGCTTTGTAGCATATGTTGCGTAACCGAAGCCCGACTCGGGTCAAATACAACACTCGCGGGCACAGCAGCCTGAGAATTGCACGATGCTGGTCCTGGCCCTGCCGCCGTGGCGCAGGACGCCACGCCCCGGCCGGTCCGGTCGTCCCAGTACCAGCACCGGACCTCCGCACACCTGCTAGCTTGCCCAAATCGAAGTCCCGTACGTAGCACAGGAACTGCAGGGGCGTGCAGCTGAACTCCCGCACAGCCACAAAAGCGTATGTCTACGGGTTGGGGGAGGGGGTAAAGAAGTGCGAGCGAGAAAAAGGGAACTTCAGGGACGGCACTCCCGCTCGTAACCGTGTCGCAGTACGAACACGCGCTGCCCGTGCCCCCACAAACTGCAACCGGCTGACACCGGGGGCCCGGCCGCAGCTCGCAGGCAGCTTATACCCTTCTTGCCTGCGACTTGTCGTCAAGCCTTGAGGCGTATTGCCCGCCGTCGGGAGCATCGGCATTGTGGGGCTCCCACCCGTTACCGAGGTCGCCTCCCTCCAGAGGCAGGCCCCGCGCGCGGGCAGATGCGAGGATATCAGCACCGGTGCTGTACAGTTTTTCCGCTTCAGATGTCATTCTGATGACGCAGCCGGAGGGCGACCGAGACTCGTGAACGCGTTCAACAGACTGATGGCTCGAGTGCCATGTCACTAGCTTTCGCTCCTGGAAACCTTCAATACCTTATCAGCGTGTTATAAAAGCTTTCGACGTGATACATATAGATTTTATGTGAATTGCCAGCGAACACGAGAAGTTGTAAATTGTCTCTGGCGCCCCGCCTTTGAAGTGCACAGTAAGTATCAGCAATGCATATCGTGTAAGTTCAATCTAGCAATGGCTCTTTGAAGCGACTTCGCCGTCACAGCCTGAACTCGGTTTTGTTGGGTGGCCGTGGGCTTGTGCCCATGCTGGCGATTGCCACGTCCGCTCACCGTGAGGCGTCCTCCTGCCCGCACGCTTGCCTATCACAGCTCAGTTGCCTTCGCGTACCGCTCGCGTGCCACTCAACTTTATAGCTCCGACTGGGTTTCGCAGTTCAGTGCAAGGAAACATGCCTATGCTCAGCTCCCGCCTTCTGGGTGCGCCCAGCACAAGTGCGCCAGCAAGGGTAAGTGGATCGATAGTCCTAGCCCACGACGTGGCATACAAACGGGCACCGAGAGTTCGGTAGTGTTCCCTGAGGTTCGGGACCCGAACGTTATCGGGAGGCGGGGCTTACTGGCCTTCGCGCCTTGTTGTGCATCACTGCAGGCTCCTCTATTGCATCATGGACGCCTTCTAGCGGCCTGCCGCGCGACTGTGAGGTCCAGGCAAGTGCAGGGATTGATTTCTTGTTGACTCCGGATATTCACGCGCGTTTTGGCATCAAAGCGCGCTCGTGTGGGTCTTCAGCTGCGTATACATGGCTTTGCCCACAGCGTGCGCGCGGTCCGCAGCCGTTATCGGCGCCCCGCTCGGCGGAAGCCTTCCACCCACCCGTTCCACACCCTTCCCTTCCGGTCCCCGCTCCCGGCCCCTGCTCCCGGCCGCACAGCTCGCCACGCTCCACGGGCGACTGGCGCAGCTCCTGGCGCACGGAGCTGGAGGACGGCTCCAACGGCGCCGCGCACCACGGCCACGACCACCAAGAGGAGGTGGCAAACGGCCACAGCTACGGCGCCAACGGCGCCACCTACGCCCACGACCACGAGGACCACAGCTACAGCAATGGCGCCAGCTACAACGGCAGTAGCTATCCCGCCGGCATCAGCGCCAGCTGGCGCAACGGTGGCTCCGCCGAGTACGCGAACGGCGCCAGCCACGGCGGCTACAGCTCTCGCGCGGAGGAGGAGGAGGAGGCGCAGTACGGGGAGCACGACTTCCATCACCGGGCCGCCGATTGGCGGACCGAGCACTCGCCGCAGGGCTCGCGCTGGGGCTCCGATGACGAGGACGCGTCGCCCGCGTCCTACAACGGCTACGGCCACCAGCACCATTACCAGGAGGAGCAGGAGCAGCAGCAGGAGGACGAGGAGGGCGGCGGCGGCGGCTTCTTCACGGATGCGTTCAAGGACGCGCTGAAAGACGCGCTGGCGCGCAGTCCTCTGTACGGCGGCGGGTCGGGCGATGAGGAGGACGTGCCGCCGCAGCCCACCGAGAACGACACGGTGGAGGCCACTACGGGTGTGTGACAGGAAGGGGGAGATTGGGGAGGGAAGCGGGTGCGGCGATGCTATGGTGGGGGCAGGAGTGGGTGGGTGCGGGTACGGAAACAGGGTACTCCAGTACCCAAAGAGAATGGGTAAAGAGAGGGGGTTTTGAACTGAACCTATTCCGTAGGGAAAACAACTGCGGTGCAGCAGGGCCTGCTGGAGTTAGGTTGGGCGCTGTCTAGGCTGTTGACCGCGGGGGCAGAGGAGTCCTAAAGTGGCTCTCTTGCACGAGCTCACCAGTACAGGCCAGGAGCGGGGCCAACCCGATGGCGCTTGGTGAGCCCCAAAACAGCGGTGCTCCTTTGATCGCGCGTGCCTTGCTCACCACAGCTGCGTGACCCATGCCCTGCTGACGGCCTACTGCTCCCCATGCGCGATGGCTCATTCGCCAAACTACGCAGGCTCACCACTCTTCAGCGACTCCTTCCGCGCGGCGCTGAAGGAGTCCCTGGAGCGGCAGCAGGCGGAGATGGACGCCAAGTACGGGTACGGCAGCGATGACGAGTATATGGCCACACCCTACAGGTCCCCAGGGCCGGCGCGCCGGTGAGGAGGGGCAAAGGGCGGGTGGTGCAGAAGGGCGGGGAGGAGGGGCAAGCAAGTGGAGGCGGAGCAGGGCTGGACTTGCTAGGCTGGGGCATCGATGCAAGGGAGCGCCACAGAACACAGCTCTGCGGCTTGCAGCACCACGGGGGCCACCTCCACCACAACCTCCACCTACCTGCGCCCTCCCCCCCGTCATCAATATAAACGCATGGAACCCCATCCTCCTCCTTGGCCACCCGCCGCACACCACCACCCGCATCCTCCTCCCTGACTCCTCGCTCCCTCCCTGACCTCCACCCCTTCCCGCACCTCCATCCGCGCCCTTTCCCGCCCCTCAGCGAGATGTCGCCCATGGAGGAGCTGCTCACCTCGGCGCTGGGCCACAGCCAGCTCACCCACCGCCGCCTGACGCTTGTAAAGAACGAGATCGAGCAGGCGCTGGAGCGCGAGGCCAAGCAGATTGAGCGTCTGGAGTTTGCGCTGAAGAAGTGCGAGACCGACACCGCCTACTACGCGTCACTGGAGAGGATGATGCGTGAGCAGGAGCGGAGCAAGTGAAAGCCTGCAGGGCGGGAGCGGGCTGCGGCGAGCGTCCACGAGCTCCCGGGCTCGGTGCGCGAGCAGGTTTGTGCGGACCACTGTGACAGACAGGGTCAACGGGAGGTGTAGGGTTGTTGGGAAGGAGGGGGGGCCCGTCGTGCCTGCGGGAAAGCGGGGCGCCGTCGGGTCGTATGGCCCGGTGGTGCCGTACACCGTTTTGAGGGGTACTCATGTTAGCCTGAAGCATGCATGCTGTCGTACGCTGCTGTTTCAATTCTGAGCAACCATAATAATATTGTGCCTTTGATTTGGCTGCTGCGGGTAGTAAGTTCAGGAAACATAAACAAAGCGCTCGTAACAGCGGGGTGCTGCAAGGTAACGGTGCAGGCGTCGGAAACGGTGCGCTACAACCGGCTGCAGCATCCAGCTGCGATGTATTCTATGGTTGGTGATGCGGAAGCAAAGGTTTGAGGCAATGCGGTTCGGCGAGAGGGTGAAGACTGTCGTCGATGTGATACGGCCCTGGATTGTGTATGGCGCATTGGCGCCCTCCCATTCCCACAAGCTGGGTGAAAGTTGTCGTGGGCAAGGGCCGCGTTGCGGGCACGCACGTGAGCGGCACGGCACGGGTGGTGTCACACTTATGGTGTGGTGTAGTCGCAGCCCTCGTGTAAGCAGCGCGTCGTTGGCTGCACTGGAGTCACACGTGGGACATGGCATGTGGGCATGAGTGTGGACGAGTGGGCACCTGGGCGGTGGCTGATCCCGCGTCGTGGACTTCGGTGGTAACTCGACACTGTTTCATAAACTGCAGGGTGGATGAGCAAGGGGCGGCGCAATAATGGGCCATTTCAAAGGCCACGAGAGGAGATCCAAGTGCAACCGTGTTCTGCGAAGTTTTGTTACTATGTGCTTGCGGGTCGCCGTGAGACTGTGAGAGCTAGTGAGGGGCCCTTGATAACCGACAGCATTGAAGCTTGGGGTAATAACACGCTGTAAACTTTGCGCCATTTCCGCGGTGCCTCATTGCTGTTCTGACGCTGGCAGCTGCCCCAAGCCTTGCTGCCTAGGTCTCTGCGCACGGGCTGCACCTGGCTGGACGTGCACAGGCTGTCAGTGTCACCTCTGTTGCTGTGTTGGGCCCCTGGCCGACGCTGGCAGGCCCCATGCACCCCTGCATGCCTCAGCGCTGATGCTGGCTGTGTGGCAGCTGACCGCTGTGACTGTTTGTGGCTCTTCGCATGAGCGGCTGCTGCGGCGGTGTACCCTCTGCGCTCGCGGTGAGCAGCAGCCGAGACATGTAATAACCATCCGCAACCCTATCCCTGGCCCCAGCCCTGCTGCAGAGCCAGCTGCCCGTGCTGGCGCCTGCGGCGCCAGCCGTCCGCACATGCGCGACACACGAGCAGCCAGTAGGCGGCCGTAGCCTGCCAAGTCCCGCCTCTGGATGGGACCGAGCTGCTGTTGCATTGCAGGCGGCGGGCATGAATGACGCTGCACCCCAACTGGCGGCATTGGCGACGCCCCGCCCCCAGCAGCCTGCGGCCCGCCGTGTCCAGCATGCAGGCTGGCACGGCGCCACCGTGCGCCGCCAATTCAGGGCAAGGGCCACCGCGCGCGGGCAGCGAGCGGGAGGCACAGCTGCTGTGCGCCCCCACTGCATCCCCGGCCTGTCGCCGTGCCTCGCCGCTGCTCAGGCAACACGCTGCACCGCGCCGCTCGCCTGCCGCCGCTCGCCAGCAAGTACGCCCGCGCCATGCTGCCTCTCAATATACGGCGGAGCAGCATCCATTGCGCCCTGGCCAGCTATCCCCGCGCCGGCGGTCGCAGGCATCAAGCCGCCCCAGATCCCCGTGCTCGCCACGCCACCACCGCTGCCGCTGCCGCGAGCGGCCGCTCCACGTGCTTGCCGCTGCGTCGCTTGCCGCCTCCAGCTGCCAGCCCCAAGCCAACCCTACCCCACCCGCCCTTGTCCCCCCGCCTGTAAGCAACGCGGATGACCGTCGCCAGAGGACACCGCCGGTGGGTGCTGCGGGCGGTGCTCCTGGCGCCGGCTCCATCAGCGTTGCAGCAGCAACTGAGCTGCCTGCCGTTGTCCCGCCGCTGGTGTAACCGTAACATGCTGCCGCTGCATCGACCTCTGCCGCTGTCAAATACCTGTCCGTCACAGCTGATCCTGCAGCTGCTGCTGCCTTAGCTGCACAAGCTTCACGTAGGCGCAGGCTGGCATCCCCAAACCGCTAGATTCACCCCGAGGCCAGGAAGCAGCACAGCCACGCATCCACCGTTACATTACTCCGCTTTTCCGAGCCGCTCCACACAAGCTGCTAATTTAGGCGGTCGCCGCCTTGGGCTTGGCCTCAGCGCCTGCAGGGACCACGGGTGAGTAAAGGGAGGCAGCAACCGCGGTTCAAGAACCGTACAGGCTACCCGAAGGCAGTGTTGCCTGAATGATGCCCAAGCGCGAGCTACCCGCATGCATCGGCAGCGCGTGCCAGCAAGCGGATGGTGTCTGAGCCGCCTGGTGAGCCGCGGCCGGGTGCCCACGGCGCTTGACCACCGCCGAGGAGCCTTCCGGCTAAGACTCGCTCGACTGACCACCTCGCTGATTTTCTCACACTTTCCCTTGGTATATACACCGTATTGCAAGCGCCCCGCAATAACATGACCTCGCCGCGGACCATCAGCGCATGCGACCCCGCCCTCGCCTACCCTCGCGGAAGCCGTTCTTGAAGCGCCGGGCCAGCGTCTTCATGTACCGCATGCGGCCGGAGCCGGTGGTCTTGCGGCCAATGGCCTTCTGCCCCCACTGGTCTGCAATCCCAAGGGAAAACGGCGGCCCAGGTGTCAGCACTGGCTGTGTCTGGAGCGCGCAGACAATCAAAGCTTCCGCCAGAAATAACGCTCTGCAGTCTGCGGACGAGCCCCGCTGCGAGATGGCTGCGGCGCCGACAAAGACCCAAGCTTCGCTGCCCCAGCTGCCCTCCAAGGTCGCCCTTCACTCCTGATTCACTCACAAGTCCGCTTGCGGGCAGCAGGGTAGCCGCACGCCGAGCAGACGTGCTTCTGGTTGTGGTAGCTGGTGCGACCGCAACGACGGCACAGAGTGTGCGTCTTGTTGCGGCGCTTACCTGTAAGCCAATTCACAGGCAAAGGATCAGCACAGGACTCGGAGCAGGCCTCGGCAACGCGAAATGCTTCTAAATGCGGCGGCAGCGCTGCACTCACCGAAGCTTCCGGTACCCTTGCCCTTCTTGCCCATCTTTGCGTTTGGTTTGCGGGAGGAGAGAGAGCTTCAGTGTGGAGCCGCTCGCGAGTAGACCGGCGGAGCCAGGACGCATGGGGCCCAATGCAAAAATGCCGGGCGAGCTCGCTCTGCGTGCTTCCACTACGCAAATACGCTTTTAATGTGCGTATCTACTGTCTACAATTAAGTAAGCGGGGGCGTGGTGTCGCACTTGAGCCCTGTCGCTCCTGCTCACTGCCACCCCGCCCCACGCCACCGTCCCGCGCGCGGACACCGGCGCCGACTTCCGGTGTAGCAAACTGCAATCACGTTGTCCTAAACATGGACACTTGAGCATGCTCTGCTTTACACCACACAAGGATATGAGTTTGTCCAAGCCTCCAAGGTGTTGGCCGCTAAGCCATGGCGAGACCGCGGGATCCCCTCACCATTGGTGACCATCGAGTGCAATCCATCGAAGTCCCGAAG
The DNA here is from genome assembly GCA_016834595.1 of Chlamydomonas schloesseri. Classification (NCBI taxonomy): domain Eukaryota; kingdom Viridiplantae; phylum Chlorophyta; class Chlorophyceae; order Chlamydomonadales; family Chlamydomonadaceae; genus Chlamydomonas; species Chlamydomonas schloesseri. Next base: position 70,418 of record JAEHOD010000016.1, read on the forward strand.
GGGAAAGCGTCCCGGCCCGGACCCAGATACAAACGAACGGGCATGAAGTTGCAAGCGGGATCCCTTCACCATGGGCTGCTCTGTGCCCTGCCCCCAGCGATTGCACGTGCGTGGTTGCCTCGCGACATGCCAGAGTTACACAGGCGTGATTTAAAGCAATGTCATTTCAAGCCCTGCTTGGATTCACGCAGAACCGCCACAACGTCGTGCATGATACACACGCTTGACGCTCGGAGTGATGCAAGTCAGCGTCTACGTATCAAAGTGCCCCCGACGGCTTGCGTGCTGAACGAAGCCGTTCCAAGTCATGGCATGCACATGCTCTATATGCGAATGCGTAACGCAGGGTAGTCATGGCACACGCCCATAGTACCGTACTGCTACAGTGCTAGTGCTACTATCCATTGCCCAGCGCGAGGTTAGTTGACGTTAGCGGCCCATGTTTGCTGTTTGTGGGGTGAACCACGCAGCCCCCCACCTAGGCTACCAAGGTCTGCCTGCCCACCGCGCGGCCGATTGCCGTGGCCGTCCTGCCATCGGGCACCTGGCAAGAGCCTGCTGTCGTGCACGCGCATCGAACAGCAAATGCGTACCGGCCTTTAATGCGCAACGCATGTACTCTCCGACACAGGTTCCGACTTCGATTTGCTTGAGCAGCGCGTGTGTAATCACGGCATAAAAAGAATACGGTAGCGGTCCGTAATGCTGTGCCAGTCAGCGTCCACTTAAATGCGCACTTGAATACTAAAGTCATCCGCAAACAGCTATACGCTGCACAGCCAATCCAAGCATGCCCCCAAACAACAGTGTCTTAGCGTGCGCCCGGGCCGTGCGCTGGCCAGTCGCTGATGCCTGACAAGAGCCATGTGTAGTACACGTGGCGGCGCCAATGTCGCAGCTCCTCACCGCAGCCCACACAAGGTACCCGTGCCCGCCTGGCGCCTCCTTAGTCCTCGAACACCACGGTCTTGTTGTTGTACACCTGCAGAGTGACAAGTCAGGGCAGGCCGTCGTGTTTGGCAGGGTGCTCACGCAGCCTGCACGTGTGTTTATGCCCTAAACAGCCGTACAAGCTCTTCCAGCACAGCCCAAGGCACAGGGCACAACGCTTCGGACGGCACTTGCACAGGACGCAGAACAAGCCAGGACAGGACAGTAGCACAGAGCACCGGTAGGTAGCAGCGCGGCAGCGCGCACCATGACGCGGTCGTCCAGGTGCCACCGCACGGCGCGCGCCAGCACCATCCGCTCCAGGTCACGGCCCTTGCGGATCATGTCCTCCACACTGCGGCGGGAGGGCCAGAGGGTGAGAGGGGGCCAAGGTCAGGGGCCAGGAGCAGGCAGGCGGCGCCGAGGCGCACGGGGCAAAGCGACGGGCGGTCGTGAGGGCCGGAGCTCCATGAGGGTGCCGGCACTGGGGTGCCGGGCCGCCAGGATATAGGCAAGGAGGGCGGAGGTTTGTTCGCACAGGGAGGTTCATCAAACTGGTTTCGCGGCGCCGCAGCGGGCTCCCCACTGGTCCGCTGGTTGGCTGGCTGGTTGCGTTGCAGACTCACTTGTCGCGGTGCGTGATGCGCGCCACGGCCTGGTCGATGATGGGCCCGGCGTCCAGCTCGGCGGTGGCGAAGTGCGCCGTGGCGCCGATAATCTTGACGCCGCTGCGGGGGCGGCGGAGGAGGGGCGCAGGTCGAACAACCGTGCATTTATGGGGGTTGTGCGGGCGGTAGAGCGCGGGCGTGCCTTGCCAAAGTGCACACTGTTGTGTTGTCCGTAGGCGCAATCGCTCGTGGCCTGACGTGTGGGAACCCCGGCCCCCACACATGGAGGGCCTCGCCGCAGGAGCCCGCACTGCTCTCACCGCTCGTGCGCGCGGTGGTAGGGCCGCGCCCCCTCGAAGGCGGGCAGGAAGGAGTGGTGGATGTTGATGGTGTGCTGCGGGCACGAAAACACACCAAAAGGTAGCAGGGTGTTGACAAAATAAAGACCAGCTGGCGACCGCCATGCTTGGTGGAGCATGTGATAGGCACGCGCCTCATGCGCGCGCAACTGACCTCCCAGTGCCGCTCGCAGAAGCCCTGGGTGAAGATCTGCATGTAGCGCGCCAGGATGACCACGTCGATTTTCTCATCCTTCAGCAGCTTTTCTAGCGCCTCCTCCTGGGCCTGCGGTGCAGGGGCGAAACATGCGGGTCGGAGTGGGGCAGAAGGCGTGCAGTGTAGATGTGGGTGTTTCAAGCCATGGCGCCTGGAAAGCACACGATGCCCAGGCTCGCCATACACCATCGCCATTGGCACCCTCTCTACAAACGGCGCCTGCTGGTTGTGACCGCAGCCCCCAAGTGGGTGATGCCAGCCTTGAACATCTTCATGCCGCGCGACACCGCGCGCCCGCCCCTCGCCTTCTAGGCGCGACGCAAGTGCTTAAATGGTATTGTTGATGCGTGTCCACGCGAGTTTGGGCAAGATTGGCGCGTGCGCTGTGGGCCGTCGGCGGGCATCTGCCCCTGCCCCAACGCATGCAGGGGCCATGGCCCATGATGGTGATGGAGAGGACCGGGCATAACTCCCATCCTCTCATCCCTCGCATTCCCCTCCACCTGATAAGAAGTCTCACAAAGTAATTGCCATTGAGAAGCGCCCGGCTTTCTGCCCGCCCCGCAGCCGATCCTGCGCACGCACCTCCTTGTTGTTCTTGTCCAGGGGCAGGTGCACGAAGGGCACATCGAACGTGTCCGCAATCTGTGTTGTCAGCCGCAGGGACCCCGGCCCGATCAAGCGGCTCGGAGAGCACCAGGCGCAAGACAAGCAACCAACGCACTCGCCCCTCAGCCTCCCGTGCCCGGCCCCCCCCATCTTTTTTCCTGCTCCATCCCATCCCCAATACTTTGGTTGGGGCTTGGCACCTGCCCGCCCTGGCCGTGCCCCGGCTTATCCTGCTCCTGCCATCCGGTCCAGCATAGTCGCTAGTCTCAGTCCCAGCCCCGACCTACCACCTCGTTCCCTACCCCTATCCGGCTCCCATTTTCCCTTGTCTCTTTTCCCATGTCCCTGCCCCCGTCCCGGCTCACGTGCTTGAGGTCCGGATGGTTAGAGATGATGAGCGGGATCTCGCAGCGCAGCTCGCCGCTGCGGTGCCGGATCAGCAGGTCATACAGGCAGTGGTCCTGGTGGGAGGGCGGCCGGGGGGTGGGGGAGGGCCAGGAAGGGCACGGGCGGGCCGGCGAATTGCGCGTGTCAGCAGCGCGCCGTACCGAGGCGTACCGGTATGAGCTCGGGCTATACACATCAGGCATTGCAATTGACTGATGGCTTTTGAGTCGCCAGATCGCTGCTGTGCCCCCCAGCAGCCGCAGGCCGTTCTGTTGCTCGCAAGCGCACAGCCAGCCAGCGAGTCAGCCAGCCAGCCAGCCAGCCAGCCAGCCAGCCAGCCAGCCAGCCAGCCACATCTGGGGCGCCAGTGACTGCTCCATGCGCTATGCACCCCCCCCCCCACGCCCGCGCCATGCCGGCCTAGCCAGCTGCCACACCTGCTTGGACACCAGCACTGCCATGCGCTTGACCTTGTTCGTGTAAGAGATCTGGGCGGGCGGGATTTTGGGGTTTGTTTTGTTTGCAGCGGTTCGCACATGAAAACGCTATCGCTCCTACAGACCTGTGGCCTCTCCGAGCATCCCCCAACCGCTCCTGCACCTTCTAGTTCCCGCAACTCCCACGGACTATGACACCGCCACTCAAATCCGCATCAATTTCCTAGGCAGAACCTCACTATCCACAATACGGCCACCCTGCATGATCACAGGGCCCCCGGGATTGGGATCCGCGTGCGTATCACCTTCCATTTCATGTTGAAGCGGTTGGCCAGCTCCGCAATGGCCCGCTCCAGCACTGCCGTGTTGCCGGGACCGATCACAATTTCGCTGAAGTCAAAGGTGATGCGCTGGAAGAACATGCTGCTGCTGCTGTCCGTGAACTGTTCATTGGGGGCACAAAGGCGGGAGGGGCAGCGTCAGGGATAACAGTTCAACCTAACACCGGATTCGTTGGGTTGGGCGCACAGGGCGTTGTGCGTAAGGCATCTACACAATTCTACAATAGGGGCGCACAGCTCTTTGGGAAAATGTTGCCGGGTGCTGTTACGCGTTGTGCATGGTGGTGGCGGTGATTGATATTGTGCACCATTCGAACGAAATGGGGCTAGGCCGGGAAGGGTCCTTGGCAGCGTGCTAAAAATTTGGGTATCCTCCTGAAAGGCATCGCCGTGCAGCGCTGTGACACTGTGTCCACAATCTCATGTCCGGAAGCGACGTCAGCGGGGCCTGGCATGCCTGGTCTACTCAGCGTGGCCTCCTGGCTCGGGTAGCAGGCGTCAACCCCAAAACGCGTTCCACCCGCGCGCCTGAGCGCGCCAGCATCCTGCAACACACCTGGTCTGACGCCACGATGTTGCAACCGAAGCCGTACAGGAGCTGGCTCACAGCGGCGATCACGCCCTTTTGGTCCGGGCAGCTGCAGAAAGGGGTGGGAGAGGTGCCAGCGTGTCAAAGGAAAAGCGAGGAGGACCAGGCAACCTGCGCGACCCATAAACAGATCCTAGTCAAATGCGAGCCCAATTACCCTTGAAGCTGTATCCCATGGCCGAGATCAGAGTCTCACATGAGCAGAAGGTTTGCCGAGAGCGCAGACGAAGCCGCAGCGTCACTCGCGTCCCGAGAGGTCGAGGCCGGCGCAGGCACGGGCGCGCTGTGAGCACCGTTAGACTCCACATGTGAGGAAGCAGGCGCCTTAGCTACGAGCGCGGGTGCCGAGTGGTTGCGTGTGCTGCGGTCCGCCCGGCCGGGCGCAATTCGGCATGTGGGTGTGCGCCGCAAAACGGGAGCCACCGCGACAGGTTTGGCAGCGATATCCCGCCCGACAGACGTCCTTTGCATCGCGAGGCATGTAGATGCCATCTCGACTGTGTTTCAGGTGTCGGAAGCAGCGAAGGCTGCAAAACAGGTTGATTGCCGAAGTTGACTGAAAAAGTTTAGCAGGAGCAGGAGCTTAGTACGTATATCTGTTACTCAGCTCTGGACTATGTCAATTGTCCTGGCCTCGCTTTTTGGTACCGGCGCCCCCGCCAGCTGAGAGCTTTTTTGGGTTTGTGATAAGCTGCCATCTTCCCATGGCTTTCTTGTTGAAGCACGATGGGTTGACAAGGCTAGAAGATTTCATTTCAATTACGCTTTTAATAGCCAAACACGCTTGATTGCCAGTGTCGGGCCCTCGCAACACCTCTCGGCACCCGGCCGCGGCCCCGCCCGCAAGTGTCACGCACCGCCTGCGGCTACCCTGTCACCCCGGAGCACCAGAAATCCAGGCAACGGGTTCCTTTCTCCTGCACTTCAGGCAGTGCACCGCTCCACTTTTGCAGGCCTCTTGCCCCCAGACTCCAGGGAGCACGTTGCTGTGAACGCCGTCCTAGGCACAGCCGCACGCACTCACTGCTACGCGTGTCAATCTACCTATTTTTAAGGCCGAGTTATCGTCAGCTAGCTGCCTCCTTGGTCAGTCAACACATCTGTCACTCCGCCCTGCGTTGTAATCCGGACATACCCAGCTGCCCTCCTCCTCGTGTCGGCCGCATACAAGCACATGCCACGAGCACGCGCTCCTCACCACCATTCACGCCAATCACCTTGGGGCCCGTCCCGGACAATCACTGTGTGTTGATTGCCCTCGGCTGCACCATTCTCTTTCACCACCTCATTTAGTCAATGATCTTAGACTGGCATGCTAAACCATAACCCGAGGTCCGGTCCTTATCAGGCAGTAAAGCGCCCCCGCAACACCCTCCCGCCAGCACTGACAGCGCGGGGATGCGTGCCGCAACGTCACGCCGCACACCCCTGCAGCGCCGACCAGGGCGCTGTCCGAATGAGCCCTGCAACCCTCCCCCATACACAAACGACTGCGCGCGCTTGTCCACCTACCGCCCTAGCTTCCTGGTTACGCTGCCTTAATGACGCTTGCCCGGCTACAGCCGACCAGCTAGCCCTGGCACAGCCACCACAAGCTCCCCCCAATAAAGCAGCAGGTGCACACGTTTGAGAACACAACCAGGCCGTAGCCAACACAGCCATGCTGCACCCCAACGGGTTCGTTCTTGTGGACCCACCTGATACCCCCAAGCTCAACCCAACCGAGGACTTGCCAAGCACCAACGCGCCCCTCAGAACTGATGGGCAAAACCATTGCGCAGCACCAACAAAACAACGGCCACACGCGGCCGTTGAGCTCCTTCCCATATTATAGTTACCGGGCACACACCGCAGGGTTCGGGGCACCTGCTCCTCACCCCGCCGCCGCCCCCTCCCGGCCGCTATAGCTCTCCGCCTGCTCCCGCTGCCGCTGCCCGCGGTCCCGCTGCTGTCGCTGCTGCTGCGCCGCCAGTGCGGCTGCTGCCGCCCACTCCTTGGCGCTCGCCCCCTCGTCCGCGTGTTGGGATTCGGCTGTTACGGGCTTCCATCGGCCGTAGCCCAGAGCGATTCACTTCTTGGCCTTCTTCACCTCCAGGGAGGGCAGCCCCTTGGCCTTGGGCTTCTCCTCAGCCTGGCACGGGGCGGCAAACACATAAAACCAAAGCTATATTGCAACACATGGCAATGGCATGTCTATACAAGGTTTATATATTGCCTCCTAGCGATAAGGGTAGTATCAATCGCTGGCCGGTGGCGGCCCGTGAACTTGCTTCCACGCGTCCGCGCAAGGCGCCGCTGCGCCAGTCGCGCACGTTAACCGGCTGCGCACATGGGACGCGCCTCACCAGCGCCTAAGCGTGCCCCTGCCCCTCATTAAATTAAATGCATGGAACCCCCTCCCCAGCCGCCCCAAAGCGCGCCCGCTCACCGGCTCCTCCTTCGCCGCGGGCTTGGCCTCAGCCGCCTCCTTGGCCGCCGGCTCCTCCTCCTCAGCAGGGATGTTCAGCTCGGGGGCCTGCGGCGCGGGATACAGGACATAGCGAGACATGCGAAACCGTATGAGGCGATACGCGGCGTCCAGGGACGAGCTGTTGGACAGGACTGCGCCGCGCGCCCGGTACCGTGGCCCGTGGGCGGCGGTCTTCGCTGCCTTCCAAACCCCGCACCCCGAAGCACACCACACACGCACACATGCATTCTCCCTGTTTGTTTTGTTTTCGTTAACACCTGCATCATGCCTACTGACTGGCGTCGCCAACCCCACAATACCCACTTCGCCCACCTCAACCTACCCCTCCAGGCCCCGCTCCCCGTGGTTTCCAGCCCCCCCCAGCCCCCCAGCCCCCCAGCCCCCACTGGTTCGAATTGTCTTGGTGACTTGGTCGTTGCTCTTTGGTTTCTGAAATGAACTACCTCCCCACACCCACACCCACACCCACACCCCCACCCACATACCCACCTTGAGGTGGTTCCGCAGCGCGGTGCGGATGTCCTTCTCCGGGCAGCCCGCCTCGCGGAACAGCGCCTGCGCAGCGTCCAGCTCGCTGCGCCACTCCGACTCCGCCCGCCCCACCGCCGCCAGCATCTGGCTCCACTCGTACATGAAGTTGCCCTGGTAGGCGGAAGTTGGGAGCCAGGTGGTGGTGGTGGACGGTGCCGGCGGTGTCCGTGGTGGGTGGTGGTGTGGTGCTGCTGAGTGTCAGAAGGCGCGATACGCCGTTCAAGGCCTCGCCGCTTGCATACCATCTCCCCCCTGCACCTCCAATCCACCCCGCCCCTTGCCCCCCCCCCACCGGGCGGCTGCGAATCCCAGCAACAGCGCAGTCACGTTCTTCGCAGTTTGTTCTCACCGGGACTGTTTACCAGTACCTCCCCACCACCCCCGTCCCCGTCCCCCACGCACGCACGCCCACACCCACCTTGAGCACCAGCGCCTGCGCCTTGAAGCTGAACTCGCCGGGGTTGGCGCCCGCCGCCGCCGCGCTGCCCTCCGCAACCTGTTTTTTGCGAAGAAAGTTCACGTGCTGGAGCCATCCACGCCATGCCACGCCATCCAGCCTGCTTCGCGCAAACCAGCACCACCTCTCACCAGGACCCCCCTCCCCTCCCCCCGCGTCAACTCCCTGCCACTTCCCGACAGGGCCCTCCAGGACCCTTCCCTCCACCGCACCTGCAGCACACAACGCCCTCCGGCCCCACGCCCCGGGCCCACGTCTTCCATTCTCGCATCCGCCCCGTCATCCTTGCAGCTGGCCCTCCCCCCCAGCTTGGGTTTGGAATGAACTAACCCCCCCCCCCAGCCCCCCATGCCCGGCAGCAGCCCGTCACCCACCCGCGCCGCCTGCGCCTCGTCGTGCTTGGGCGCCAGCGCCACCGCCTTGTCGGCCCAGGTCATGGCGCTGCCGTACAGCGCCTTGGCGCCCTCCACGCCCGCCGCCGTCAGGCTGGCCAGCGCCGCCTTGGTGGCGGCGGCCGCCGCCTCCGCCTGCTCCGCCGCCACCTGCTCCTGGCCCTTGCCGGCGTCCTTGCCGTTGGCCTCGCCATCAGCCCTACAGAGGGGGCGAGGAGGAGGAGCCGAAGGAGGCCGAGGACGCAGAGCAGATGCCATTACTGAAACACCACCGCAACCACAAGGCCCAAACGCCAGTTTGGAAACCCATTCACCAGCCACCCAGCAACCTCCCTCCAAACGCTTGCTTCCGCACGATCATCCGCATACACAGCTAGGCCCCCGTCCCTTCCCTTCCCTTTCCTCGCATCCCCAATATAATGGGGCACACCACCCACTTCTTCTCCGGCTCGGGCGCGGGCATGAGGCCGGCCGCCAGCTTGGCGCGCTCGAACACCAGCTGGCACATGTTGGCGGCGGCGTCGAAGAAGTCGGGGCTGTAAGACAGCGCCTCGGTGTAGCGCTTCTCTGCCTCAGCGAACTCTGCCTCCACGGCCGCCTTGACCTGCGCATGGAGGGGCATGGGTTGCAAGGATGTGTAGCGAAGTGTTAGCAGGTAGGCAAGGGGGCGGGGGGTCCACGCATATTGAGACAGGAGGAGAAGGAGATGTAGACAGGCAGGGGCAGGGGCAGGGGCAGGGGCAGGGGAGATGAGGTGCAGCGTGGTGAGGGTGCGGGCTACAGGATGGGTGGGTGGCGGGTTGCACGGATGGTGGTGCGGGGGGTGGTGGCTTTGCGCGCAGCAAGTACAAAGCGTACAAAGCTCCAAACACGGCTTCGCGCTCCGAACACGCGCTCCGCCGCCGCACTGTTCCTCCCATCCCACCGGCGCCTCCGCCGTTGCCTGATTACTCTGTTCCGCTGCCTGGTCCGCAAAAGCCCCACGCCCGTCGCTCTCCCCTCCCTCTCCCCTCCCTCCCCCCCATGCCCTGCTGCTGCTGCTGCTGCTGCCCACCTCCTCCAGCTTCTTGCCGGCGCGGCCCGCGGCCTCAAGCAGCCGGTTGCCCTGCAGCTGGTGCACCTGCAGACCAGACCAGACCAGGGGGGGTGCCATGCATGTTTGATTAATGACAGGGGGGGTAGCAGTGCAGGGAGCAAGTGAGGGGCAACTCGTGGCTCCAGGTGAGGGCATCCGGACCGTGCGGGAGCCGCGGGGCGTGTGCGCTCAAGGAAAGGGTCGGGTGAGTGCACGCCCCTCCCCCCTGGCGGCTGGTCGCCATGCCCAGGTTGCCGATGCGCCTCGGAAGCGACTGCCATGGCGCCAGCCTCTCTTGACACCCACCCACCCCAGTCCGTCCCCCCGCTCCGTCGCGCCACATTCAATTCAATCCCAGCTCCCAGCTCCCAGGCCCCAGCTCCCAGCCACGCACGCACCTGGCCCCAGCCGGTGAGGCCGGTGGCGGCCACGTCGCGGAACGAGTCGCGCGCCTTGGCGAACAGCGGCGCGGCGGCCTCGGCGTGCAGCGTGTTGTCCAGCGCCTTGGTGACCGCGTCCCAGCCCATGTTGTGCAGGTCGATGTGCCTGCCAGCAGCGGCAGCAGAAGCGGCAGCGGCGGCAGCACAGGGATAAGCGGGGTTGCACTCATGGTTAGGGAGCGAAATGCTTTCACAGTGTGGGGTGTGTGGAGAGGAGAAGAGCTGGCACGCGTCGCTGACTTTGATTCGCCCTTACGTCCCGCGCATGTGCCTCCATTGACCACCCTCTGCTCTCCCGCTGTCCCTGTATCCCCTTCCAGCGACCTTCCCAGCCCCTTCCTCCTGCCCAGCGGCCTCCCGCTCCCCGCCCCCACGCCCCCGCGCCTCACTTGTCGGGCTCCAGGCCAGTCTGCTGCACGAACAGCTGCGCAAAGTCCATGATCCAGCTGTCCATGTGCGCCGCCTCCGGCTCCGCCGCGCCGCCCGCCTCCGCCACCTGCGACCACCGGGCAGTGAACACGGGAACGTTGAAGATGCCGCATGTTATGCTGCTTAATGAGTCGTGATCACTATCGTCCTCTATTAAAACTCTCTGTCTCCGCGTTCCGTCTTCTTTCTTCCTTGTCCCTCTGATTCCGGCCCCTCGAATGCCTTTTCCCCTCTCCTGCCCAGTCTGCTCCCCCGTCTCCCCTCTCATCCCTCTCATCCCCTCTCCGCTTCCCGCTTCTCCCCGCTCGCTTCCGTTTTTCGCGACCCCCCTTTCCTCTTCTCTCCTCTCCCCTTCTCTGCCCTGTCTCTCCTCGCCTGTCCCCACCTTGGCCTGCGCCGCCGCCAGCTGCGCCTTCTGCATCGCCATCATCTGCGCCCGCTCCAGCTCCTCCTCCACAGGGGGCTTGGGCACGTCCGCCTGCAGCGGCACACACGCCACACCACATCACATCACACGTGAGCCGGGGATGGGGCAAGGTGGGGTCAGGGGAGCCACAGCTCACGGAAGCCAAAGCACAACAACTCTGCTCCGTGCAGCGCCTGCTGGGCACTGGGCACTGGGCACTGGGTACTCTCTCCTTTGGGTTCCACTCCGTCCCACAACCTTAAGCAATGGTCGGCAACCTCAGAAAACCACCCCTTTCCATGCCACCTCCTGCCCTCTCAGGTTCGACGCCTGTCGCCGTCCCCACGTAAAACTTGGGCCCCCACTCCCCCACGTTAGGCTAACGCCGTAGCCACGACCGCCTGAGCCGCCACACGGCCTAGGCGGCCGGCCGCACATGCCCAGCCTGGCCTGGCCTGGGCCTCCACAGCCTCACCTCGGCGCAGGGCTGCACGATGAGCTTGAGCGGCGGGAAGGAGGTGAGCTTGGGGCCGTGCGCGCCCTGCCCCTGCACCTGGCGCTGGTACTGCTGCACCAGCTCGCCCAGGGCCACGTGCATGTCGGCCTGTGTCGGCGTGGTGGTGGTGGTGGTGGTGGTGGTGGTGGTGGTGGTGGTGGTGCGGGGGTGGTGGTGCGGTGTGCGGGCGTTTGGTTGCGAGCGCAAGGGGTACGTGCAGCAGTGGCGTGCAGCGCGTTGATGGTTGAGGGATGACGAAACGCCCCCACCAGGTGCACTCGTCTCTCTTTCCCTTCCCTGTCCATGCACCCTCCTCCTCCTCCACCTCCTCCTCCTCCAGCTGCTGCTGCCGCCTGCTGCTCCTCCCTGCTGCCGCCCCGCACCTTGCAGGTGAGGGTGATGAGGTCACCGTTCTTGTCAACGTACTTGAGCAGGAAGGGGCCTGCGGGGGTTGAAGCAGGCGATGGGTGATCAGAGCAATGTGGCGGCCATGTGTTTGGTGGCCTTGGGCACAGCAGATAGCAGCTCAAGTTCATGGCATCGAGAACTGAACGCCATGCCGCAGCGGGCACGGGGCGGAGGGGCGCCGCCCCCCCCCCCCCCCCCCCGCCTGACACCCCTACTCATGCACCCCCGCACGCCAATGACACCCCATCAGCTGGAGCCGCGCTCTGCTGCCTGCCAGCTACATGCGGCCATTGCATGCAGTCAGCGCGGCCGCCCGCCTCCTGTGTCTGCGCCTTTCAGCATGCTCTTCCCGGCGTGCTCTCCACCTGTTCGGCTCCTGTGCGCTGATCCACGGCCCTCCCTGCCATTGAGATGTGCGCTCGTCCACTGCTGCTGCTGCTGCTGCCGCCGTTGCTGCTTTTCTGGATCTGCTTATGCCCGCTGCCGCTGCGCCACCGCCGCTTGCAGCTCCTGCTGTGTCGCCTCCGGCGGGCCGGTTCACACCTGCCACCTCCGTTGCTTGCTGGGCTTGCAACTTCCTCCCTTTGCAACCCCTTCGCAATCGCCCGGTTCCGTGCCCGCGCATGCCCCAATCCTTGCCCAACGCCCCATGCGGGCACACCCTTTGGCTACCCCTCCACCCTCTTTTCCCTCTCCTGATCAGCCCAGGCCCTGCCCCCACAACACGCCTCTCCATGTACATCTGTTCCGCTGGACATCGGCACTTCACAACCATTTGATAAACACCATCCGATGGATGGCCTACCCCCCCTCTTGTGTTAGAAAAGCGCAAGGGAAAGGGTCGTTTCGCTCTTGGTCGTTTCGCTTCTGGTTTCTGGAATGAACTACCCCCGCCCTGCCTCGTGTGTGATGTGATGTGTGCGTCTCTCACCAGCGCTGGGGAACTTGAGCTGCACCGCCGCCAGCACGTCCGCGTAGCTGTTGCTCAGCGACAGGTGCACCAGCTTGGTGTCGTCGCCCAGGGTGGCCTTCGCCACGAACACGCCCTGCTGCAGCAGGTTCTGCAGCTTGTTGTTCTGCGCGGCGGCGGCGCCCGCACCGGCGGCGGCGGCGCCCGCGCCGCGGGCGCCGGCCGCCACCGCGGAGCGGGGCCGCGCGGCGGCGGCGGCGCCGCCGCGGGCCGCGGCCTCGCGCAGGCGGCGCTCCTGCTCCTGCGTCTCCGGGGAGGCCAGGTCTGTCTTGTTGATGGCGGTGACGTCGGCCAGGGCCTCTTTGAACAGGCCTTGCTGCTCGAAGGCTTTGGCGCGGCGCTGCAGCGCGCGCACGCTGTTTGGCGCCACCTCCAGGGCACTGGTGCACTCCTTCACCGCCTCCTTGTACCTACAGAACATGTGAAAAGGCGTGGAGGCGTGGTGTGGTGGGGGTTTTGTGGTAGAGAGGGGCGATGAGCCCGCCTGCCTGTCACGCCGCCGCGGCTGGCACGAACCCCGCCGACGACGCCCCCGACTGGTGGTCTGCCATCACCCCGGGGGTGGACGCCGCAGCCAAACTGAATTTGCGAGTCCCTGCTTGGCAAATAGTGCCATCCACCCGAAGTATGCGGTTGCCGGCTAACAGCGTGTTTGCGACGCACCGCTTCTGACCGATGAAGCACGCAGCCTTGTTGTTGTAGATATCAGCACGCTCAGGAGCGTTCGTAGGCAGCAGCTTGATCGCATCCTCGTAAACGTTCAGCGCCTTGGCGTAGTCGCCACGCGCGAACGCCTGGTTGCCCTCGGTCTTCAGCTCCACAAACTTCTTCGCGACCTGTCCGCCAATCCCAATTAGTTTAAGACCAAACACGACTTGTAGATCATGCGACGGCGCAGTCACACGCTGTCCAATTGGGCAACGTGCACCCACATCCACGCGAAACATCGGAACGCTTCTCTCTCGCCCACCTCAGCATCCAGGTTCGCCGGTGCCGCAGGCGCCGGCTTAGCAGGTGACTTAGACTTCGTCTTAGCCATTCGTCCCTTAAGAGCTTCAAGTGTGGGTTCAACACTGCAAGTCGCGGCGGCCGGTGTTTCGCGACGTCTCCAATCGATGAACTACACTGAAACGCAGTTACCAAAGTTTATCTGTAGGCCACAGGCCATGTCGTTCTGGTAAAAACCCCAACAAATCGAGCGATGGAGTCGTGACCTAACACCAAAGCACGCGTTTGCATGCATGTGTATTCTTCTTGTCATCGTCATCAAACACTGTCATATAAGAACGGCCCTGCATTTGTTTGCTGCTTCACTTGACTGGCGGGACCCGCGGTTCCGGAGGAGGCGAAAAGCTTACTGAGTTTGCGCGCCCGCCAGCGCACCGCAAGCTTCAGACGGCATTCAGACCTTCCTCGCGTGACGCCAGATACGAGAACTGCGTGTCCGGGATTGAGCCCGTGCCGCATTCTGCTACCGGACATCCGCCCACCAGCAAGGGGCAAGGGGCAAGGGGCCGAACATCGCTCACCAGGGGTTCACCATGCGTGTAACTGCCACAGTGCGTGCACCACACCACCTTGGTCACAGGCGCCCGACGACGAGGAGGTGGTGGAGGGCAGCGAATTTGAGCTATGAGATGGATTCGATGTGAGGGGTTCTGTCCTCACCTGGTCTCCCCACGTGTCCCTGTGATGACTAGATAAGTGTGCCCTACGCCGCCGTGCCCTGGCGGGGAGAAGGGGACGACAGCTCTAGGGTGCGAGCGACGTCACAGGCTACGCCTCACACCCTTTGGGAGACGTTTAAGGCGGTGACTAGAGCGGCGCAACAGCAAGGCGGCATTAATAATAAGGCAATCGAAGGGGACGCACCTAGCCCACTTGACGTGGCGAAGGCAGACGCTGTCTCACCGACTCACCGGAGGCTGTCAGTACCAGCACCAGTTCCAAAGCAGCCGGGTGGTCGTGGCTTGCCGCTTGTGCCGCTTGTGCCGCTTGTGCCGCTTGTGCAGCTTGTGCCGCTGTCTGAGTGCTGCTGCTGTGGAACCCTGTTCTTGCCTCCTCTCGTTACACGGCTTGCCGCCGTGGTCAACATTAAAAGCACCCCTCTGCTCCCTGCCGCTGCTGTTGACCGTTGCGACCGCTGGCCCATGCAGCCCTCGCCGCTCTTGCGCGTCTGTCACTTTTCGTGCGTCTGACGCCCACCGCAGCGACCGGCATGAACTGGCCTCCCCGTGCCGTGCGTGCGCCCTCCCGCATGCCGCGAGTCTGTCACTTCCGTCTCCCCTGTATCGGTGTATCCGTGAGCGCGCAGAACCCCACATGGGCGTTCCCAGTTGAGAGGAAGTCTGCTAAGGATTCTGGGGCAGCGACGTTGGTATCGTGCCATGGGCATGCATTAAAATGCGAGTGCGCATGGCGAGGTAGTCATGTCGTTGATGTCGCTTCTAGCAGGCTGCAGCGAAAGAGGGTGAGCGGCTCGGCAGTGCGAGAAAGCGAGTCACCTTGTATTGGGCGGTAACCGACGGTGAAAGCGGTCACCCGACCGCACGTTGACTGCCGAGGCCGTGGGCTGTTTGCTGAGGCTGGGCGCTGGGCTGTGTTGCGATGATGCTGGTATACGCTGGCCCTCACCACTTGGTCTTTGCTCAGCGTGCCGGTTTCCTTTGGGTTCACTGGGTCATTTTCTTTTGGGTTCATTTGGGCCGCCGCCGCCTGCTACGTTGCCGCCGGGGCGGCGCCACGCTGGGCTGCTGGCAGGGGTGCCTGCTGGCCAGGGATGTGCTGGCTAGCACATCACCGCCCCCGTGGCGAAGCGCTGGGCTGCACGACGCCGGCCCCACGGCGACACGCTGGGCCGCTGGTTACGTCACCGCCCCCGCGGCGACACGCTTGGCTGCTGGCTACGTCACCGCCCCCGCGGCGACGCGCTGGGCTGCACGCTGTTTCGCTTCCATTTTCGTTACTCATTCAGCTCAACCCCCCGCAGCCGCAGCCGCAGCCCGCCCACCCCAGCCCAGCACCGCGCAGCCTCGACTCGCTAGTTGCGCTTGCTCGCTTTGCTTAGGGGGCTCAGCCCAAAAAATTCGAAGTAGCGGGGTTTGGCTACCGTCCGTTTCTTCACGCAGACGGGGATTACCTTGACCTTGACAAAAAAACCCGCTGCGCCAACCTGAAAGAAGTCAGCGCCACCGGTGCCCAGTCGTGTGTTCACAGTCTGCACTACTGCAGGCAACAGTGTCAAACACGGTAGTTTACATTACAGCGCCCATACCTGCGGGCTGCGGTGCAACCGAGCACACACCAAATCCGCCTCATGCGACTCCATCAGACATTCTTTACCAGCCACACCCTGCGCTCACTTTTACTAGAGTGCAGGTTTAGACCGCGCCCGCACATGCCTTCAGCGCCACAGGGAAAGAAGATCATTCTCGTATCACCTGTCCACGCATAACAGCAAAGCACGTGCAAACGTGGTGGGGGTAGCTCGCTAGCAAGCAAGATCACCTCCGCTAGCTTATCACCCTCAACCCATGGAACCTGCTCGAGTAATCCATCGACACTAGCCCACCAAAGCGCACACTCGTTATCATATGTATCCATTCATCCAAAAGCATATCAGCGGCCCGCACACGTTAGCTGCGCGACAAGATATACTCAAGAGTAAGAGGCATGCCGGTTACCCCCCTCTGGCCCATTCATATGTCGGTTTGTCACCGTCCGCTTCTGTATGAAGAAACGTCAAGTCCCCAGGCGTTATGTAACCCCGCCATTAAGCCACCCAGCATATGATGCGCCCTGAACACACTGTACGCATTCAGAAGCCACGCACGCACCGCCGGCCCCTCCACCTCATATCCTCGTTCCTCTAACAGCCCTGCGAAAGCTGTAAGTCCGTTGCCTGCGTCGCGTCTTGCATGCAGCAATGCACCAAGCTCCCACAACGTGCAGTCACTGGCGAGGGCCCGTTGACAAGACCAAGCGCCTGCCCACCACTGTAAGTCTGGAGCGGTACGAACCGCGTCGTCCAAAGTCCAAACAGTTCTTACAACCTCCATATATGTTATGCTTAAGCAGCTTGTTGTCAGGGTCAGGACCGTACTCCGGGTGGCGCCAAGCCGATCCGGGTGGCACGCCGCCGTCGTGTTCACTACACCGTTGGGAGAGTCTGAACCATGAAGTACTATTTATCGCTTTAAAAATCAGCAGCTATGTGAGCTCCGCTCATGCATCCGAGGGGCCACAGCTCCACAGCTGCGCGCAAAGGGCAAATGCTCGCCACCTGCCAAGCTGGCGCTGGCGCCAATGCGTTCCGATTGAGTTTTAAACCATGTCCCGTAACGTCTGATGTCGCCGCGAATGTGTCAGCTACAGCGCTTGTGCAGCGGTGCGCGGTCCTCGACATAGGTGGCATGCCATCATCGGCAAAAACAGTCAGCAGTCCGGTCAGTGTCGTCCGGATGTCTGTGGCCACGGCAGGGAGCACAAGGGAACTCAGTCAGGAACGCCCCGGAAAAACGTCACTGGCCTCGGAAGTCCACAGACAGCAGCCCCCCAAAGCAGCAGCGCAAAGCCTTCTCCGCGATTGCGTCGCTTTGGATGAGCACACACTGTTCCCGCTGTCCCCGCTTACCGATGTTTCCAGCGCGGCACCCCCGCCGCCGCCCCGCGGCGCGCCGCCATGCAAGCCCTGCTGCCGAGTATTGCTGCCGCTGGCGTTGCTACCGGCGTTGCTGCGGCGCGAGCCCAGCTTGCCACCGCCGTCCTGGTCCATGTTTGCTAGGTACGAATCAATGTCGCTGTCCTGGACGCCGTCAGCGGCCTGTGAGCCGGCAACAGCAAGGGCAGCGAACCCAATCAGCGCACTGCACACATGCACGTGCATGTTGACATGCATGGCACAACACGAGTCGAGCGGGCACCACCGGTAGGCAGCACGTTGCAGACCGGGCAGGCGTAAGGCGCCCCGAACCAACAGCTACACAGCTTACGGGACTGACTGTCAGGAAATAAGCAGCAGTAAGAATCCGCTACCGTGTTGCATATGCAGGACACGTGAAAGACACGGGCCCGCCTGTCAATGTAGCAATGCGCGCACCTCTTCGGATATTCCGTCCAGGAAGGCATCCATTGCGGCGCCGTCGGGTATTGAACTGAGCATCAGGTCGCTTTCCCGAGAGCTCTTCCGCCCAAAGCTGCCTCCTCCACCTCCTCCTCCGCCTGCACTGTCTATCCGGCTGCTGGGCGTCTTGGGCGACAACATGGACGGCGAGCCGGGCGCCTCGGCTATGCTTGTGAGCTTGGACACCATGCGCCCCGTGCTCGTGAGCGCGCCGCTGCCGCTCAGGTGCCCGTGCGTTGAGCCCATGGAGGACAGCACGCCCGTGCCGTGCGACTTGCTAGCGCCCAGGCCGCCGCTGCCGTTGGCACTGGGCCCTAAGGACGGCGGAAGCGGCAGCATAGAGCGCCGCAGCGAGCTGGACAGTTCTCCGCTCCCGCTGACGACCCCGCCCGGCCCCGCGCCGCCCCCTGGCGATGTGACGGAGCCCCCCGTCATGCCGCCAGCGCCGGCGAACATGCCGGCCCAGCCCGGGCCGCCGAGCGGCGGCACCTTCCCTCCCGGGGGCGGAGGCACGCCGCCGCCCAGGCCCAGCTGCGCCCGCGAGGGCGGCCGCTGCCCGCTCCGGGTCGTAGGCCGGCCCTCAATGTCGTACTGCGGTCCGCCGCCGCGCGTGCCCGGCCTCCCGTCAACTTCATACGGGCTGGGGCCTGCTGCTGCGCCCCACCCCGCCGGCGCCACGCCACGTGGGCCCCCAGCCAGCGCCAAGGGATGCACCAGCACCACCGCTAGCCCGGCCTCCTCCTGCCCTACCGGGTCGTGGGAGCCGCGCCACGGCCCTTCCCCGTGCGGGGCGTCCGCGGCGCGGTGGTAGGCTCTGGGGCTGTTGGGCTGCGGCGGCCCCGCCCCGCCCCCGCCGCCGCGGCTCGGCGGCGGCCCTGACCGTGACGGCGGCATGCCGTTCCGTGAGGGCGGCATCCCACCTCTACTGGGCGGCGGCCCCGAACGCGAAGGCAGTCGCTCCGTCCCCCCGCCGCCGCCGCCGTACTGGCCGTACTGTTGGTGCGCGTAGTAGTGCCCCATGTGTGGGTTGTGCCGAGGCATCGCCCCAGCGGTGCCACCCGCGCCGGACCGAGAGGTCAGGTTACGCGAGGCCGCAGCCGCTGCTGCTGCTGAAGGCCCGTACGCGCCTAACCCATGCTGCGCTGCTATCATGGCTGCGTCCCGATAGGAGTTGCTGGGGTTGTGGCCCCGTGGGCTTACGAGCGGACCCATCGCCGAGGACGCGGGTCTGCTGGGAGGCCGGGTACTGCAGGGAGGCAAGCCGCTGTTCCCGTAGTGGCCGGGCTGCCGTGGGCCTGGCCCCCCGCGGCTCATCGTGTCCCGACTGCTGCCCTGGTCCATCATTTCGCCACGGCGCCCGAGTGTCGAATTTGCAAATGTCTGTGACGTTCCCATTCCCAGGTTGCGGCTACCCTGACGCGATAGCTTGCGGTCCAGGCCTGCGCAGTAATAACGCTGCGTTTTAGGATTCCAATGCGCGCCCCAGCGACGCTCGACGTAGGCCCAGTCGGTCCTTACATGGCGCCAGCAGCACTAAGTCCCGACCAAGCCCGTTAAGCCCTTGCACAGAAGACGCTGCCCTAACTTACCCCTGGAACCAGGAGCATAGCAGGTGCTCTCTGCCCCGCTCTGCTGCCGGCTCTGCGGGCCGAGGTTATGGAGCCCAAATTTCGTATATGTCAGGTTAGCGCGGCATTTATTAAGCCTCAACAATAACGACGAGCACAGCAAATGTAAACAGCGGTGCGGTCGACAAGTCCAAGTCCGCTCGCCGCTGCCCTGCCGCTCGCCGAGCGCCTTAAGCTGGATGCTAATTGCCCCTTGACAAGCCCTTTCGTAACATATGCGTCTAATTGCCTCAGCGAGCCCTCCACACCTCAGCCAGTGGCGCTTCCGCGCGGACCATATCACCGCGATTCAAGCCTTTGACCTTTCATATTGAATTCCTATGCTAACCTTCGCATTAATTTGCCTGGGTTAAAAGGAGGCGTTTAGTTTGGGCCGACTGGTAAGCCGCGGGCAAACTTGGTGACTGAAAGGCAAATATAAGCTCAAAATATCGATCGTATTGGTGACTTTATAACGTATACTGTGGCAACGCCGTGAGCTCAGGGTTTGGCCCGCAGCGATGACTTTGCGTTTGGGGCATGACCTTTGGATACAGCCTGGTTCAGGCCTTACACCCTTGCATAAGCTTCAATTGAAATGTCTCTATTCATTAGACAAATTATATTGATGGCAACTGTTGTATCTACAGCTAACTGGAATGTTGAGCGCCCTGAAGGCCTGCGACTGCTTTAGGACATTTAATTAGGTACATATGTCAGGAAATACAGTCGATGGAGCAGGCCCCATGGCCAGGTGAGCGCGCTGAAGCCCCACAGGCACATGTACACACCCCGCGCCTGCGCTTGTCGCGCTGCATTGTTGGGTGCATGTGGAGGACTGAAGTTGAGTACTCAAGAAAGCAATTCGAAATGCCCAGCGCTTTCTGGGACACACACAACACCAGACAGCACGGCGCCCCAGCCCACGACACCATACTAGTGTTCCCGTGCACCCCTCGGGCAGCAGTAACGGCGGGTAACGGCGGGTAACTTGCATATTGATTGGTGATACGTCTCATGCTATATAGGCACGCCGCCTACGTGGGCCATCCAGAGGCGGACGGCTACTCCAAGCACCTGCTCACGCTGCTTGCGCAACGGCGCGAGCTGCAGACCGACGACGTGCGGCGTGTACTAGCCGACGCAGCCCTCTATGCATCGGCTGCTAGCCCCGCCTCATCAGCCTCGCCTGGGGCAGCCGCGCATGGCGGCCCCCCGGACGGCGGCGTGCCGGCGCCACTGCTCCCGGCTTCAATCTTCAGCGGCACTGTCACGGCGGCCAGCATTGACAAGGAGCGGCGGGAGCTGCAGTCGGAGCTGAGTGTGGGGCTGGAATGGCGGCCGCGGCCATCGGTGGCGGAGGCATGCCGGGCGGCAGTGGAGGGCGCCGGCAAGCCCTTGGCGGGTGAGCGGCAGCCTCAGAAGGCTAGGGACACAGAAGGGGGCCACAGGCGGAGGCGTCGCTGATGCGCGCATCCGCAGAGCGTGGTGCTGTGATACAAGGGGGGAGAGTGTTGTGCAGTGCTTCTCAACGAAGCCTGCCTGCTATTTCATGGGATCTTCCCTGACTTCTGCGCGTTTGTGACAACCGCCTGCCTGCCTGCCTGCCCAGGCCTGCCCGACGCAGCCGCGCTGACGTGGCACTTCCGCGCGCGCCGCGCCGAGTTGGCGGTGGAGCAGCGGCAGCTGCTCAAGCACGTGGCGGCGCTGAGGCGGCAGCACCTCAGTCACGTGGTCATGGGCCGCGGCGGCGGAGGCGGCGGAGCCGCCGCCGCCAGCGGCGGCGTCACGCGGGGTGCTGTCGGCGGCTGGGGCGCGGGCGGAGGCGGCAGCCGGCTGCCAAGCGAGGTGACGCGCGGCTCGGCGGCGGCACAGCAGGGCTGGACCCACCAGCTAGACCACGCGGGCAGCGCCTACCAAGGCGAGCTGCGGCCGTGCCTGTGCGAGAGGGAGCTGGCGGCGGCGGGGCAGTGCCTGCAGGTTGGTGGGGTGGGGTGGGGGGTGGGGCACGAGTGCGTGTAGGTGGTAGCGGCATGGAGTGGCCGCCAGCGCCTGCAGGGTTGGCGGTCCGGTCGGCCAGGGTTCGCACAGAAGTAGTGTGGACCAGCGTTGCGCTTTCAACTTAGCCAGCGTCAGATCGTGCAAGGCCGCGCTAGGGCGGGCGGTCTGGCGCCAGGTCTGATGCAGCGCTTGTGCCCCCCGACCTGTTAGTGCCGCTCCAATGTCACAACCCCACAACCCTTACCCGCAATGCCACATACGCCCACAGGCTATGCAGCGCTCTGAAGCGGACATTGCGGCGCGCCTGGGTCGCCTCACCTCGCTCAGAGTTGCAGACGACAGCGACTGGTGCGAGGCGGCGGGCAGGGGAGGGGCCGAGGGGGCGGGGGCTGGAATGACCAGGGCCAGGGGGGGAGACAGTGCTACCTTACACAGCCGCACCGAATTTGAACTACGTATGACCGGCAGCGCCGCCGACAGTGTTGTAAATTCCATATGTTTGGTCCCTGACAGTAGGAATGGGAATGGCAGCTGTCGCTGTGAGCGCAGGCGCCAGCGGGGTAACAGAGCCACGTGGATGCAGGTTTGCCACCCGCCACTGCGCCTTGACCCCGCTGTCGCTGCGGCCTGACCACAACGCAGGTGGGCTGCGCTGCACTGGGCCGCCATGCGACTGCCGGCGGGCCGTGTGGCGGAGCGCTTCTTCGACCGCATCCGCCTGCTGCCGCTCAGCCACCACCACCGCTTCCCCATCTACGAACAGGTGCGCCGCAGCCGCGGCCCGCGCCCAGCGCAAACGCTTGCGCCTTGCTGCATTTGGCAGGCGCCTTGACCGCACCCGCTCCACACCTGCCATCCCTTCCCGCGCCCGCCCCCACCCCCTCCCCCATGTTCCCTCGGCGGCTGCGTATCCCAGCTGCAGCGCAGTCACGTTCTTCGCAGTTTGTCTCTCACCGGGACTGTTTACCAGTAACCCCCATGTTCCTCCAAGGCCGCCTATGATCTTCTTCTTAATCTAAATGCATGGAACCCCCCCCCCTCCGCAGGTGGCGGGCGCCGCGCTGCGCCGCGACCAGCACGCCGCGGGCCTGGGCCTGCGCCTGCCCCCGCGCGTGGTCACCAGCGGCCCCGAGTCGGTGGCGGCGCTGGAGGCGCTGATGGCGGGGCTGGACCTGGACGAGCTTCTGCCGCAGGTGGGCGGCGATGGGAGCTGGGGTGGTGGGAGCTGGGGTGGTGGGTAGTAGGAGCTGGGTTGATGGGCGGTGGGAGGAGAGAGTTTTGATTGGCCAGGACTAGGGTTCGCTCATGGCTATGACCCGCGCCTCAGACCTCGCCCTCGCCCCCGCCACCCACCGCCACCACCGCAGGGCTCCAACAGCTCCTCCGAGTCCATGTTCATGACCATCGTCACCGACAACTCGGCCCGCCACCACAAGGCGGCCTACGACGCGCGCCGCATGCTGCCAAAGGTCATGGCGCGGCACTGCCGCCGCTGGCCCGGGGCCAGCCTGCCCAGCCCCGCAGACGGGCGGCCGCCTGCGACGGCGCCGCCGCAGGCGCTGCAGACGCAGGCGTCCGCGGGCGCGGACGCCGGCGCTGCCGCCGGGAACGGCAATACGGCGGTCGGCGGCGGGGAGGCTGCGGCGGCGGCGGCGGCTGTGCCGGCGGCGCTGGTTGCGGATGATAGCGAGCTGGACCCCTATGCGGACGACCCCAACTGCTCCGTTCGCGACCAGGTGAGGGGCGAGGCTCCGGCGTATGGGCTGACGCGCGGGCCGCTGCTGCCTGTCTTGCGCATCAAGCCACTTCCGAGGTGAGGTGGCGTTGCAGGTCACAAACCTGGCTTCTGTCCGACTTCGCCACACCGCGGGGCCGCCCTCAGGTGCACCTGGTGCGGGTAATGGAGGAGGAGCTGGGAGCGCTGGTGCCCTCGCTGGAGGGAGACGAGTCGGCGGGCTGGGCGGCGGTGCTGAGGACGCTGCCCCTGCAGGTAGTGCGCCGGGACGGTGTAAGATATGGGATGTGTGGATGGGGCACGAGAAAGGCGGGCGTCAGGTGGGAGCTGCAGTCCAGCGACCAGGGTGCTGGGACCAGGGTGCTGGGACCAGGGTGCTGGGATCATGGAGGTTAATGAAAAGGCGCGCCTGCCCACTTCGTCTTCCATGATCATCTCTAAACCTCCTTCTTCCCCCATCCAAAACAAACCAAAAACTCCACAGGTGGACGAGGTGCTCAAGGCCGAGAACGCCTTCCTGGACGAGGCGGACGAGCGCGCGGCCTATGACCGCCTGCGCAGCCTGGCGGAGGCACACGTGGACCGCTGGTCGCAACAGCCGCCGCCCGCCTCCCCGCCCGACAAGAACAGCAGCAGCGGCGCCGCCGCCGCAGCGGGCGGGGCAGAGGATGGCGGCGGCGGCGCGGGGGCAGCTGGCGCCGCGGGCGGCAAGGGCGGCGCGGGGGGCGCGCGGATGACGCTGTCGCTTGCGAACCAGGCCCGGGCGAGCCAGGGTCTGCAGGACAAGAACATGGAGGCGCTGTACATCGCCCGCTACCTGGCCACCAAGAGGAACAAGCTGCGGGTGAGGGGCCGTGGGCGGGCTGCCTGGGTGGGTGGAGGGAGGGACGGCAGGATGGAAGGCGCTGTGGGTGGTTGGGAGGTGGGGGGGTTGTGGTTACCAGCCCAAACTAAACCAAACCCAATGCATAAGAGCGAGGAGGTGAGCGTGGCCTAATATGGGAGGAGGAGGAGGAGAAAAAACTCGCAAACATTCCCATTGGGGGGGAGGGCTGGGAGGGGGGGGGGTAGCCATCGATGGGACGGTGTGAGTCAATTTGAAGAAAGAAGTGCCGACGACCCGGGGGGGGGGCTTGGGATGTGGGGAGGTTCCTGCAGGCTGCAGTCGAGGTGAGGTTACGGTACGGCAGCAGGGCAGGCGGTGAGTCGTTGTGGACTTTAAAGGAGCGGACAACGTACGACCGCGGCCTCTCCTCCCGCTGGCGCTGTGTCAACTGACCCGTCCCCCACCTCCCCACGCCGCCACAGGTGTTACACTACCTCAACGCCATCGTGTCTCTGCAGCTGCAGCTGCTGCGTGACGAGGCGGCGGAGGAGGACCTGGCGCCGCGCTTCCCGCCCTCCACCACCGCCGCCAAGGACTTCACCTGCCCCTTCGTCTTCGCCAACGGCGGCGCGGGCACCGTCGCCGGCGCGCCCGGCGCGCCGGACTGCCCCTCGCCGGCGCCTGCTGCTGCCGCCGGCGCCGGCGCCGCCGCCGCCGCCGCTGACGTGGCGGTGGCGTCCGAGCTTGTGGACGAGATGGACTGCTGGGTGGAGGACGTGGAGGCGGGCGTGGCGGTGCGGGCGGGGCCGGACGGCAGGTGGCTGCTGTACGGCGCGGCGGTTGGGCGCTTCCATGCGCTGGAGGGCGAGCTGCTGCGGGTGGCCACCTACCACCTGGAGGCCTACGCCGCGCAGGTGTGTGTGGGCGGGCGGGCGGGCGGGCCTGTGCGTGGCGCGTGTTGTGCATGCTGTGTGTGCGTGTAACGGTATGCCGCGATGTCTCCTTTGTGTGCGCTTCTGCGCCGGGCGAGACAGCTACGTGCACCAGGAGTGCAGCGATGAAGCCGGGGGCCCGCCCGCCGCATCCCGCCCTGTACGCAGGCGCACACGGCGGCGGTCACGGGCACCGCGCAGGGCGCCGCCGCCACCGCCGCCGCCGCGGCCGCGGCCGCCGGCGACCCGCTGGCCGCAGTGGACCGGCTGGGGGTGGTGGCGGACCTCTGGGAATGCGAGGCGCAGTTTGCGGCGGCCCGCCACAAGGCGCTGCTCGCCTACTACCAAGTGCGTTTTCTTTGGGGGGGGCGGGCGGCGTCATGAACAGCTAGCTGCTTTGCCGCGCTGCCGCGTTGCCGCGTTGCTGCGTTGCTGCATCCCCCTGCGCTTCGATCACTACTCGCCAGGCTTGCCCGTGTTGCCTGTTTAGGCAGCGCTGTGAGTTGGCCCTGACGTCGTACTAATTCATTCCTGAAGTGCATCCCTGTGCCCCCTGGTGCTCGTGTGCCTGCCGCAGGCCTACCGCCACGCCACCGGCTGGGGCCTCGCCGACATCTGGGCCGGCTGCAATGCCGACATGGCGGCAGCCGGCGGGGATGGAGGCGGCGGTGGCGGTACTGGCTGGGCGCGTGTGTCCGCCAACTCGCCGCAGCCGCAGCTGCTGGGCGCGCGGCGGCAGCTGCGGCGGGAGATGATCGACCTGTGCTTCAGGTACGTCAATACGCCACGTGGTGCGGGCGATAGACTGAAGAAAACATAATCTCACTTCAAATTGTAACTCTTTAGTGCGGTTTTCCGGCCTTGAACCCGTGTTTCCTCATCCTGCCTCTCCATGTCGCGCACCACGCCGGCCAACATGTCTCACTCCCACACCCCTCCTGTGTACCTGGCTGCGCCTTCTCTTCCTAGCTCCTAATGCGTGTATCCATCCCCCTTTTCCTCCACCGCTACCACTACACAGGCGGCCCGCGCTGGCCCTGGAGGACGGCTACTTCGCGGAGCGCTACCACGCCGACACGCTGGGCCTGGAGCTGGAGGCCACACTGGCGGGGCAGCTCACCAACCTGGTGGCCAGGCACGAGCGGCAGGCGCTGGCGGCGGCGCACACCTCCGCGGCGGCAGCCGCCAGCGCGGCGGCACTGCTGGCGGCGCGCGGCGGCGGCAGCCTGAGCAGCACGGGCGCAGCAGCTCGGGGAGCAGCAGCAGGGGGAGGGGCAGGAGCAGGGGCAGGCGGCGGTGCACTGGGCGAGGTTGAGTCCATTTGGAAGCCGGGCTACAACCCCGGCATCGTGTACGGCGGCGTTATCATGGTGAGCGGGAGTCTGAGAGCGGACGGCGGCACGCCCTTCGTGTGCATTACTTGTTTCCGGCGTTGTCATGCCATGCGCGCTGCCCTAAGGCGCCTAGGAGCGTCACGGAGGTTCGCACGCACATGCTCGCCCCCCTCGTCGCAGGTGGGCTCGCGCGGGCTGCTGCAGGAGGGCGCCACGCTGGCGGCGGTGGGCGCCGCCGCCGCCGCCCTGCCCGCCGCGCTGCGCGCCGCCGCCGCCTCGCTGGCGGAGCTGCACCAGCTGCGACATCACGTGGAGCTGGCGGACCTGCGGCGGGCGGTGCTGACGTACGGCGTGACGGAGATGGGGCTGCTGCTGCGCGAGGAGGCACACCGGTGGGGCGTTTTCATTGAACATGTTGTGTTTTAGCTGCCGAGCCTTGTTATCATAGGGAAGCAAAGGAAAGACCGCGTGTGCGGGTATACATGCCCTTACATGGCTCCGTTATGCCCTCTCCCCTCCTGTCCTATCCCCCCCGCATTAAACACCATCCATGGATGGCTACCCCCCCGCAGCGCCCAGGCCACAGTGGAGCGGCAGCCCAAGGACTCCATGTACGACGGCGCGCGCGGCAAGCGCGACCTGCACCCGGACGCGCCGCTGCTGCGCGGCAACTGGCTGTGCGTGTCGCACGTGGCGGACAACGCAGAGGTGCGGTGCGATGTGGGCCGGGGCCGGGGGCCGGGGCCGGGGGCCGGGGGCCGGGCCGAGCTGGGGCGGATCATGCAACTCGCATTAAGGTTAGACTAGACAGGCCTGCTGTGGGGCCTTGTGTCAGGCCCACCGGCAGTGTCTCTTTGGTGTTGTTGGGTGTGGTGAGCGCCGCCTGCTTTCCCCCGGCCCGCGCTGCCTCGGCTGCCTGGCCCGGCCCGCAGGTGCTCCGCGCCACGGCTCTGGAGGAGTGCGTGCCGCCGCGGGCCGCGCTGGAGGTGTTCCTCAACAAGGAGGCGCTCGTCCGGCAGCTCTACCGCGGCGAGCTGCTGTGGCTGGTGGGCGTGGTGCAGGTGAGAGGGCGGGGACTGGGCGGCATGCAGTGGGGGGAGCAGGTGCGGCCGCAGGCCACGAGACATGATCCCTGGATGGGCTAAATGCCGTGGCATGCCATGCGGAGCGCGGGCGCTGCATACAGATGGGCATTTTTCGCGTGCTACAGGAACCGAAGCGTCAGCGGTGGTGAGAGGTTGTCACGTGTCAGTATGGAAGTAACTCTGGCGCGCGCCGTGTGATGCAGGCGCGGGCGCTGGGGCGCAAGGTGCTGCACTCGGAGCTGTTCGGCATCGACTGGGGCCAGATAGACGCCCAGGGCAACGCGCTCAAGGCCGAGCTGTTGAGCGAGGTGGTGCAGGTGAGGCCGCGATGTACTCACTTGGTGATGTCATGCATATGAATTCAGGGCATTGCGTGAATTAGCGACAAATGCTGCCACGGGGTAATGCCTGCTGTACGGTGTGGTGTGGTCCGCTATCCCTGATGCAATACTGCACGTCCGCCGTATGACCGGCTGAGCCGGCCTCTGTGACGCGCCTACACGCAGATGTGTGAGCCGTCTGAAATGGACCCACCCGGAGTTGCGGGACCCGGCGGCAATCCCGAGGTCGCAGCGGGGGCTGTGGCGCCCAAGGCGCGCGGGGCCGGCGGCGGCGGCGGCCGCCGGGGCGGGCGCGGCGGCCGCCGCGGCGGCAGCCCCACTCAAGACGAGGAGGACGAGGACGATGACGCCCTTGAGGAGGATCAGGAGGAGGAAGAGGAGGAGGAGGAGGACGATGCGGCACAGACCGATTCCTCCCTGGCAGTCGGCCCGGGCGCCAGCAAGAGTGAGCTGGGGCTGGCCTGATCAGGCTCGACGTCACAGCAACAGGTGCCACACGTGTCTATGCGACACATCCAACACACAGTGTACTGACTGACTGACCAGCACCGCCTCATCCCGTCCCAAAACCCAACACCCTTGCAGTCCTGATGGTGGCGGTGGGCACGGGCGGCGCGCTGGGCGGCGTGTGGCGCTGCCCGCCCCTGGCGCTCGCCGAGTTCTCCACCGCCCCCGCCGAGCTGCTGAACGCGCACTCGCTGGGCGGCCTCCGCGCCATGCTGCGCCGCGGCGAACCCGCCAATGCCTGCCTGCCGGCGGCGGTGCGGGCGCAGGTGCTGCGGGCGGTGGTTCTGGAGGTTTCAATTCGGCATAACCAGGTACGTGCGAGGGGCGGAGGCGCGGAGGCCGCACGCACACAGCGTGCAGCTTTCCAGCTGCTGTCGTCCCTCGCGACTGTTGCTGTTGCCGCCATCCCCTCCAGAAACGGCCCAAACCCCTCCTCGGCCCCTCCCCCACCACGTCCCTGGGTGCCCTCCCCCACTACCTGCTCCACTGCGCTACATATCCTTGCAACCCCCACCGCCACCGCCGCCACCGCCGCCGCCACCAGGTGCTTCTGGACGGCATCATTCGGAAGCTGGACCGGCGACGCCGCGTGCTGATGTGGCGCATGGCGGCCATGGAGGGTGTGGCCGACGACAAGGTGGGGCGGAGTGGTTTATTCCAGGAGCCGAATCTACGATTGCAAACCCAGAACGCAGGAAGGGGATGCACCCGCCGCAGCAGCTGGCACATGACAGCTCCCATGGCAACTCCGTGACCCAACGATGACTAGTGTGTGTGTGTGTGGGGGGGGGCGTAGTTCATTACATAGGGGGGGGAGGTAGCCATCCATAGGATGGTGTGGATCGAGGGGGTTAGGAAGGTTGTGCCGGGCGATGGCGATTCAGGCAGAGAGGTTCACAGGGGCGGCGGGCAGCAACGGTCGGTTGGCGGCCCGTCCCTTGCTCGTCGAGCGCCCCCGAGCTATGCCGTTGTCCGGACGCGTTCACACCTTGGGTCCCAGACGGGCGCTGAGTCCCCTGCCCGCACGCCTGACATGACTAGGCCATGGATGTGGTGGTGGGCGGCCCGCCCGGCTCCTACGCGCCCGCAATGCACCCGCTCAACCCGCCCGAGCGGCCGCCGGGGGCGCACCACGACGACGGCCGCCGCGAACCGCCGCCGCCGCTGATGCGCAACCCGCCCGGCGAGAAGTTGGACGAGTACCAGAAGCAGCGGTGGGTTGCGCAAAGCTGTGCTGTGTTAACAATTTTTGCACCAACTACCAGTTAGTGTAGGTCCTGGCCGGAAACATTGAGGCGTATGTTATCGCATGGCATGAGCCGGAACTTGCGTGCCGTGCATGTACTGCCTGAACACCAATTGTGTCACCCGCATCATCAACATGGTGTCATCTTCATGGTGCCCCACAGGCGCAGCAGCGGCGCCAGCGCCTCCTCCCGCCGCGCCGGCTCGCACCGCGGCGCCCCTGGGCCCGGCGGCGGCGCCGGCGGCGCGGCGGCGAGGTCGGGGCTGGACGAGCGGTCGCTGGAGGACCTGAAGCAGCGGCGGCGTGCGCTGACGGCTGCGGCCGGCGCGCTGTACCTGGACATCAACGAGATAAAGCTGCGGCTTCGGGTGCAGGTAAGCGGGGGCGAGCGGGCGATTGCGAATGTGCACGGATCTTGCTACATGCCCACCTCATTCAAGGTCCTGCGCCTAGCGCATCCCGCTTGCACCTGCTGCAGCAAACATGGAATTGTGATTAGGTTTCTCGCCTGTCGCTTTCTTCCGCGCGCAGGCACGGCGTACCTACGTGCAAGGTCTGGTCCGTGCCAAGGGTGGCGGCGGCGGCGGCGGGCCGTTGGGTCCGGAGGTGGAGGCGGCGGTGCGCTCTGACACCGAGTCCGCCTACGCCGCCGCCTTCCTTGGGGAGGTCCTCCCGGCGGCGGCGCGCACGCAGCTGGCTGTGGCAGTGCGCGAGCTAGCGGTGCTGGTGCTGGGCAGCACAGGTGGGGGGGGGGCGGGAAACAGCCGCCTAGCATGCACTAGCGCTGGGCGGTATTGCGGCCACTTACTTGCCGACGGCAAGCGCCAAAGTCGCACTCACACCAGCAAACCTTGATCGCGTTTCGACGCTGCTCGGAAGACCCAAGGTCACGTGTTCAACCTGCTGCGTACCGTACAGGCGGCTACGGCGCGGATTGGGGCATCAAGTACGACGCCGACGGGCAGCTGGTCACCCCCAAGGAGGACCGGGGGCCGCTCTTCCAGGGGCCGGAGGGGCAGACGGCGCTGCGGGCGGCGGTCATGGAGTACGCGCCACTGTGGCAGGTGTGTTAGAGATCACAAGGAGATAACAAACAAATCAAAGACCTGCATGCAATGTGGCAGGTGTGTGTGTGCGTGTGCTTCAGCGCTTGCCAGCGCTTGCGCGTGTGCGTGCGCTCGCGCCGGTGTGCGTATGCAGGGCTGGGCGTGTTGTACTGCGCGTTGGTGGCGGATGAACACGCTATCATAGACACAGTATAGCCAAGTGCCTAATCACTTTCCCGTGTCGTCAACAACAAACACACCCCCGCACAGAACATCATGTTCCAGCTGGCAGACAAGCCCGGCGACCCCGACCCCATGGACTGGTCACCGGCGGCGCCCGCCGTGGGGCCCCCGCCCGCCATTGGCTTCGTACAGCTGCCGCCGCCGCCGCCCGCCGCCGCCGGAGGCAGCAAGCAGGTGTGTGCGCACTGACACTGACACTGACAGTTGCCCCGACAGCCACAGCAACACGCGTCGCTGCATGGCGTGTGGCAGGAAGACTCCATGCATGCGCAAGGCCCACTCTACCGAAAGCTCCTTTCGCACCCACCGCTGAACCCTTTTCCCAACGGTCGCTCCTGCAAATGTAGGCCAACTCTGCGGCCGCCGCCGCGGCGGCGGCAGCGGCCGCCTCTGCCTCGGGTGCGGTGGTGCGACTGGAGTCGCTGTGGGGCTTGCCAGGGCAGTGGGACGTGCTGCACAGCGCCTCGCTGTACTACCCGCCCGGGCCCGGCGGCCTGGCGGCGGTGGAGAAGGGCGTGGCGGTGGCGAGCCTGGTGAACGAGGTGGTCAGGTGGGTGCGGTGTGGGTCTGGGTGGGTGCGGTGCAGCAGCCGCAACCCGCGGCAAGGTCGATGGCGCCTTCCGCGCTCCCCAGACGGATGTAGAGCCTGTCCTATGTGATGTGATGTGCAGGCACTTTATCTTTACGTCTGCGCTGCTGGCGCCCTCCGCGCTGCTGGCTGCGGGCGGCGACGTGAGCGGCCAGACGTCGGGCCTGGCGCCGCTGACCCGTGCCGGCGTGCCGCCCGCCTCCGCCGTCAGCTACAACCCCGCCGCGCCCAACCGCACCCAGCTGTACCAGCAATCAGAGGTGGGGGCGTGTGCCGCGTGTCGTGCTGCTGAAGCTGCTACTGCTACTGCTACTGCAGACCATTGCCTGTACACATCACCGGCCATGCTTACCGTTGTCGCTGCTTGCTTGCACTGTTGCGCCTGGCGACGCGCACGCGGCCGCTTGGCCTCGGCCCAGCTCCCAGCTCCCAGCACCCACCCTGAACTGTAGCCCCCGTACCTCCGCGCCTCCGCCTGGCATTGCCTGCCGTGTCCCTGCCCTCCTCCAGGCGCGCATGCTGGCTGCCGGCTGCTCCTTCCTGCCCGGCGCGCTGCTGGCCGCAGACCTGGTGAAGCTGCAGGCGCGGCTGCAGTACCTGCATCGCCCGGCGGTGGGCGCAGGTGCGGTGCAGGGTGCGGCGCGGTGCGGCTCTCGGACGTACGCCGCCGCTGCCGGCCGGTACAAATCTGGGAGTGACAGGGCAGCGGCTAGCGCCGCGCACTCCTGATGCTTGCCTGAAGACTGGTGACGCTGCTGCTGAAGGACCACATGTACCGTATACGCCCGTCCTGCCCTCTCGCCCCGTCCCCCGGCCAGGCGCCAAGCCCGCTGCAGGAGCCGCCTCGCCAGCGCCGCAGCCCACCCAGCCCGCCGACGAGGTGGTTGCCGCGCTGCGGCGGGAGCTGGCGGTGGCGGCAACGTGCCGCGTGCTGGCGGTGGCGCGCGCGCGGGACGGCCTGCTGGCCGCCGGCCCCGCCAAGAAGCAGCCCTGGTACCTGGCAGGTGTGTTGCCCGTGCCGGCAAGCCTCTTTCGCAGCAACATCTCACCCGAGCCTACAAAGCTCTCACACCGTATCCTGTAGCTTGCATTGCGTCTTCACCGTTCCTCAACCGGTGGTATACGACCTGTCGCTTACAGGCGCGCTGGAACACAGCCTCGCGCGCAGCGCTGCCGCGGTGGCCTCGCCCGCGGAGGACGCCGCCCGCGGCGCGCCCGCGCCGCCGCCGTCCACGCTGCCGCCCTTCCCCGCCGCCTTCGCGCTGCGGCTGCCCGACGCCGACCGGCTGGCCATCCACAACGAGGCGGCGCGGCTGGCGCTGGCGCTGGAACGCTCCCTGGCGGAGTGCCGCGTGCCGGCCGCCACGGCGCCGAACGACGTGATGGCCATCTCCGAGTACTTTGTAGCGGGGATGTGGGTGCACGACAGGTGAGACACACGGGCGGCAGTGGCAGAGCGGCATGAGGGAGCGGGGCAGACTGTCCCGGACGCAAGTAGGGGGCAGAGAAGGAAAGGTGCTGGCGCCCGGGCGGGGCTGGTCGCGTATGTTTTAAGGCGTGGCAGGACCAAAGCTCTCAACGGCGCATCGAGAGCCGCCCCTGGCCTGTTTGGGGGCCTGATGAGGGAAGCCCCCTGACGCAAGCGTTGCATTGCACACGCCGAGAACGACACCTGCGTTGGCACGTCTGCGTGCGCCGCCCTTTGTGCCTCGTCAGGCTGCGCGACGCACTGGCCTGGCGCTCGATGCTGATGGAGTCGCCAGAGGCGTTCCCCTTCGCCCCACCGCGCGTGTGCGTTTTCCTGCGCCGGTACCACTCGCCCGCGCCGCCGCTGGTGTGCAGCCTGGCGCCGCCGCCCGCGGCGGTGGAGGCGCTGCAGGCCGCCTACACAGCCAAGGTCACCGCGCAGGTACCCCAGTCTTGCTGGCTATACTGGTGCTGCTGCTGCGGTATTGCTAGTCGGGACTTGATGGTGTTGTGCATGCCTTCGGTAGAAGCAGGAACGACCGGACGGGCAAGGGCCTTACGATACGCAGGACGGTGTTGCTTGCCGTGTGTGCACGCCTGCACGGGTACATGCCAGGGACACGCTACCCACGCCTGACTCGCGCCGCACTTGCTTTGCGCAGGCCAAGTCCCTGGTGGCTGCGGCGGAGCAGCACCTCGCAGCCAAGGCTGCCGCGCGCGCCGCCGGCCATGGCGACGACGACGGTGGCGGCGCCGGCAGCCGCGAGGCGGGGCAGGAGGGCAAGCCGCACTGGCTGGCAGCCAGCCCGGCCTGGCTGTGCGGCGAGGCGCGGCTGCTGGAGGGCTGCGTGGCGGCGTGCAAGCAGCAGCTGGACCTGCAGGCGGTGCAGGTGGCGCTGCTGCGGCTGCACCAGGACTGCACGCAGCTGGCAGGTGGGTGCACTGCTGGGTGGGGCTCCGGGCGCGAGGCAAAGAGCGGGCAAGGCTGGTGTGGGCATGGGCACCGGTCTCGCAAGGCTGCGTGTGGAGTTTGCTGCTGGGGCCTGCTGCTCTGGCTCATGCGGCTGCTTGCGCCCTACCTGCGTGCGGACGGCGCTCTGACGACGCGAGCCCTCATCTAATTCTTTCAGGCCTGCGCGCCGTCACCGCCGCCACCTCGGCAAGCGTAAGCGGTGAGGCCGATGGCGGCGGCGGTATGCTGCACCCACACGCGCTGCCGGCGGCGGCGCTGGGCGGCCTGGCTCGCAAGCTGATGGCGCGGCAGCGGCGCGGCGGCCCCACCGGCAACGACGCCGTCGTGGAGCTGAGCATGGGTGAGACGGGCACAGCAGTCAGTTTGTGAAATCTTGTGCAGGTAGTTTGTTGCTGAATGTTTATGTTGGCGCATTCAAGGGTCAACACGCGCCATTTCGCGGTACAGCACCAGCCGGGATGTGCCGTGTGTTGCTCTCGCGTTCTTGTTTTGTATGGGGCCGGGAGTGATTGCAATTGCAACTCGCTCCTCGCGCAAAACACAGATGAGCTGACGCGCTGGCTGGGCGAGGCCGCAAGCACGCTCACAGCCTCTGCACGCGCTGGCGCGGCGTCGGCCTCGGCTGCGGCGGCGCGCGAGCGGGCGGCGATGGGGCGGGTGGCTGACGAGCTGGCGGCGGCTGTGTCGGGCCTGGCGGATGACAACGACACGTTCATGCGCCGACACGCCATCAAGGTTGATACACAGGTGAGGTGACACGTGGTGCGGCTAGCACTGTGCTTGGGCATGCGCGGTCGTGCGTGCAAGCGTAGGCAAAGCCGACCAGCAGAGTACCTTGATATGCAGCCGGCAACGAATCGCTTTCAACACAGCCCGGGGCGCTCTCCTGTTGAGTGCGGCCACCAAGCCGCACCCGTACTCGGCATCCGCCCCCGGCCTCCCACACTCCCCCGCCCAGACTGGCTTGTACAACGCAACGCAGTGGGTTCCACGCCATCCTACTCTGTGTGGAAACTTCTTACTTGGATGCACCCCCAACACCAGCAACACCAACAGCACCGTCACCGCCATCCTAACAACCCCCCAACCCCCATCAACAACCCACACCACCCCCAGGTTGTGGACCGGGCGATGTCGCTGCTGCTGGAGCTGAGCCAGGCTCGGCGGCAGGCGCTGCGGGCAGGTGAGGACTCGCGCAGCGCCATGGAGGCCGCGTTCGTGGCGGCGCAGAAGCAGTACGCCGCGCACATTGACGACCTCAACAACCAGCTCATAGTGGCAAGGTGCGTGTGCGGATGTGTGTGTGTGTGTGTGTGTGGGCGCGCGCGCACATTCGTCTGTGCCGTGTCGTCCATGTCGAATTCTTCTTGGCTTTGATGAGGCGTAGGGAGCAAATACGAGGTTAGGGAAAACGCAGACCAGTATGCAGTGCTTGAGTGGGTATGTGCGCTTTGTGCCATGTGCCGTGTATGGGGTGGCGAGTGGGGCTTACAATTCGAAACCTCCAGGGGCGCGAGTGCCATGGTCTGGTGGAGCTCAAATGTTGCATGGGTTGTTGGGGTGCTGAGGCAAGGCTTCTACGACCCGGCACTTACGCCGCCTCTCGCAATCCCCCCCGCTGGCCCATCCGCCCGTCTCCAACCCGAACCCCATGCCTACACTACTCCTCTCAGCTTCACACGTGCATGGAACCCCACAGGACCAACTCCTCCATCATGCGAAGTGAGCTGCAGAAGGCCGCGCTGGAGGCCCTCATCGAGGTGGGTCGGTGGGCACTGGGGAGCTCGCGAGTGCACCGCGGTGCGAGGAGCAACGCCGCCGAGCCAGGCAGGGCTGCATACCGTGTGCGAAGCTCGCTTCACGCACGCAGCTGCAGGTCTCGCTGCTGCCTTACGCAAGCAAGGCACCACACAGCAGACGTGTGCACATTTTGTCCGCGTGGCGTAGGTCCGTCGCGAGACGCTGAATCGCGCCTTCAACAACGGCAGCATGAAGATGACGGACGAGGTGCGGCAGGAAGGGAGCGGAGGAGGGTGGGGGTAAACTGCCGGTGCCTCCCGTGGACGCCCAGGGAATGGGCGAGGTGCACAGCAGGCAGCAGCGCCGCAGACTGCTGTGTGCGGCTGCTGTCGCCTCGCCGCCAACACCTGCAACCACAACGGCCAACCACCATTACCACCACCACCAAATGCCGTGTGCTGCAGGTGGGGCGGATGCTTGCGCTGGAGCGGCAGCTGGAGGAGTCGCAGGTGGGTATAGTGCGGTTGCTCAAGGCACAGCTTGAGGGCACCGCCGTCCATTGCACACGCCATACGGTACACGCCACACGGCTGCGTGCCGAGCCCCCCGCTGCACGTACCCCCGCCATAGCGCACCGCGCCTTTAAGCGCTCCATCGACTTCGCATCACCAGCGTGGCATCCATCCATTCATTCGTCCATCAAAACCCGTCATGCTCCACCGCCCCCTAAATGTATTCGGAACGGGAATACCGTAACCCCACGCCGGCCCCCCCCCTGTCACGCGCAGACCGAAATCCTGGACC
The DNA here is from genome assembly GCA_016834595.1 of Chlamydomonas schloesseri. Classification (NCBI taxonomy): domain Eukaryota; kingdom Viridiplantae; phylum Chlorophyta; class Chlorophyceae; order Chlamydomonadales; family Chlamydomonadaceae; genus Chlamydomonas; species Chlamydomonas schloesseri. The sequence continues at coordinate 106,546 of JAEHOD010000016.1, forward strand.
TGCAGCGCGCCATCAGCAAGGTGCAGGCCTGGTTCAAGATGCGCTCCGCCGCCTTCCTCACCGCCTGCCTCACGGAGGTAAGGCCTCATCACGGCTGTGCTGCGCTGTGCTGCGCTGTGCTGCGCTGTGCTGCGCTGTGCTGCACGACGGCCTGCTCTGCAAGCCGCGCCCGTGGTCGGCTCACGCACCCACAACTACAGCTTAAGCTGCAGAACCGTCGGGCCGCATGCCATTACCGTACTGCTGTTCCAGCCTTGGCACCTCAATGCTCATCATGGCCGCGCCGATAGCTCCGTGCCGGCGGCGCACGGCAGCATTTCCACCATCAATACCGTACCGCCAACAGTACCGTCAGGCGTCAGCTAACCACAAATCCCACTAACCCGCTCTGCCCCTCGCCCGCCCTCCCCCGCACCCGCGCCCGCCCCCTCCCCCAGGTGGCGGCAGCTCGGGGACGGGCTGAGGCGCTGGAGGCGGAGCTGTGGGAGGCGCGCGAGCGGAGCGAGCTGGCGCTGGAGCAGCTGGGCACACAGCTCAAGGCCACACAGGTTTGTGGGGGACACAGCAAGGGGGGCACGGGGCGGGGCGGGGGTGCGTGCTTGGTGAGTATGGGAGTACTGACGCAGCCCTGGAGGGCGTTTGGAACGGCGCACCCGGGCCGTGCTTTTCTCTGCTTTTTGTGATTTGCGGCGCGTCAGTCCTACCGCCAACCTACCCCACGGAGCCCCTGCCCTCCTCCACCACACCACCCTCACCACTCTCAAAATCACCACACCACAAGCTCACGCACACGCATAACACGCCCCCACAAAACAGGCCGACCTGGAGGCTGTGTCCGCCGGCGCCGCCCGCAACGCCTCCGACCTGCGGCACGCGCTGGCCTCCAACAAGAAGCTGCTCAAGTGGAAGATTACCACCGCGCCGCGCATAGAGGCGCTCAAGATGCGGGTGAGGGAGGCGGCGGGCGGGTGAAGGTGGCGTGGGTGCAGGGGAGCGCAGAGCTTGGAGCGAGGCGTGGATGCATGCGGGCGGCCGGGTCGTCTATTTGCTTGTGCGGGCTTGTCCATCTGTGCTCATGTGTTTGTGCTCTTGTGCTGACAATGCTGCTGCTTGTTGCGTGTGTTGGCATGGCCGCGTCCAGATGGCGGAAATGACCAAGCACCGCGAGGCCTGGCTGGAGTGGGTCAACAGCAAGCAAGGCCTGATGGCGCACCTGGGTACACAGGTGGGGCGGCGGGCGGCAGAGGGTAGAGCGTGACGGGGGCGTGGCGGGGGCCTGCCACGGACGTGGGGGCGGCCGCGACAGCAGCAGCAATGCGACCCGCGCCGCGCACCGGGGCCCATCTTTGGCTTTTGTTTGCTGTATGTACAAGCCCTGCAATCGCTGTGCTGAAAAGAACGCACGATATGTGCGGGTGGGGGGGGGCACACACACACAGGTGATTCCCTGCTTGGCGTTCCTGTATATGCGCACGCACAAGTCTTTCGTTTGTTCTCTCCTTGTGAACTCTAACTCACAGGTGATGGCGGTGCACCGTGACAAACAGCAGCTGCAACAGCAGCTGCAGCAGAACGGCAGTGGTGGCGCGGCAGCAGGACGCGCCGGCGCCGGCCGGGGCGGGCGTGGTGGCGGCGCGGCGGGCGGCGGCGGCGGCGGTCTGGCCAGCGACGCCGAGCTGGAGGCGATCCGGGAGCAGTGGGAGATGGAGCGGCGGCACATGCAGCAGGAGGTAGGGCTGCCAAGCGATTCCGCACGCCTTAGCACAGTTGCGGCATTGCGCACGCCTAGCCAGTCCTCCCGGCCGTCCAGCCCTCATGCGCGCTGGTCGAACAGCAGCCGCTCACGCCAGCGCGCTCCGCGGCCTCCGCCCCCACATGCCGCTGACGCGCATCCCTGCATGAGCTGGTGTTGATACCCATACCCTTGCCTGTGCTCGCCGCCGCAGATCTCGCACCTTAAGTCGCAGCTGGCCAACGAGCGGCTGGTGAAGAACGACGCGTTCGAGCGCCTGCTCAAGCTGGAGCAACAGTACATGGTGCTGGCCCAGTCGCCGGCGGGGCAGGCGTTATTCATGGGCAGTGCAGCTGGCGGAGGGGGAGGAGGAGGAGGCGGTGGCGCCGCCGCAGGTGGCGGCGGAGGCGGCGGCGCGAGCTTGATGTACGGGCGCTCGGCGCTGAGCCCGGTGCAGGTGGACATCCTATCGCGCAGGTGGGCGCGGCGCCTACGGCTATTGCCCTCCTGCGCTTGCCGACCGTGCGTGCTGAATCGCAATGTCAGCACAAGCAGCCCGCCACAACCTCCCTGACTTGTTGCGACATGCGATGTCGTTTACCCCTCGCCGCGCGTTCCTGTCTTTGTTCCTTCCTTGTGTCAAAGCGACACACACACACACATACACACACAGTTTTCGTTTACTAACACACAAAGGTTGTTAAGTGTGTTGGTTTCGCTGTCACACAAACACACAGGTACGAGGAGCTGCGCTCCAGCCACGACTCGGTGCGGCAGGAGAACGAGGCGCTGCGCCGCACGCTGGCCGCGCTGCGCACCGTGGCGCCCGACCTGGTGCACAGCCTGGAGTTCCCGCTCATGCTGCAGTCCGTCACCGCCGCGCACGGACCCGGAGCCGGCGGCGCGCTGGCGCCTGGCGCCGGCGGCGTGGTGGTGCCGCATGGGGCCGCCGCGGTGGTGGCAGCGGCGGCGGCGGCGGCGGGCGGGGCGCCGCGAGGCGGCCATGCGCCGGCGGCGGTGCCGACGCACGCGAGCGTGGCGGCGGCGAATGGTGGGGTGATGGGTGGCGGCGGCTCGCCGAGCCTGATCAGGCCGGGCACTGCGGGGCGGCTGCGGCCGCAGTCCATGATGATGGTGGGTCCATCTGCGGGCGCGAGCGGGGGCGCGGGCGGGGGCGCGGGCGGAGCTGGCGCAGGCGCAGGCGCGAACGCGGGCTTTGCTCAGCAGCAGCCGGCAGCGAACATCGGCCTGGATGGCGGCAGCAGCGGCGGCCTAGGTGTGGGTGGAGGCGTGGGCGCAGTGCACAGCCCCGCGCGGAGAGGTGTGGGCGCCTCCGGCGCCCGCCCGCCCTCCGCTGCCACTTACGCCGCACGCAGCGGCGTGGGCACCCACACGGCCGCCTCACCTTCCTCCGCTGCCTCGGCGGCCGTGGCTACCAGCCTGGGCTCGCCTGTGGTGGCGGGGGGCGCCGCGGGTGGCCGCTCGCACGTGGTCCGCGCCAGCGGTGCCGGCGGCGGCGGCGGTGGTGGCTACGGTTTAAGCACTGGGGTGGGTGTGGGCGCGGGAATGATGCCCATGTCGGGTGTGCAGGGCGAGGGCGTGTTGGACACAAGCTCGGTGCCGACGTCTCCCACGGGCTCGATGAGCGTTTTGGGGTCGCCGGGGGGAGGCATTTCGCAGCAGCAGTACCAGCAGCAGCAGCAGCAGCAGCGGCCGATGATGCTGGTGGGTCCGGCGCCGGGGCCGGCGGGTCTGGAGGTGAGCGCGACCAAGCTGGTGGGCACGCCCTCGCGGCCGGGCAGTGCGGCCCCGGGGGCGGGGCGCAGGGGCTGAGAAACGTGAGGTAGGATGTGGGCGGCAGCAGCACAGGCAAGCTTAGGGAACGCCCTGTGGAACGGAGTCGGCACTGGCGGGTCACCCGTCACCCAGGTTCCCGGAACCCTGGCGTGAGCAATTGTAACTCATTTGTGCGTCGCGGGCTAGCATCGGCATGGGGCAGCCCGGCCCGGCCCCTCGCCCCAATCAATGCGGCCGGTCTGGATTTTCACCTGCTACCAATTTCGTAAAATTCCACGAAACTGGTATCACGAACCACGCGTAGCAGTACGGTAACGGGTCCGTCCCGTTTGCATGTAAATCAATCATGCTGTGGGCGGAACGGTAGTTCAACGCCACATTCCCAGCCACGGTAGTCATCAAGTCCTATTGCCAGCGATGCCTACTACACATGCCTCCGGTTCGTTTGCCAGGCGGCGACGAAGGAGTTGTTTATGATTGCGGGTTCCAAGAAGGGGACAGCGTAAACACCGTCGTGGCACAGGGGAACCACCGCTTCGAAGAGCACAGCCAACCGCCACCCCTGCTTGGCTGCCGACCCAACTCACAGCTGCGCAGTCATGTCGAGGCTAGGCATACGCCCGCCCGCCTTATGTAGACAGTTGCTCCGCTGTCAAGGGTTCAGGGCGAGGCCTGGCGGCCGGGCTGCAGGACAGTTGCGCAGGAGACGTAGGAGCCTGCTCAGCCACCAGAGCAAGAGGCAGTGGCGGGTGATGGGTCGTGTAGCAGCAGGGACAGGAAGTGTGTCCTCATCCAGCCGTCCGGCCTAGGTCCGAGGTTCAGGGAGCTAGTTAGGTTGATCCCGTCATCACGCTTGCCCCAAACACAACGTCCTGAGCGGTCGCCTGTTCTAAGTGCAAGCTAGACACGTACGCGTGTGAGGACGCCGCGTTGGCGAGAGCCGCGGATGGCCTACCGTGGGGGCATTGCCGCCCCGTGGAGGGTAGTGAAAGTGCATCATGCCAAGTTACACCATGATCGCTGACACCAGCTCTGCACATCCCAATTCGTCCCCCCTACAAAATCATAATATCTCTCTAAACTGCAAGACCTCCGAAACTGTTTGCAGTGCTGAAATGCATCCGCTCAAGGCAGGCACGCTCGAAATAGATGCATCGACTGAAATATACCCGCATCGTGCCCTCATCATTTCCACGACAAATCTCCGCGCAGCTCTCATCTTTGTACCGGCGCCGCATCGCTGTGTTGCTGCGTGATGCTGGAACCTTGCGCCTCTCGCAAACACAAAACTAGAGGAAACACAGACCACACATACTTTTGTGCTCTTCTCCAGGCCCTGACGGTCAAAACGGGCACACCCACGTGTGCACAGGCTGTGCACACTAGTTGTAAGCACCAAGCTTGGAAAGCGTTGCCACACCACACCACAGCACGCACACGCCCACACACAGCGAATCCTTCACCACGAGCTTCCTCCATGACGGCTCGGAGCGACACCTTTCATCCAAAATGCGCAAAATCAATTATTCTTGGAAATCAAGCAGAACGTGCAAATCTCTCGCACTTATATTGCGCAATCAAGTTCAGGGGTTAGGGGGGCTTTATTGAGTTGGCTGCACCGCATCTGCATCGTGCACGCATGCGCTCCAGCCGAGGCCGTGCACCGCATAACATGCACGCGCGTAGGGTGCGTTCCAGTTCCTCCCCAGCGACCGAGGCTGCCAGCGTGCCATCCACCCACCCAACCAATCACTGGCGTGTTTTGGCTGGGCATAGCGACAGCAGTAGGCCCGCCCCCACCTCGTCGCCCCTCTATCTCTCCACAACAAAAAACAGCCGGTTGCTCCGGGGCGGCGGGGCGCAATGCCGACAGGGGCACCGGTGCGCCCCCAATCGCCCCTCCGCCAACCCGGCAGCCCAGACCTCAGCTTTTATACGTACAGTCCTTTCACGCATTACGCCACGCGCGCAACACATATACACGTACACCGCTTAGAGCCGCTCACGGGCGAGGACACATGGGAGACTGCATCGCAACCTCAAATTGGCCATTCCAGCAAGGTCATGGTCAACACATACAGACTATCCTTCCAGGCAACAAACTACCAACCGCACTGTCAGTACACTCAGATATGCGTGCATACTGCTCGCTTTATCAACCGCACAGGCACCCTCATCGGGGCCCGGCGTGAAACACGGTTTGAGTCAAGGTCAGGCATGTCCGGAAAATTTCGAGTCCCACAGGCTCGAACCCCCGTGCTCCTGCCCCCAATGCCACCAGCACGGGATCAACGCCCCTCACAGTGCCCCGCCTTCCTCACTGCAGATCCATATCGTCCCCTGCAACTTCCTGGATTCGTCCCCTGCAACTTCCTGGATTAGCAGCCACGCCACGCTATCCCCATGGCGCAACAGTGACATGCATCTATGTCCCCTGACATTCCTTTAGCCATACGGCCATCGCAATTCAGGCAGTGCCCTCCCTCACAGCGCCGATGGTGCCCGAGCCCTCCAAGCCCTCGGCACTCGTGTCAAACGACTCCCTGGACCCCTCTCTGGATTGAACTATTCTCCATACATCCATGCGCCAACCGAACTGTATTGCTGTGATCTTCTTCGAATATATAGAGGGCACCACCGTGGACCACCGATTTGGAGGTAAGGCACACAACGAACAACCACATCACTGACTTCCCAAGCCGAAAGCCAAAGATCAGTCCGAAGCCTCAGCACCTAGAGGCCGCAGCCGGGCTGACCAAACCTCCAGCCGCTCCAACTTCCGCAGCCACCACAACAACACACAACAGACACAGGCGTGGTCCGGCCCCCGACCCCATAGGATTGATTTGTTTGAGCCCAGTCCACATAGCCGGGGCGGAAACACGGCCCAGCTCCCAAACAGCCCCCAACGTTGCCTGGCGCGGATGGGGACGCCGGCCGATTGCACCGCCACCAACTCGACCACATCCACGCATCTCGCACTCCATGCGCCTCGGGCAAACCACCTCCACCGAGAGACATCCACGCGACGGCCCAAGCCTAGGCGGATGCGCCTGTTACGCCTCCATTTAGCCGCCGCGGTCACTGCCGCCAATGTTTAATTCATTATTTATGTTGGGGTTTAAGCGATGTACGGCAAACCACAAGCCTGGGAAAAAGCTCTGGAAGTCCAGCAGGCACGAAACGTCACTCAAAATTCGAGCCGGAGGGAAATAGCAAACAATAGCATTAGGATTTCCACAGGTGGGGGCCCGGGCTTTCCTTGTCTCTCTCTGGCGGGCCGAAGCAAGCAGCCACCAGGCGTACGCTGATGAGTGCCAAAGACACATGTGTTCTGCGTGTCCGTACACATCAACCGCCGCCTTGCGACTCATCCAATCCCCGACCACCACACCCACACTCTTGCACTCTTTTTGCTTACTGGGCATTTTAGTACCGCCTTCCAAAACCAAATAAAGATGCTCCCCACACGCCCGGCTGCCAGACACGTTTGGTCCCACTGCCGGTTCGCACATGCATGGTCGCTCACTCTCCCGCAGAACCACCAGCCTTACCCACTCTCAACCGCCTTCTCAAGGCGTTCGTTCCTTGCCCCAGAACAGCTGCAGCAGCTCCTGAACCGAGTTGCTAAGGGCATACTCGGGTCGGGAGCCGTCCGCTCTGCAGCCACTCCGCAGCCCCGCTCACGCGGCCAACGCAGCTCGGCACCAAGCCGAACGCGTGCAACGAATGCGCGCTCGTCAGGACCAGCCACATGCGCCCAGCCCAAACCGCTTCACGCTGCCTTACACCTGAACCATGTACGGCACAGTGCTTGGCATCGCTGGCGCCGGCACGCCGGCCGCTGCCGCCGCCGCCGCCGCGGCGTTGCTTGCCGCGGCTGCCGCGTTCAGCTGGGGCATCATGCCCGCCGCCGCAGCGGCCGCTGCCGCCTGCTGCATGACGGGTTGCATGGCAAGCCCGTGCATCGCCAGCTGCGCGAAGACGCTGGTGGTGCTCGTGGCAGCGGCGGCCGCCGCAGCCGCCGCGGCGGCGACGTGCGCCGCGGCCGGGAACGCCGCCGCGGCCGCGGCCGCCGCGGCGGCCATGGGCTGCGAGGTGGCCGTGGTGGCGGAGGAAGTTGCGCCCTGCACCGCCGACGAGGTCGTCTTGCCCGAGGCCGCGGTGGGCGCGAGCCCCGTGGTGGGAGTAGGGTTGGCCACCGAGGCCGGCAGCGTGGGGCTGGTGATGTCGTGGATGGACGCGCGGCGCTTGTCCTTCTTGTTCATGCTGTTCAGGCGGATGAAGTATTTCTGCGCGTGACTCGCCACCTGTAGTAATAATAGGCAGTTCAGGTGAGGCGGGCCGGGGGAAGGGAGGTGAGCTGCCAGCGAGCGCAGGCAAGAGGGGCAGTCCCGGCATGTATGTGTCACGCGCACTCTGACAACACTTTAAAGTACCGAGGCACGCGCTGGTTGCGCCCTGCACCGCGATGCATTCGCAACCAGGATTCAAGTCTCAATCAGCCATTGCGGTTCTAAAAACCCAGCGTTTTGGCAGCCTTCGAGGTGCGCTGTCGCATCTGACGTTAGGTCGCCGAAAACGAAGCCGCGTCCACCTCGCGACCGGATGCGCATGCGCAGGGAGCCTCGTCTGCTGTGACGACATCCTTACCTGGGTGGGCGTCCGCGAAACAACGAAGTTGCGGGCGATGGAGCGCCAGTCGCCCTTGCCGAACTTGGCGAGCCCAAGCAGGAACAGCCGGTGCTCCTCTTCCGTCCACGGCACACCCTTGCGGCGGTCGCCATTCGCGGGCACGTCGGTCTTTGGCCGCTTGGCGTTGGGGGCCTGCGGAGAGCGCCAGGAATTGGCAACCCGTTACTCCACGTCCGTACCAGTCAACCTTGCGCCAAACATTTTCAAAGGGCTCACCGAGTCCTCAGACCGCGTCTGGGTCGCCGCGGGGGGGCTCTGCGCCGAGGCGCCCTCGTTACACCCCTCATCGATGCGACGCAAGTCGTCCTGCGTACACCGGCCGAGAAAAGCTAAAGCTTCCGAGCAGATCTGGCCGAACGAGCAAAAGAAGCGCCCCAGGAACCCATAAAACGAACAAAACGAGCAGCGAAATCGCATAAACGATTCTAGGTGCGCACCTCCAGGTCGCGGAGCCGTTTCTGGATGTCCGATGGCGTTTTGTTCGGAAGATACGAGGCGATGCGCTCAAACCTGGAAACACCACGCGGGGTCGTTCAGTCTCCGAGTACAAGACTGCTGCAGGCTGGACTAAGCGCACCTGTCCGCGTCCGCGTAGTGTTTTGCGAGGGCTACCTCGAAGACTTTGTTCTCTTCAAGCCTGCATTCAGTCCAGCAGGCGAGGAGCGTTCAGCACGCCGGGGCTTGTAACGCCATCCCTTGCGCAGACAGTTCTTTTACTCACCGCCAGAACGTTGCGTGGCCCGTAGCCGGACATGAGGCAAAGTCGCCAGAGAAAGAGAAGCTCGCTGCCATTTGCATAACTGAGTACAGAGGCCGAGGCGAAGCCCGGACTCGTCTGCAGCGGGGGGGCTGCTGCGATGTGTATAGGCAGCCAAGGCTGCAGTAAATGGATTGTGTACAAAGTTTGTTACTGTCCTCAGCAAAGGAAAAATGCCCGGGCACCGCTGTCTGCCCCGAGTTGGCACGGACGGTGGAGAGCGGCATGGGGCCGGCCCAATCGTAGCGGCCGGCGCCAAGCCATTCTTGTTGGGGCGGGGGGCCGGGCATGGGAAGTTTTGTCCAATGGCTTGTATACAGTAATGGCTATTGCTACTAAACTTGGTCTGGTTGTGAAAGGCCCTGGCGCGTGAGCCGATGGTGCCACGTAACCCATCCGGCTGGCACTTTTGCGCGCGCAAGGGATTGTCTTCGCTTCCAAGTAGTTGAGACTCTAGATTTCTCGGGAATCTTTCCCAACAGCATGCGGGACCAGGCAGCCGCGCGCGGAACGGCGCGGCTCCGAAAGACCCTAGTTTGCGGGCCCTTAAAAACGCCCAGAAACGGAAAGGTTTTATACCCCACAACTGGCCGCCAATGCATTACGAAATGCATTTGGTGCCAGGGCGAGGAGCCGATGGATGTCCGAAGGTTTCCGACGACAGTGTCGTGCCCGGAAACAGGAATGTTTGTGAGAAGCTATTTGGGGCTGGCTTGCGGGAAATCGCGCGCCGCTTTCGGCGACACCTGGTCACGCGCGGGCGGCGGGCCCGGTGGGCGGCGACGACATAGCTGCCATCCTCCGCGTGTTGGCCGCATACACACGTACATGCCACGAGCAACCCTCCACCCCATGCCCACATGACCGCGTGCGCTTGCCCACCCACCGCCATAGCTTCCTGGTTGCGCTGCCGTAGTGACGCTTGTCCGGCTACAGCATGTTCATGCCTTGCATATGCCTGCCCATCCACACAGTCGCGCTCATGTGTCCGGCAGCTGTGGCCCTTGAGGCAACGCTCGCGTACCAGCGCCTTAGGCACAAGGTTGAAAGCGTGGTGGATAGGGCACCACACGGCTTTTGGGCGGGCCCTGACAGCTGATCTTGGTACCGTTACCTTGGGGCCGGCATCGAGCCCCACCAGGCAAGGCCTCACGACGCTTTCACATGTTAGCTCATGACCGCATGTCCGTCAGGCACCCAAGTGGATGGGAAGACAGTTCCAATCCGAGAAGCCGAGTCTCGTAGCTATGTGCCAGGGGCACAGGCACGTAGCACGCCCACGCCATATTTCACCTGCGCTGGCTGCGCTGTGCCCCACGGCGCATGTCCGTAACACGGCTGTACCATCCACCCTTCGTCACGGCGCACTGTCACGACCATCTGCCGGACGCGTCACGCGGACTCCGACTGCGGGAGGGTTTGCTGCAGCTTCAGATGACCCTTGTGTGCTTGCACGCTCGGGCTGTCCCCTCTGTAACACCGCAATCATCTGCCGGCTTGTGTCTGGCTCGTCACCCGTCACACTACTTCGGTCGCGGATCGCAGTTGGGGCTGACGCAGTCGCACTGTCAGTGCTGGACAAGCGCCTGATCAGCCGAACTCCGGTCCACAATGCTAGCCGCGTAGGACAGGGCATACATGCAGGGGACTAGACTGCCTGTGCAGTCGTCGCAGGGCTGCTGCGAGGGCTGGTTGCCCCGTCGATGTACCTAGAGCGGATGAATGTGCTAGCTGGCCAGTGCTAGTCGGGGGTGCCCCTGCTACTAGTCTTGACTGCCGTTGAACACGTCCGGCGTCCTAAAAGCTCACAGGTGATCAGTCTGATCGCTAAGAGTCGCAGCAACATTTACTGTGTACTGTAATGCCAAGGAGTATCAGCGGACAGTGCCGCTCACAAGCGGCACTGTCGCTCAAGTATGCCCCCCGAGCACGACCAATCACAACGCACGACCAGGCACACCGTCTCGCACTTCTGAGTTGTTTCTGTCGCAGGGTTCGGCTCGGAGGATTTCGTGGACGGGAACCCTAACGGCCCCGGCCCCAAAGGCCCCGGCTGCCTGCCTCCGACACACCACCACACGTCCACACGCACATCCACACGCCAGTACTGCTGCACCTCTTGCCGGCGAAATGCACTTTTGGTAGAATGTCATGGCAGCACCAGCACCCGACCAAACCCGGCCAGACTGTAATGCACCGCTCCACTTGTGCAGGCCTCGTGCTCCCAGACTCCAGAGAGCACGTTGCGCAAGGGCGCTGTCCGAATGAACACATCCTCGCAATTCACAAGAATATTACATTCCGAGAATCCGGGAACGTAGGACACCTGCAACCGTGCATTGTCGCATTGATAGGGCACCTTGCTATGCCCTTGATACTGCCAACCTACATCTGCGCTGGCCGCGCTGTACCCCGGTGTACCCCCACCCCTACGACAGCACGCACAGCGCTAGTACGGGGCACAAGCACCCAACTATAGGACCAGCATCCAATTGTTCGCTCTTGACTGGACCCGGCTTTGTAGTTTGCGGACCACAGATACGACGTCGCGCACGTGTCATGTCGAGCCACCCAGCGTATCACGGTCAAACGCACTCGCCTCGCCACTTTCTTAACACGTGCTCGACGGAGGTATGGTTATCTAGCCGCCGGCACGACGCATCGCCGCACGCATCGCCGAGTCAACCTTATGAGATGCGTGCAACTACAAACGTAAAGGGCGGCGTAAATAAAACACTCGGCACACGAGCAGAGCCACGCCTCGACATCAACCCACAAAACCAACATACGCGCCGTAAACGATAACGAGACAGGCGGTTCCGCTCTCCACGCAACCCACGATAAGAATAACACATCACGATCATGCAACCTCACTCATTTGGCACCCGCAATCCTGACTCATGAGTCATGACACCAGTCACAACCACTTTGGCTCATCCACTCGCCCAACAGCAACCAACTAGACGATTACCTGTCCGTCAGCACACAAAACTAGGCTAGCCCGTCACACCGGGTCACCGCCTCACCTGTGGGCTTCCTTCCCCTCCATTACCGGTGCAGCGCACAGCCCCTGGCCGCTCCTATATCTCTCCTCTTCCCTCTTCCATCCCCTCTCCCTCCATCCCCTGCCTGCTCCTGGCATGAACTACTTACTATCTACCCGGCTACCCCCTCCCCCTCCCCCTGGTTCCCCCCTAGCTACACGTCCCCCAGCTGCCCGCTGCCCACCAGGCGGTCCACCACGCCGCCGAGGCGCTCCGCCCAGTTGTCGGTGCCCAGCATGTCGCGCATGGTGTCCAAGATGCGCACGTCCGGGTCCAGGCGGCTGCTCCAGCCCTCCAGCACCAGGCTGGTCACCACCACGGTGGACACACTGCTGCGCAGCGTCACCTGCAGGGTAGGAGGGGGAGGAGGGGGAGGAGGGGGGAGCCATGCATGTTTAATAAATGACGAGGGGTGTGTACACAGACGTTGCGACACAGAAGGCATACCGATGACCAGAAGGGGGAAGGGGGCCGGGGGTTCATGGCGAACCCTTTCCAAAAACGAAACCACTGCACTGCGAGGACAAGTAGCAGCCGCGTGTGCGAGCTACTGCAGATCAGCGTGGGTTGTCGGGTGCAAGGGGGGCGGAGACCGGGGTGGGTTCCAGGTATGACCAGTTAGCAGGCGACGGGGGTTCCATGCATTTAATTTAATGACGAGGTAGACGTAGAACGGCGACGGGGGGGGTTGTGGTTACCAGCCCAAACTAAACCAAACCCAATGCATAAGAGCGAGGAGGTGAGCGTGGCCTAATATGGGCGAAGGATGAGGAGAAAACTCGCAAACATTCCCACAACCCGAGAAGTCCCGGTCCCGAACCCAAAATTCCCAGTCGTTGGGGGTTACATGCATCAGAGTTAGAAGGAGAAGGCGTAGTCCGCGTAAACCCCTACCGCTACGCAGTACCACGGCTTGCCCCTTTTGGGACTATATGGGATGAGGGCGCGAGGGGGCGAGGGGGCCGAGGGGGGCGAGGGGGCGAGGGAGGTCGCATCGATAGCAGCAGCGCTCACGTAACCCTTGTGCATACGCCCCTGTAAACACAACCAACACACCCAACACACCCGACACCATACCCAACAACAGGACCCGGCGGAATTGTGCAATGGTCGCTTTGGTTTCTGGAAACCACAACCCCACCCCACCCGACCCCACCCCCACGCCCTCCCTCCTACGCCCTCCTCGCCCACCTGGTGCAGGCGCATGTGCTCGATGATGTCGCGGATGACGGCCTGGCTCTCGCGGCGCAGGTACTCGCGGTCCATGGCCGCGAACTTGGCCTCCAGCTCGCGGGCGAACTCCACTGGGTCCTGTGTTGGGTGGGTGTCGGGTGGGTGTCGGGTGGGTGTCGGGTGGGTGTTGGGTTGGTGTTGGGTTGTGTTTTCGGGTGTGTTTACGGGTTTGGGGGAGGTTGTGCGTACCAAGCAAGCGGTCGTGGAAGAGGCTTGCCTGCAGCCCCCAGCCCTACTTGCCCCGCCCCGCCCCGCCCCGCCCCGCCAATCTCTTTCCCCTTTGCAAAGCGTCTGCCCCCGCCTTTCTCCGTAATACTGCTATTCCCCTCCCTTCCAACCCTTTCCCCCTCCCATGGACGTCGGTACTTCATCCTCTGATTGACCTCGGTCCGTCCGCATGGATGGCTTACTACCCCCGCGCCCCCTCCCTCCGGGCCCTTCACACCTTGCAGTTGCCGTCCACACTCATGGCCAGGATCTCCCGTGCCAGGCGGCGGCCGTCCATGTGCGTCAGTGCCTTGAAAAAACCCAGCAGCGACTTCTGCGCGGGCGGGAGGGCGGCAGAGGCGGTGGTGGTGTGGTGGGTACGGATGTGAGTGGTCAGCGCACGGCAGCGGGCAGGCTGTGGCGAGCGAAGGCGTGGGCCTTCGCCGCTGTGGCGGCGGCTGCGGCAGCCCGTTTGCACAAACAGGTCAGTGCTGGCGCCTGCTGCCGGTCAAGTGCCAGGCCCCCCTCCCATGGTGGACTCGGCTTCTGGGTTGGACTACCCCATCCCCACATCACACGCCCGCGCCCCTGCCCCCGCCCCTTCCGCCCCCACCTGACCGCATGACTTTCCTTCCCGCCCACCGTTTTATCCCCCCTCCTCCCGCCAACGGTATGGACTGTGACGCGTGTACCCCCTGTACCTCTGGACATCTTTTTCCTATTTAACACCATCCATGGATGGCTACCCTCCTCCTCCCTCTCCCCACGCTCTCCACGCTCCACGCTCTCCTCCCTCCCCCCCCCAACCGCCCCACACTACACTTCTGCGCTAATGCTAGAAAAAACACCGTGGACATGGATGGGTAAACATCTTAACGCCTGCCCCCCTCCACTCCACACACACACACACACACACACACACACGCCCGCACCTGGTCCTGCTGACTCAGCTCCACAATCATGCCTGTGTCCAGCAGCACAATGGCCGGCGAGCGGTCCACCAGCCACGACCGCGCGCGCTCCCAGGAGGCGGGCAGCCAGGCCGCCAGCGCCACCGCCGCGGCGGAGGGCGGGTCGGCGGGGCGCACCAGCAGGTTGCCTGGGCAGGGGTGAGGCGTGATGGGGCGGGGCCGGGCCGGGGCGGGTAGGGGGCAGGGGGAGGGGGAGGGTGCGGGTCGGATGAGCGATGGCAGGCGGGCGGGCTGACACGCGTGGCTCGGTTGTGCACTTCTAGTGATCATCCCGTTCCCCTCCCTCCCGGGCCCTACCCTTTTGAGACCCCCTCCCTCCCTCCCTCCCTCCCTCCCTCCCTCCCTCCCTCCCTCCCTCCCTCCCTCCCTCCCTCCCTCCCTACCCGGGTGCAGGTCGGCGTGGATGAAGTTGTCCTTGAGCATCATGGTCAGGAACACGTCCACGCCCGTCTGCGCCAGCATGGCGTTGTGCCGGTGCGGGCTGCGTGTGTAGCGCGTGATCAGGTCGCCCTCCTCGTAGCTCTCCACCAGCACGTCCGTGCTCACCTGGCACACAGCGGGGGGCCGGGGCGGGGCCGGGGCGGGGGAGGGGAGGGGAGTTTATTCCAGAAACCAGAGGGGGTTACACGCAGGGGGGGGGCGGGCGGAGAAGGCCCCCGGTAGGAGCAGTGAGAGGGGAGTCGTTCCCCCTAGTCCCCAACTCAACCATTTGAACCCAGAGGCAGGAGGGAACAGGAGCGGGTGCGGGTGATGGCGACGCGCCAGGCACCACCTGCCTGCGGACACGAACGGCCCGGCTGGCCACCACCTTCCCGCCACCCTTCCCTCCTCCCTCTTGCCGCCCCCCCACCTCTTCCCTCCCCCACTCCGCCTCCTTCCCCCACCCGTAGCCACCCTCCACCCCTCTTTGCCCAACGCCCGCGCCCCCTGCCCCCCTCCCTCAAAACGCCCCCCTGCGCCCTGCTCTTATGCATTGAATTTGGTTTAGTTTGGGCTGGTAACCACAACCCCCCTGCCCCCAAGCGACCCTCCCCCCTCCCAATCACCCCCCCCCCAGCTCCCGCCCCCCAGCTCCCGCCCCCCACCCCGCTCCCCCCCAGCTCGCCCCAATTAAACACAATCCGTGGATGGCTACCCCACCCCCACCCCCAGCTCCCCCCCCCCCAGCTGCCGTCCTCACCAGCGGGTACAGCGGCACGGGGAAGCGCACGTGGCTCCAGGCGCGGAAGTTGTCGTTGAAGCGGGACAGGTGGCTCGCCTCCACCGACAGGTCCAGCTGCTCCTTGAGCGGCCCGCCGAACTGCCGGATGCTCTCCTGCGACACACGAGAAGCAGGGTGGAGCCGGGCGGGGCGAGGCGGGGCGGGGCGGTGAGGCGAGGAGCGAGGGTTTGGGTGTGGGGGTACGGGTCGAGCTGCGGGCCTCCGGCTCCAAGGAATGAACTTACCCCGGCCATCGCTCATGTATTCTGCCCCCGAGCCAACCCCGGCCTCCCTTATCATGCTCATGCCCATCCGCCCGCCCGCCCATCCGCCCGCCCACCCATACGTACGCCGCGCAACCATAACCCCACCCACCCCACCCCATCCGCCCCACACCCGCCCGCCCGCCCCACAGCCCGCGCCCCGCCCGCCACACCGCCGCCACGCACCTCCAGCCTCAGCTCCGCCAGCCCCGGCAGCCGCGAGCACAGCGCCGCCGCGCGCTGCATGAGCACGAAGTCGCGGTGCATGATGCCGGTCACACCCGGGTGCCGCACCTGGGGGGGGGGGGGACACGCGGTGGACACGCGGTGGGTGGTAGCGGGACAGCATCAGGGCGGAGCGGGTTCAACACATGTGCTCTCAACCTCAGAGCTGGAATTGTGTGTTGCGTTGCAGGTGTGCCGCTGCCGCTGCCGCCGCCTCCTCCTTGCTGGGCCAGGTGCGCTGGCCTGACTGAGTTCCGGCCCTCAGTCAGGTGCGAGCTCAGGTACACCCCGCCCCCGCCCCCGCCCCCCCTTCCGTTGCAGCCGCAGCTGCAGCCCCCGTTGCTGCTAGGCGGCTGCTCTCGGCGCCACCGGCTCTCGGCTCAGCCGCTGCGAGGCTCCCGGCCCACTGCTGTTGCGGTATTGCTGCCCGTGCTCCCCCCAACCTATTTCCGGACACCGGACACCAGACGCCGCCCGGCCCGCCACGGTGGCCCATCGAGCCAGCCGGCCGCAGTCGCGTCCGAAAGTTCGGACCCGGAGGGCCCCAGGTGCTGTGCCTGCCTGGCCTGCTCCGCTCGACGCTGTGAATGCTCGCCTTGCCTCCCTCTTGCCTTTCTCCTCCGCAGCCAGCCTCCCTCCACCCCTGCCCCTGTCCCTGCACCTGCCCCTGCACACCACTATGCCCACAACAACCACAACCACTGATACCATATGCCCGCATTGCCAAACCCCGCGCACCCACCTTGACCGCCACCGTGGCGCCCGCCGCCGCGCCACCGCCCACCAGCGCCGCGCCCTTCTCGCTGAGCGTGGCCACGTGCACCTGTGCGTGTCGAGAGTGTAGTGTGTGTGCGCCGCATCAAGTCACGTGTTGGTGCGGCGCTTGCGCTTGCCCGCGCTCGTTACACTGTCTCTCCCCTCACACACTGCCGCCCGCTGAATGGACGCTCGCTACTCACATGCGCATACGCTCTTCTCCTCCCTCCTTTGATGCACTGGAAACCGGCATTAGCTTAGCTTCGGCATCAAGCGCTACCCGCCCCTATCCGCCCCTTCACACACCCGCACACCTGCGCGATGGAGCCGCTGGCCAGCGGCTGCTCCGCAAACACCTCGAACAGCTCCCCCAGCGGCGCGTCGAAGGCCGCCTGCACCGCCGCGATTGAGTGCGCGGCGCTGTGCGCGGGCGCCGACGTCTGCAGCTGCTCCAGGTGCAGGCACAGGTCCTGGGTGGAAGAGGGAGGGGCAGGAGGGGCAGGGGGGCCGTGGGGAAAGTGTGGGCAGGAGGTGGCGGCGGTGGAGAATGGTTTGGGCAGTTGGAGGGAGTTGGAGAGCCTTGCCTGTCCTGTCCTGGGCCCTTACAGCCCTGTGCCTGCCTACACCCCGTATCCCAACACCAGCTGTTGCTACTGCCGCTGCCACCAGCTACTGCCGCCACTTGCTGCAACCGGCACCTTCCCCCACCGCCCTCCAACCGTCCCCCCAACTCGCTCCCGCAACCCGCTCCCCCACCCCCACAGGTGAGCCCGCACCCCACCTCTGGGAACAGGTCGGGCCGCGTGGACGCCCACTGCCCCCACTTGATGAACGCCGGCCCCGCGTTCTCCAGCGTCCACTGCACCAGCCGCAGCCAGCGCTCCCGCCCCGCCGCGCCCGCCAGCGGCGCCAGCGGCGCCGTCACCAGCGCTGGCAGGAACAGCATGCACAGGTACAGCGCCCGGGCCGCCAGCGCCAGCTCGTCCGCCAGAGCTGATGCGAAGCTGGTGAGGCGGAGCTGCGCCAGCAGCCACGTCAGCGCGGCGGCGAGCGGGCTGGCGGCGGAGGCGGGCGAGGCGGCGTCCGCGGAGGCGCCGGCGCCGAAGCCGCCGGCTTTGCAGGCGGGGTCGTAGCCCCAGAGGCGCAGCAGGAAGGAGCGGTAGGAGGAGGGCAGCACGCACAGCAGCCACAGCAACGCGGGCGGCAGCAGCGCCGTCAGCAGCGACTGAGCGGTGGGAGGGAGAGAGGCAGGGGAGGAGGGAGCAGGGCGGGGCTCAGCGGGAGCGACGCGCAGGTGAGGGGGTGACGGCTCTCGCTGTGGCGGGTCAGCGTAGCCCCGCGCGGCAACGTGTGCACGAGTTCCCGCAACAGCTTTGGTGTGCGGCACGAGTTCTCTGTCGGGGCGCCAGCGCAGGAGCCGCTCGCACTCATACGCGCCGCAACATGAAACCAGCCCCCACCCCTAATGCTGGAGAACGCGCGTCCCCGAAAGGCTCTGGTCGTTCAAAAGCTGGTCCGCGCAACCATCACGCCTCTTTGGCGCGCACCTGCGAGCTCTGAACGGTCCCCACGCCCGTGCCGATCGCAACGGTCTTAAAGCCACGCCACCGGCGCATGAAGGACTCGGTTTCGCGGCGCAAGGCTCGAGAGCTGAACGACCTCGAGCCGATGAACTTTGCTGTTACGCCGTGGCAGCCCCGTAGTTCACGCGCGTAGCGCATTCCGTGTGCCATAAGCTGGCTGTTATAAGATGTCGACGGCCCATTGCCCGCGTGCGCCCCCCTGCAGCGAGCAATCAAGGTCATCGCGTGACACACTTGCCCTCGCCGGCCGCCAGCAGACGCGAGGCCGCCAACCATCTACACTTACTCCTCCAGGACAGTTCGCACAAACTGCCGCAGCAGGGCCCGTCTCCCTGACGCCATCGTCCAAACCACCCACAGCGAGCAGAGCACCCAAACGCAAGTTGTATAAAGCTTTCAGCAGTTCCCAAGAATATTGATAAAAAGGTGGAGTTGTGTCGCGCGAGTGCTCGTAAGACCGAGCCAAATAATTTTGGGTATTTACGCGTAGCTGCTCTACGTTTTCTTGTTGCACGCTATGTGATGTAAGATGTTTCGACCACAGACACAGGATGCCAGCATCCGCGAGTCTGGCGCACGAGAACTCGGTTTGCCGCGCGATTGGCAAGGCGATTTGTCCCATCGCGGAGTCCACAGCCCCCATGAGTCCTTCAAGCTGCGGCCGCAAGCATGTCATCGAGATTGGTACCATATCATCGTGACTCACCAGCGGAGAGCAAGGGCCAGAACCTGCAGGCCAGCAAACGATTGAACAACAGGGCCCTCCACCCCAAAGCATTTCCGCCAAACCAGTCTGCAATTCCATAACATGTATCTATCAAGCGATATGTAGAAGGACAGGGGGCTTGTGCTTGAGGCCTTGGAGCAGGACCTTGGCGCTTCAACGCGGGCTCACGCTACACCGCTGCGAGCTGAGGGCGTAGCCATGCCACCGAAGGTTGGTGCACGACTTGATCTGTGGGCGAGGCAGGTGCTGGTCTGCGTGCGTTTTAGCTGCACTGCCGGCTGTACACGCCCACACTGGTACCCCACGCTGGTACCCCTGCCCCCCAACAAACCGCGAGAATGCCCCGGCGCTGCACATTCGCGCAGAAAAACACAAGCAGAAAGAAGAAGGAAGCAGCGGCAGCGCCAGAGGCTGAGACTCAGGCTGCGGCTGAGGCCGCGGCCGCGCCGGCGGAGGCGGGGGCGGCAGACGCAGCGCCCCAGCCGCCACCCGAGCGCAGCGCTGGGGCAGATGCCGCCGCTGCCAACGGCAGCAGCGCAGCAGAACCCGACAAGTCCTCAGGAGCTCAGGTGCCCGCACTAGCAGAGGAAGGGGCAGGCGCATCCGCTGCGGCAGCCGGCAGCAGTGGTGACGGGGCCGCAGCGCAGGAACCCACAACCACTACCGACTCCAAACGCGTAGCTGAAACCGCGGCTAAGGACCAGGGCAATGAGAGGGCTGCGGATGGCGACACGACCGGTGACGCCGGGAATGAAAGTGAAAGCGACAAGCCGCTCGGTTTGGTCTTAAGGGAAACCGGCCGCAGGAGCAGCCGCAGCCTGTTGCAATTGGACGACGGCACCGGTGGCGAGCCGGCAACGGCCGTGGATAAGCCGGCGGAGGAGCCGGCGGCGGATGGCAAGGGGGCCGGCAGCGGTGGGCGCGGTCTCAACAAGCAGGGCAGCGGCCGCGGCAGCAGGGGAGGGAAGGGCGGCAAGGCGGCGGCAGCCACGGAGGAGAAGGCGGCGGCAGCAGCAGAGGATGAGGGCATGCCGGAGGCGACACGGGCCCGCTCCACCCGAGCGCGCACCGCAGCAGGCGAAGGCGGCAGCGCCGCTCTGACGCGCCGGGGCAGCAGCGCCGCCGCCGCGGCAGCTGCCCACGAAAAGGAGAAGGAGAAGGATAAGAAGGGCAGAGGCGGGGCTAAGGGCAAGCACAAGGCCGCTGCCGAGGAGGATGGGGACGACAGCGAGGGCGGCGAGGCGGCGGCAGGGCCAGCTCCAGCTGCCAAGGAGGGTCATGTGGAGGCAGGGCGTGGCGAGGAGCATGAGGACGCGGACGAAGGGGCTGGGGACAAGGCGCACGAGCAGCACCCGGCGCGAAAAGGGCGGCAGGCCAAAACCGCAAGCCGAGGCGGCTCGGCGGCAGCTGCGAAGGGTGGCAAGGGCGGGCGGAGAGGGCAGGCGCAAACCGAGGAGGTGAAGCATGAACCGGAGGCCGAGGCGGCAGCGGGCAGCGGCAGCGGCGGCGGCAGCGGCGGCGCAGGGGCAGGCGCCAAGGGCAAGGCGGAGGATGTGGTGATGGAGGAGGCGGCGGCCGCACCTGCTGCTGCGCCGGCTGGCCAGGTGCGCAAAGGCGGTGTAGGTGCCCACCTGAGTTGTCAGGATGTGCCCGGGCACACGTGTGACTGTGCGGGCTTGAGCGCAGCAGGCCAAGCGGTCGCGCAGCTCAGCACCCGTAACGCAAGCGGCGCCCGCACTCCTGCATGAGCTCCGTTCAGCTGCGACCCGCTCTCTGTACTGTTGGCCTCCGCTCCTGCCCTCCTCCCCTCGCTCCTCGCACCAGGCCGCCGGCGCAGCCGCGGACAAGGCCACGGCTGAGGCGGCAACAGCGGCGGCCACGGCGGCGCTCCAGGGCCTGACCCCGCCCAAGGGCAAGCGCCCCCGCGCGGAGTCGCAGGCGGGGCAGGCGCAGCACGGGGCGGCTGGGGACACAGCTGCAGCGGACGGCGGCGAGGAGGGCCGGCCGGCGAAGCGGCAGGCGAAGGCTCCGGAGGGTGCTGGTGAGAGGAATGCGACTGGGAGTGTACAGTCGCTCCCCCGGGTGCACGGGAACCTGCATGCGCGCCTGCACCTTGGGAGTGTGAGTGCAGCCGTACATGTCGACCTCACACATGTTGCTCCCGCTGCGCCCTTCCTGCCGACCCGCCACAGCCGCAGCGTCGCCCGTCCCCGCCGCGGCGCTCGCGGCCGTTGCGGCGGCCATCGCCGCCGGCAGCGCCGGGCCCGGCCCCACCGACGACCCGCACCTCAACGACGTGGTGTCGCGGCTGCGCGGGGCGGTGCAGGGCATCGAGGCGCTGCGGTCCGAGGCGGAGCGGCTGCTGACGGAGATCCAGACCTGCACGGATGTGAGCGGCGGCGCGGCGTTTGCCTGCGTGTTCAGTGTGTACGAGTGCGGTACGCCGTGGTCTGTGCCTCCAATCACAGCTGCCCGGCTACCCGGGCTTCCAGTCGCAGCTCTGGGTGCCTCCGCTTGCCGCCTGAATCCGTCCGAACCGCTCGCTCTGCGCCGCAACCCCTTTCCTCTGCCGCCCTCCCCGCCCTCCTCCCCTTGTGTCCCCAGGACCTGCTGCAGCACCGCTTCAAGTTCATAGACTACAAGGTGGCCAAGGTGGGCAGCCTGCTGCTGAAGGCCACCAAGGTCCAGCTGCCCAGCATGGAGCCCACCCGGGCTCAGGTGCAGGACGTCGTGGACGCCATCAAAGCCATCACAAACAAGGCGCAAAAAGGCGGAGACCCGCCCGAGACAGGCCAGCTGCTGCACGTGCTGGCGGCCGAGGCGGGCTGGACGCCGAAGCAGCAGCAGCACCAGCCGCCTCAGCCGGCCGCCGACGGCGCCAACGGGGGCCCCGCAGCACCCGGAACCGCCGGCAGCCTCTCGCTTCACGAATCTGGCGCGCTGCCGCCGGCGCCCGGCTCTGCTGCCGGCGCCGCGGCCGGAGGCGCGCCACACCAGGTGGTGACCGCATTCGTGAGCACAGGGCACCCGGTGCGCGACCGCGCAGTGGCGGTGCTGGCAAACGCCCTGTCGACCGCCGCCTCCGCCGTGCACCCCCTGGACGCGGCACTCGAGCTGGAAGCGGCGCTGGCGGCGCGGTACGGCGCGAGCGGCGGCGGCGGAAGTACGGCAGCTGCCGTGGTGGCGGGCGGGAAGGCAGAGGCGGCGGGCGCTTCGAAGCCGGGGTCCCAGGGGGCAGGGCCGCAAGGCGCGGGGGTGGTGGGGGATGCGTACCTCGGCAAGCTGCAGTGGCTGTGCGAGGTGCTGGGGGCGGGCGGCTCGGAGCGGGCGGTGCCGGAGGTGGCGCAGCTGCTGCTGGAGGGTCGCGTCAGCGGCGCGGAGGTGGTGGCGTACGAGGAGGGAACGGCTGCGGCCGGGGCGGCGGCAGCAGAGCAGTAGCGGCTGGAGCGTCGCAGAGGTGCACGTATAGGACAGAAGCTTGACCGTAAAGATGTAATGAGCTGAAGTCGATGTGGTGTGTGGCGGTGTGGGGATGCTGGATGAGCGGAGAGGTATGAGTGTGAGCGATGAGCCCATTCGAATGAGCGGAGGATCCGGACTTGCAATCTTACCTGGAAACTGGAGGGGACATGACGGCAGCGTATCAATGCGTCTTCAAGTGTCCATGATGTCAAACGTGCAATGTTAGCTGGCTTGTTCGCGTTCGGCAGGGCGTGACCCCTCAGTTGGGCCGGGACGTAGGGTTCGTGCCCCGGATCCCATGCTTTCGCGGGCTTTTCGCGTGGGCACTCTCCGTAAGAGCTCAAGTGACCAACCAGCTTATTTTTAAACGCCTTAATAATGTAGACGAAAATCAGGGCAAATGGCAAGCAAATTTAAGCAAGCTGAAAAGCAGAAGCGCGAAGCTTGGTGTCGCCGCTTGGTCTCAGTGTACTTGCCAAGTCTTCAGGTAATTGTTGCAATAACACAAACTGCAAAGTCAAATACGAACGCTGACCTGACCGCCATCGACCTGCGTCCATATGCACAGAGCCAAGACCCGGCCAACTTCCAAATCGCGTTATCATTTGTGTCACAAAACTTGGAAGAGCTTGCTCCTGATGCGAACCCCAGGGATGCAGAGGACTGGCTCGGCAGGTCGGTGACAGGCACGCCCGCGGCGGTCAGGTCTCTCCGGCCGCAATAATAGGCTGCCAAGGGACGGGGGCCGGCGGGCACAGCACACTAGCTTCCCAGAACGTGGCATCACCTTTATGCATAGGCAAAGGGTTGGCTGGTGTGCGACAAAGACGTGCTTGGGCTGCATATGCCTTGAACCATGGCGGCCTGGCACCCACCGGCTCCCAACACGCCACATTGCCCCTTGCCAACGCAGCCTGGTGCGGCGCTGCGAGGAGGACTCGCAGCTGGGCAAGGCGCAGCGCATCCGCCAGCTGGTCGCGGAGGTAAAGGGCCTGGGGCTCAAGGTGAGCGGCCTGCGGCAACTGCATTCCCTGATGTCCACGCTGTGTGCTGCGCCCTCTGCGCAAACCCAACAACACCCGTTTGCCAGCTTGCTTAAACCAGGCCCGCCACCTAGCCACCTCATAATTTATGACAGGGGCGCCTTCGCCGCTCCATGCCGTTGTCCTCCAGAGCGACTATCATGAGCCGGAGGCACGCATCCTGCACCTGCTCATCGCGCTTGCGGGCAAGCCCCTGGACTCCGACCCAGATCGGGCGGCGGCCCTGGCCCGGCGCGTGCGGGAGCAGCGGCTGGCGGAGGAGGCTGCCGCCGCGGCGGCCAGGGCGCGCGAGGAGGCAGACGTCCTCGCTGAGCTGCGTGCGGATGATGACGACGACGACGACGACGGTGGCGGTGACTACGATGAGGAGCGGGAGGAGGAGGGGGGAGGCGGGGAGGGTCGAGGGCGGCACAGGAGGCGCGGCGGGTATGGCTCAGACTCCACGCTGAGCGAGTGGAGTGATGTGGAGGAGGAGGAGCGAGAGCGGGAGGAGCAGCGGCAGCAGCAGCAGCAGCAGCACTGGGCGGGGCAGCAGCCGGCGGCGGCTGCTGTTGGTGCGGCAGCTGGGCAGCAGACGTGGCAGCAGCATGAGCACGCGCAGCCGCACGCCGGCTGGGCGGTGGCCGCAGTCCCGCAGAGGTACGCTGTGACCACATGGGAGTTGCCGACACGCTGTTACCAGCTGCCTACGGCACACGCCACGCCGGCCCCCCTTTACATCTGCATTTTCTCGTCGACGTACTCCGCCAGCGTGGGACGGGGTTTACCTAGTGAGAAGAGACCGCTTTCTGTGTCCCTCTCCCGTGCATCTTCACCCTGCCGTCGCAGGCGCGCACCTGTGGTGCTGCCAGACCCCTCGCCTGCAGTCGGCCGCTCGCGGCTGCCGGGGGCGCCCGAGCTGGCGCGGCCCGGAAGCCTACGTGCGCGGCTGGTGGCGGCGGCGGGGCTGCCGGCGGCGGTGGCGGGGACCACGCCGCCCCTGGCGCGCACGCTGCTGGCGTTGCTGGCGGCGCTGCAGGTATGCCGTGCGCGCGTTGTGCGTGGTGTGCGTGGCAGGGGCGTGCCCGCGTGCTCTCGCAGGGCCCTGGGGGTCCAGGCCAATGGGTTGCGAGGTGAAAATTGGAACTGCAAGTGCCGCCGCTGCACCTGCACCTGCTCCGGCGGCCCGTTCCAGCGGCATGCACCTCTCCTAATTTGCCCCGCACCCCGGCGCCCCACACCTCATCTCCCCCACACCCGCGCCAATTCCCACACCACGCACGCAGGGCCGCGGCAGCGAGGCGCTGCCCTGGGACGCCGCCGCCGCCGCCTTCGTGCCGGCGGCGGACGCCACGGGCACGGCGCTGCTGACCGCTGACGTGTCGTACGGCTCCATGAGGTCCGCGCTGCGGCCGCTGCTGCGTGCCGCCACCGCCGTGCGCCGCCTAGATGACTGGGTGGACGCCTGTCTGGGCCGGGCGGCACCGGCGGCGGGCGGCGCAGGCGGCGGCGGCGGCGGCGAGGATGCTGGTGGCGTGGGCGGGAAGGCGGGCGCAGGAGTGGGAGTGGGTGCGGGAGTGGGAGCGGGTGCGGGAGAGGGCGTGCCGGTGCCGCTGTGGCTGCTGCGTGTGGCTGGCTTCAAGGGCCACGCGGCGGGCGGCGGTCGCGGCGCGCCGGCGGTGCGGCTGGCGGCGGGCCCGACGCTGACGGCCCTGCACCAGGTGTGTGTGTGTGTATGGGGGGGGGGGGTAGCCATCCATAGGATGGTGTTTATTCAATTGGGGCGGGGGGGGGGGGTAGTTCATTCCAGAAACCAAAAGCGAAACGACCAAGAGAACCCAAACCAGCCAGCCCAGGGGGGGGGCGGGGCGGGCGTCGGGCAGGGAGTCAGCCGGTGTGGCCTGGTGGCCGGCTAGTCAGAGGATTTACACCCCTCATTGCAGTCCAGCCAAGTGCAAGCGGTTGCGCCGTACGCCCCATGCGTGCACACTGGATCCTCAAAAAGCCTGCTTCCATCCTCCCGGGCCCTTTTCGCCCGCCCGACGAAAACCACAGGCGGTCAGCTCGTGCATCTACGTGCTGCGCACCAGCTTGGTGGAGCTGGAGCAGCGCATCACCACCGCCGCAGTGCTGCAGGCCCAGGCAGCCGCAGCCGCAGCCGCAGGCGCGGCCGCCGGCACCTCCGCCGCAGCGGCGGCAAGCAGCCGCGACTCTGCGGCGCCGCCGCCACTGCCCAGTGTGTACGAGCTGCTGCTGAGCTGCCAGCCCTTCATGCGCCGGGCCGCCGGCCTGGTGGGCGCATACAACCAGGTCGCGCGGCCGGTGGTGGCGGCGCTGCTGGCGGCGGCGGCGGCGCCGCCGCCGCCGCGGCCGCAAGCGGCCGCTGTTGCGGCGCCGCCGCCTGCAGGCGCGGTGCCGGGCGGGCCAGGGGGCACGGCAGCGGGTGCGGGTGTGGGGCCGGTTGTGGGCGCGGGTGTGGGGGCAGGGCAGGGCCCGGGGCGCTCACTGCAGCTGCAGCTGCAGGCGGGTGTGGTGCTGCAGCAGCTGCACATGCTCAACGAGCGCGGCTGGCTGGACGGCGTGTTCAGGGTGCGTGGCTGAGTGGGTGGGTGGCTGAGTGGCTGAGTGGGTGGGTGGGCGGCTGAGTGGGTGGGTGGCTGAGTGGCTCAGTGGGTGGGTGGGCGGCTGAGTGGGTGGGTGGCTGAGTGGCTGAGTGGGTGGGTGGGTGGGGCCGGTGGGGGCACCGGTGGGACTTGAGCACATGAGCCATGGTCTAAACATGACACATGACAAAGTCTCTTATTATCCTCCTGGAACCCACACGCCCGACGTGCCTGTGCGCCCGCCCGCCCGCCTGCCGTGCCTGCCTACCTTTTCCTCACCCATGCCTACCTTACACCTGCCCCGCCCGGCCTCGCCTGCCTGCAGCCTCTGGACTCCCACGCTCACCGCAGCCTGCTGCTGTACCTGTACCTGGCCGCCCTGGAGCCGCTGCTGGACGGGCTGGGCGAGTGGCTGTGGGCCAGCGGCACCGCCGCCGCCGCCACCGCGGCCTCAGCCAGTGCTACAGCCACTGCCGCAGCCTCGACAGCTACAGCGGCCGCGGCTGGAGCCGGCGGCGCGGCCGGCGGTGTGGGGGCTGCAGAGGGCGGTGGTTGTGCGGCGGGTGGCGGCGGCGGCGGCGGCGGTGAGCTGCCGTCGGACTTCTTCATCGTGCGCGGCGGGCAGCCGGGTCGCGAGGTGCCGCCCGACCACCCGTCCTTCTGGCGGGAGGGCTACCTGGCGCTCCGGCGGCCGGACTCGGTCGCGGCGGCGGCAGCAGGGCCGGCGGCTAGCCCTGTGGAGAGGGGCGGTGGCGGTGCCCCTCCTGTTTCTGCCGGGGCGGGGGCCGGGTCCGGGGCGGAGGCCGGGGCCGGGTCTTACATGTGCCCGCCCTTCCTGGACCCGCTGGTGGCTAGCATCATGGCGGCCGGTGAGCGGGGGCTGCGAGGGAGCGGGGATGAGTGGTTGAGAGAGTGCTGGAGGTGGGGAGGGGCGCGGCATCCTTGGCGCCGGACGTTGCAGCCCACAGGGGCAGTGTATTCCTGGCACTGATGTATGGTGACGTTGAGTATTCTACGACATTTCCAGTCAAAACTTCCATTTCCCCCTCCCTGGAACGCCAACATGCGCGCACAGGCAAGTCGCTTCGGCTGCGGCAGCGGGAGGCGGACTCCCTGGAGGCCGCCGCCGCCGCCACGGCCGGCGCCGCCGCGCCCGGGTACGGCGCCGCCGGCATGCCAGTCCTAGATCCCGTGGAACTTGAAGAGTCGTACGCCATGTACGGGCTGGGTCCGGTCAACGCTGCCACGTCAGCGCCAGGCGGCGGCGGCGGCTTCGGGGTCGGTTTTGGCGGCCTGGGCGGCGGCGCCGCCGCCTCTGCCGCCGCCGGCCTGGGCGGCCTGGGCGGCGGTCGTGACCTGAAGCGTAGCATAATGGAGCGACTGCTTGAGTACGTGGCTCCGCCGCCGGCGAGCGTTGGCAGCAACGCCGTTTGTGTCGACGGCGCCGCCGGCGGCATCAGTGCGGGCGGCTGGGGGCCCGGCTGGGACGCGGCGCCCCACACGCCGCCGCGCCCAGGTGCAAGCACCAGCATCGGCGGCGCGTTGACGGTGTGGCCGCCCCCGCCGCTGCCAGCGGCGCCTGCCGCCGCCGCCGCCTCAGCGCCGCCTGCGGCGGCGGGCTCCGTGGGCCCCGCCGGCGGCGCGGGTGAGCGGTGGAGCAGGTGGGCCACGGCCTCAGCGCGGCTGCGGGCCCTGTGCCGGCCCGGTGCCCTGGTGGGCTTCTCACCTGATGCTTCCGCCTCCACCTTCTCCGCCGTAAGGTCTTACTCGACCTGGGCTGGTCACCAGCGCGGGCAACCGGCGGCAGCGGCGGCGGCGGCGGCCGGTCTTCCGGCGCGGTGGAGGCCGCCGCTGCCGGGCGCCTCCTCGCCCGTGACGCCGCTGGACGGCGGGGCGGCGCTGAGCGGCGCCAGCAGCCCTGGGGAGGAGCGCGAGCGGCGGCAGCAGCAGCAGCAAGGGCAGCAGCAGCAAGGGCAGCAGCAGCCGGCAGGGCGGCGCGAGGAGAGCGAGGAGCAGGCGCGGGCGGCCTGGCTGCGGCAGGTGCAGCTGCAGGAGGCGGAGCGCGGCGGCTGGTGGCCCAGCAGGTGCACGGCCCTGGTGCAGCCGGGTGGGCCGGCGGCGGCCAGCGCGCAGGCGGCCATGGGCATGGAGCGGTGGGGCGGCGGCGGCGGCGGCGGCGGCGGCGGCGGCGGCCTGGCCAAGAGCAACCTGACGGGACCCTGGTACGTGGTCGATCTGATCCGCGCGCGTCCACTAGCAGTAATAGCAGTTACTAGAACACTAGAAGCGTAGCAATACCACGATTGTTCATACAGGTTGTTGTTATGGGCACCGCTGAGAAGTATCTAACCGCCCGCCGGGCCACCTCCCTCGCCATCTTCTTCCGTCGTGCAGGCGCCGCATGCAGCAGCTGCTGCGCTCCGGGCCGCGCAGCCGCGCCCCGCCGCTGCCGCTGCTGCCGCCCCGGGCCGGCCCCGACGCAGCCCTGGCCCCGCTGCTGCAGCTGCACCTGTCGCCCGCCAACCCCTACCAGCACCCCGCAATGGAGGCGCTGCTGCTGCACGCCTGCGGCGGCGCCAGTGGCAGCGGCGATAGCGACGGCGACGGTCTGGTTGGCGGCGGCGCAGGAAAGTGGCATTATCAGCAGCAGCAGCAGCTGCTGCTGCTGCAGGTGCAGTCGCAGCGGCAGTCGGACGCGGCTGTTGCTGTGGGGAGGGGCACAGCCGGCGGCAGCTGGGCTGGCGCGGGCGCGGCAGGGGTCGCAGGCGCCGGAGGTGGCGTCGCGACGGCAGGCAGCGGCGGCGGCGGTGGCGGCGGCGGCGCGGCCCCGGCGCTGGGGCTGCCGCACCCGCAGGAGCTGCTGCGGCGGGGGCTTATGGAGCCGCTCATGGACCGGGTGAGCGGGTCGCGGGGTGGCTGGGTGCGTGGACATGACATGAGCTCGCGTTGTACGTTGAGCTAGTTGTAAGGACGTTACGGTACTATCGCAGTTTGTGCAGGTGCGTGCATCGCCGTGCGTGAAGAGGACAAGTCGCCTCCTTTACACCCGCGGCACCTCCAATCCTTCCGCACCTCCCACCCCCATTCCGTGCCCCCATTCCCCTCCTTCCCCCTCCCCGCCCCCTGCCCCCCAGGTGGACCACATCAACGACGCGCTGCTGCTGCGGCTGCTGGGCGGCTGGGGGCTGGAGGGGCGACTGGCGGCGCTGCCGGCGCTGTTCGCGCTGGCCAGCCCCGCGGCCCGCACCTGGGCGGACGGGCTGGTGGGCGCGCTGGTGCGCGGCGGGCGGCTGGGCGAGACGCCGCTGGACGAGGGGCAGCTGGAGGCGGCGCTGCACGTGCGTGGCGGTGGTGGTGGTGGTGGTGGTGGTGGTGGGGTTGGCGGGGCTTGTGCGTGTTGGCTAAGAGCCAGGCCTGCTGGGGCTGCTGGGGAGAGGAGGGCATGGGGTTTGGGGTTGTCAAACCCCACTCATAGCGGGATGGTTCAGTAACCAGCGAGGGATGTCTAGTCGCAGTTCATTAAATATAGCGCTTCTGCCTCTTGCCCACGCCTCTGTGCCTGCGCCCGCAGGAGGCACTCAACGGCGCCGCCCCAGATGACCTGGTGCCGCCGCCCGCCAGCCTGGCACTACACTTGGCGCCGCCGCCGCCACCCGCCGCCGACCCGGCGGCGCAGGGGCCCGCCCTGCCTGGCGCCGGCTCCAGCGCCGGCTCCTCCGCCGCCGGCGGCGGCCTGCGCAGCAGCGCCAGCGCCGGCGGCCTCGCCGGCATCGGCGGCAGTAGCAGCGGCAGCGGCGCGGGCGGCAGTGGCAGCGGCAGCGGCAGTAGCAGCCAGTTCCAGTCGATCCGGGAGCTGGAGCGCTCTGTGGCGGAGCTGGAGCGGCTGCAGCTGGCTGTGACGCCGAGCTGGGTGGTGGCCCTGGTGGCGGACAGCCGGGCGCTGAGGGCGTATGGGCAGGTGTGTGTGCACAGCATTGCGGTGCACGTACGGCGCACGTACGATGCAGGAACGGGGAGGCGCACTGCTGAGGAGCCGCGCCAGGCTGGCAATGGGCTTGACAAGTTTGCTAGTCTCGTGCAGTCCTGCTTCTGGCATTTTCCCATTGCCCTTCCCCCGTCCCTCTCGTCGCCTGATCTCGTGCTTTTATGCTCGCTCTGACCGCAACTCGCCGTCCTCCTCCGCAGGTGCTCGTGTTCCTGCTGCAGCTGCGCTGGGTGCGCTCCGCCCTTGACGCCGCACACAAGAGCGCCTGCCTGGCGTGGCGCGGCGCCGCCGGCCGCCAACACGCCAACGCCTTCCCGCCCCTGCGCCGCCCGCGCGCGCCCGGGCCGCTGCAGCGCAGCAACAGCCTTGGCGCGCCGCCGCCGCCGCCGCCGGGCGCCCCGGGCAGCGGCGCCGCCTCCCTGCCCGCGGCCCAGCACCAGGGCCACCAGCGCCGCCACCGGGGCAGCTACTCCGGGGCCGGCGGCGGCCTGACGGGCCTGGCGGCGGAACGCCACGGCACCGCCGCCGCCGGCGGCGGCGGCAGCGGCCTGGCCCACAGCCACAGCAGCGCCAACATCGTAGCCGGCAGCGGCGCCGCCGGCGCGTCCCTCCGCGCCTCCGGCGCCAACGCGCTGCATCCGCAGTCCCGTCAGTCGCTCCCTGGCGGCGCAGCCGCCGCAGGTGCCGCAGGCGCCGCAGGCGGCGCCGGCGGCGGCGTGGTCCTGAACGCGGCGCAGCTGTGTCAGCTGGCGTCCATGGCGCACTTCATGGCGGTGCTGGAGCAGTGGGTGGCGGCGCAGCTTGTGCACGGCGCCTGGGGCGACATGGAGGGGGGGCTGGCGGCGGCGCGCAGCCTGGACGACGTGTGTGCGGCGCACAGCGAGTACGCCAACACGCTGCTGCGGCGCTGCTTCAGGTGCGGCGGGGGGTAGCCATCCATGGATGGTGTTTATCAGATGTTTGTGAAGTGCCGGGGGGGTTGTGGTGACCAGCCCAAACTAAACCAAACCCAATGCAAGAGCGAGGGGGTGAGGTGAGGGGCCGGATGCTGGTGGGCGGGTGCTTCACAGGGGCCACTGTGAATAGGCCCGAACCGGAAAGAATTCCCGGGTGGGAGGAGGGTAATGCCGCGTAGCCGCAAGACCGTGCGTGTGGCCACAAGGCACGACTTGGAGTCGCCAGCTCCCCTTCCCCCCGCCCCCCACCCCACCCCCACCCCACTCAAGACTCCTTCCACCCAGCCCCCGCTACGGGGTGCCGAAGCGGTCCCTGCACTGCGCACACAATCATGTGAATCACACACGCCGCCCGGGCCGCACCGCGCACGGCACAACCGACACACAAACACACACACACACACACACACACACACACCGGCTGCCTTTCCCTTGTGCTTTTCTAACACACACAGGCTGCCCGGGGACGTGGACAGCCGCAACGTGGGCGGCTCGCTGCGCAAGTGCCTGGACGGCGCGCTCAAGTTCGCAAACGCCACTGTCGCCATGACGGGCGGGGCGGCCAAGGTGCGGCGGAGGGAGAGGGCCAATGGCTTGGTCCTACGGTGGTGGGGCCCAGAAGTGTGGGGTCAGACAAGTTAGTAGCCCCAAGCTAAGCGAGATGCGGCTGCTTCGCGTGTTTGAAAGGACAAGGAAAACAAACTGATCTGCGGCCGCTTTGTGTGGATGGGTGGGTGAGTTTTGCGGTGCCCCGGGCAAACAAGGCTTGGGTTCGTGCACCGTGATGATCCCTCTTGGCTCACTCCACCGATGATGGGGGCTCCGCCTCCTGCGTGTGTGCAGGGCGCGGCGCAGCTGGACCCCGCCGCGGCCAACCCGCTGCTGCCGGCGCTGGCGGCGGCCGCGAGGTCGGCTGCGGACCAGTTCAACAAGTCGCTCAGCTTCCTCGTCCGCTACGTGTCGGCGCGCGCTCTGCTGGTGAGCACCGCCGCCGCCGGCTGCTGCAGCTGCTGCTGCTGCTGCTTTGCGGCGCGTGGGGCCTGTGGTCCATCAGGCGCGCCGCCCAGACTGCCCTCACTCGTTTGTCATCGCTGCCGGCAATGTTGTGCATACATCTAAACGCACCAGTCGCGCTTCCTAACATGCTGGCTGCCCCGCGCCCGCGCCCCTCTGACTTGTGACTAACCCCAACAGAACCCTAACAGCGACCTGAGCGATCTGCTGATGCGGCTCAACTACAACGGCATCTACAACGACCGGTGCGTGCGTGTGGCGGGGGGGAGGGGAGGAGAGAGGATTGGAGGGGGCCTGCGCCCGTGCCGGACTGGCTGCCGTGTAGGTTGCGGCATGGCCACGCAGCGCTTGTGTGTGTGCGCGCCATTCCCGACCGTGCTATTACATGTTGATAAACTGATAACCTCCCATTTGAAACTGCAAATGCACCCCGCAACACCGCACACGCGCATATATGCACACACACAAAAACAGGTTTATGTCGGAGGAGGTCATCAAGAAGGCGGTGGCGTCTGCGGCCGCCGGCGTGCAGGCGGCAGCTGGGCCGGCAGCTGGTGGGGCAGGCGGTGGGGCTTCGAGTATGGGGGCGGGTGCTGCCGCTGGCGTTGGTGTGCGGGTAGCTGGCGGGGCCCGCAGGTAGATGATCAGCAGTCATGGTGCGCTGACAGGGTGGCGGCTGGTGTGGATTACGGTGCGGCTGGCGGTTGGCGGTTGGCGGTCAGGGCTGTGCACCGGTATGTGTCGTTCTTGATAGCATTGCGCTACCGGTTGGCTGCTGGCGGTGTGTCTGGGTCGACTGGGTGACTGTATACCCGGGGGGGGGGGGGTGCTGAGGCAGTTGCAACGGCCAGGCTAATGATGTCCGTCCATGGCCTTCCGTAGTCCAGCACGCTTATGTGAGAGGCCTGACGGCAGCGTCAAGCGGTCAAGGTCCGCATTTCAGGATTCTGGATCTGGATTGAGGGATCCATGCGCATCAGCTGACGGGGCCGGCGGAGCATGCCCAGTGTATGTTTTGCATGTTTCGCGCTGCAAGGGACCCCCCTGTAACCCTGTTTCGGTGCGCCCAGGCGACTGGTGGACTGGACCGCGCTCATTCGCGGACGCCTAGTCAACTATTCGCGTACCATGCACGGAATTCCGAGCTTCGGATGAAATCACAGAATTTGTCAAGGACCGGCGGCATCCGGTTGCAGCCCGATCCCATGATGCCGTGCGCCGCATGATGCCGTATGCCCGTATCGTTACGCGTGGGAGCCCTGGCAATCCTGGCCAGATTGGCCCCTTGCGCCCTGCAGTGACGCGTCCCTGTGACGCCCTGCACCGCCACTCGTCCACGCACACACGATGTCACAATCAGGGGAGGCCCTCCCCCGGCCACACCAGCCACACGCTCACAGTACCGTATTTACACAGCTGCTGCACATCCTGCGCCTGATCTACCTGACCGCCGAAATAATAGCTGCGCCCCTACCTCAATGCCCCTACCCCAATGTTCCCCGTGCCATCCAAGTAGAGCGCCACATCCCAGCCGCTCACTAATTGGCTCATAGGAAATCCTCGTCCAAGTACAAGCCCGGCGGCCGGGCGCGCTTAGCCTGTGGCGCATCCAGGGAGCTCCGCCCGCCGCCACTGCCGCCGCCGCTACCCGCACCGCCGCCCGGGCCGTCTTCCCACCCCCGCGCAGCCTTGCTGGCTGCTACAGCCGCCACTGCAGCCGTCACAGGCACAGGCGCTACTGCCGCCGCCGCTGCTGTTGCTGCTGCTGCTGTGGGCCCAATGACGCCCGCTGCCGTGCCGCCGGCCGCCGCCGTGCCGCCGGCCGGCGCGGTCACGTGCACTTTGACCACAGGCGGCGGCGGCCCGCCCATGGGCGCAGCACCAGAGGGGACGGGGCGTGCCACGCCAGCAGCAGCCCCTGGCACTGCAGGTGCCGGCGGCTTGCCAGCATGCGCTGCCGCCGCCGCCGCCGCCGCCGGGACGCCCACTGGCTGTGCCTGCCGGTTCAGCTGCTGCGGGGCCAGGGGCGCCGCTACGCGCTGCGCCGCCGGCTGGGGCGGCTGCTGCGGCGGCGCCGCCGCTACCCCTGCTTGCGCTGCAGCAGCCAGCGGCGGTGGAGGCGCGGCATGAGCTGGTGCTGCCTTTGCGGCATCCGCACCGCCGGCGCCGGGTGCTGCTACTGCTACCGTTGGCGCGGTTGAGGCGGGCTTGGGCCTGGCGAGCTTGCTGCCGCCATGGCCGGGCGGGGGCTGCGGGGCTGAACCACCTGGCGCCGTGACCGCCGGGGCACTCTGCTTGACCACGGCAGGTTGCGGTGCTACTGCCGTTGCCGGCCCCAGGCCCTGTCCTGCTGCTGCCGCTGCTGCTGCCGCTGCTGTCGGCGCCAGCCCAGCCACGTTTGCGGCAGCAGCGCTGGGCGCCGGCTGCGCCTTGGCAGCGGCTGTAGCACCAGCAGCGGCTGCGGCTGCTGTTGCTACTGACGCGGCGGGCAGGGGCTTGGCACCGCCCAACGATCCATCCCCCGTTGCACCGGCGGCACCAGCGGCCGGCACCGGCTGCACCGCAGCCGCCGGCCGAGGCGCAGCCTGCACCGCTGCGGCACCGCCTGGCGCGGCTGCGATGGGCCCGACCAGACCCGGCAGCCGCACGGGCTGACCGCCGCCGGCTGAGGCCGCAGCCGCGGACGCCGCCGCTGCCGGCGCCGTGGAAAGTGCCGCGGCAGCGCCCTGGCCGGCGGCGCTGGCGCTTGGCGGCTGCACGCGTCCAGCCGCCGGCGCCGCCGAGCCTGGCGCCGGCTCGGCTGGAGGCCTTGGTGCGTCAGCACCATCAGTGCCCCCGGCCGCAGCCGCCGGCGATGACGGCGTCGGCTTGTTGCTGGCGCCTGCGGCATTGACAGCCAAGGCAGCTGGCGGTAGCGCAGGCCCTGCACCTGCTGGCAATGGCCTCCCTGCCCCAGTCGCCGGGTGCGGCTTGCCGGCGCCGGAGCCAGCGCCGGCAGCTGCCGCCGGCGCTGCTGCGCCCCCTACAGCCGCCGCAGCCTTGGCGGTCGCGGGAGCCGCAAGCGCCGCCTCTCCCGCGGCAGTTGACGGGGCTGCTGCGGGTGGAAGGGGCTTGGGTGCTGCCAACGGCACCGCCCCGCTGGGCCCCAGGGTTGCTTGCGCGGTGCCTGTCGCCGCAGGCGGCATCGGCGGCCGCGGGGCGGCAGCCGCAGGCGCCGCTACCACTGGCGCCGCCGGCGGCGGCGGCGCCCCGCGGCTCGGCCGTCCGTTGCTCCGGCCTGCGGCTAGGGCCGGCGCGCGCAGCGCGCCTCCGCTTCCGCCTCCTGCCGCCGCCGCCGCCGCTGCGCCCTTGCCCTCGGCCAGCCGTGCCTCCTCCTCGTCGCCGCCCTCGATGTGCTTGCCGGCCACGCACACGGAGAAGATGAAGGTGACGTCGGGCGCCGCCACGCGCCGCATGACGGCGTCGGGCACTGTGTCGGGCGTGGGGTGGTGCGCCCAGTTGGCCAGGTCCTCCTCCGCGGGCTCGCCGGTCTGTTGTTGGCGTGTGTGTGTGTGTGTGTGTGTGTGTGTGTGTGTGTGTGTGTGTGTGTGTGTGTGTGTGTGTGTGTGTGTGTGTGTGTGCGTGTGGTGGTGATGGGGGCGGGCGGGCGGGAGCGCGTGGTTACGTACAGCACCCAAACGAACCAATGGGAACTTGAAGTCCAGGGGAGTAGAGTGAAGAAGGCCGGGGGGCGGGGGAGCTGGGCAGCAGCTCCTCACACACACACGCGCGCGCGCGCGAACGGCCATTGTATCGGGGCGTGAGCGCAGCGGTAGAAGTGGCAGGATGGGCAGATGCGAGGCAAGACAGCTTGAGGCACACACACTTGCATGTTCCCTACCTGCAGTTTGAAGACGGGAGGGCCCGGCGGCCGTCGCACTACGACCGGCGGCGGCGGCGCAGCCGACTTCCCGCCGCGCCCTCTCCCGCCGCCGCCGCCGCCGCCCTTCTTCCCGCCGCCGCCCTTTTGCTTCGCGGCCGTCGCCTTGCCGCCGCCGCGCCCGCCGCCACTGCCGCCGCTGCCGCGGCGCTTGCCCTGGCCCTTGCGGCCGCGGCGGCCGCCGCCACCCCAGCTGTCATCGCTGTCATCACCGCTGCACCAGTCGTCACCATCATCATCGCTGTCCAGGTAGTCACCATCACCGTCCTCGCCGTCACTCATGGAAGTGCCACGGCGGCGGCGGCCGCCGCCGCCGCCGCCGCGACCACGGCCCGCCGCGGCGGCTGGCGCCTGCGCCTCCGCCGCCTCCTCTTCCAGCATGTCCACGTCACCACCACCAGCGCCGCCTCCGCCGCCGCCGCAGCCCCAGCCGTCATCCAAGCCAAGGTCGGGCCCGCCGTCATCGCCGTCGCCGCCGCCGCCGCCGTCGCCGTCCTCAAAGGAGAGGTCGATCGCCTCCACGCCCGCCATGGCGCCGCCGGTGCCGCCACCGCCAGTGAGCCCGCTCGGCAGCCCAGCGGCTGCGCCCAGCACGGCGGCGGCGGTGACGTCCAGCGCGGCAGCCTCCGCCAGGTCAGCGGCGGCGGCGGCGGCGGCGACGGCGGCAGCGGGTGTGTAGGTGGTTGTGCCGCACATGCACTCGTAGGTGTCTGAGGGGCTGTCGGCGTTGAGGGAGAAGAGCTCGCGGAGGTCCTCGCTGGTCATCACGTTGGCCGCCGCCTTACCTGCAGCGGCAGTAGCATGAGCAGGTGCACCGGCAGGAGCAGGTGCATCGGCAGTAGCAGCAGCAGCGCACGTTGTACATAGTGCACGCGCAAGCCTCTAGCTGCAGGCACTGCGTGCCTTGCTTTGCCCTCCAAGCACCACCACTGCCACATGTCGCATGCCGCTGCACCCCCCCCCCAAACACACACACACACGCACAGCGCTCCCGCGGCCTTCCCCCCTTCACCTGCTGCCTACCTGCTCCACTTCGCTACATATCATTGCAAGTTGCAACCCAACCCAACCCTACCCCACCCCCAGCTTTGGTTTCTGGAATGAACTACCCCCCAACCCCAGCCCCACCTTCCACCACGCCTCACCGCTCTTGCCCACCAGCTGCTTGAGCCCCTCCTTGCTCATCTGGCGCTGGAACACTTTTTCTTCGATGCTTCCGGTGGACAGGAAGCGGTACACGAACACGCGCTTGCGCTGCCCGTCGCGCCACACCTATTGACGGTTGATGGTTGGCGGTGTTGGTTGCGGTCGTTGTGGTTGTTATTGTTGGGTTGTGGTGTGGGTTTGCTGTGGGCCTATGGCTTGGCTGAGACACCAACGTGGGCTTGCAAGGGGGCGGTTAAGTGAAGCGAGGCGAAGCAGGTGCAGAGAGGAGCGGAGGTTGGTGGGTTAGATGGCTGGACTGTGTTTCAGGCGCCAGTGCTGCTGCGCCGCGTGCTGCTGCTGCTGCTGCAGCAGACATCCCACCCAGCCCACTCACCCGCGCCGCCGCCTGTGCGTCGTTTGCTGGGTTCCTGCACGCAGCCAGCCACCGCACAGGAAACAGTGCGCGCTCACCACATTAATGGAGTCCAAGATAGCAATGCAGGGTGGTGAGGTGCAAAGGCGCACACGAGACACACCGTAGAATGCGTACATGCCCTACAGCCCATCACCTCATCATGTCACGCCTCCGCCCCACATCCGCTGCTTGTCACGGTCGCTGCGGCACTTACGCACGCTGTGGTCACCCACCCACCCACGCACATGGTCAGTTTGCAATGGTCGATTCGGAGTACCCCCCTCCCTCCGCAAAATTTGATACACACCATACGATGGATGGCTCCCCCCCCGGTATGGTCTATTGGGCTGGTATTTACACCGCCCCCCGCACACACACACACACGCCCCCACACACACGCCCACCCACATACGCACCCACGCCCACACGCACCCCCACGCACCAGTCGGGGTCGAACAACACCAGGCGGTTGGCGCCGATGAGGTTGAGGCCGCAGCCGCCCGCCTTGGAGCTGAGCAGGAAGGCAAACTGCTTCTCGGCCGGGTCGTTGAACACCTGTGCGCGTGTGTGTGTGTGTGTGTTGGTAAACGGAAACGGAGAGGAATCCCCGCAATCGCTCGCAGTTACTGACGGATACGCACCGAATACTTCTTGGACGGTACCGCGTAGCCCCGGTAGTCATACTTACCCGCAGAAATAGCCTGGAACCCGTCGGGCGTTCGCGAAGCAAACCGACCCCGACATGCACCCATATGCTTGTGACATGCGCCTAAAAACGTTTACCCAGCACGCCTAATTCCCTGATTCCCGCCCGCTGTCCGTGTGTGTGTGTGTGTGCGGGTGTGTGTGTATGTGTGTGTGTGTGTGTACGTGTGTGTGTACGTGTGTGTGTGCGTGTGTGTGTGTGTGTGCGTGTGTGTGTGTGTGTGTGTGTGTCGCATGGGTGGTTGCATCAGGGTAGCACGCAGGGTTGGTGCCGGTCCAATCAGCAGCCGACTGGTTAGGTGACCTGTTGAAGCGTCCAGCGTCTAGGCCCCCGTGCGTGCAGGCATGTAGGTACGCCTTGGCGCGCCCACATACCCCGGTTGTTGCAACAGCCACAGCCACAGCACCTCGGCCTCATGACTCGCCACCCGCATGCCCACGTCACCGGCCCCGTCAGACCGCGCGTCCTCGTGCCCCCTACAACACACACACACACCCTTTCCCTTGTGCTCTCTAACACACACACACACACACACACACACACACACACACACACACACACACACACACACTCGCACGCACAAGTCTTTCATAGTACTCTCCCTTGTTATCTCTAACACACACACGCCGGGGTCGGTTTGCTTCGCGAACGCCCGACGGGTTCCAGGGCTTTTCCTGCGGGTAAGTATGACTACCGGGGCTACACGGTACCGTCCAAGAAGTATTCGGTACGTATCCGTCAGTAACTGCGAGTGATTGCGGGGATTCCTCTCCGTTTCCGTTTACCAACACACACACGCCCCATACCTTGACCAGCTTCTGGCGCTTGTTGATGGTGGTGGTGCCGTCCAGCCGCACGAAGGGGTAGCCGCGCTCGCGGCACAGCGCCACAAACAGGTCCAGCGTGGAGGTGTAGTTGGACACCAGCACGATCCTGTGTGTGGGGGGGGGCGGGAGAGGAGGCGGGAAGGGGAAAGGAGGGGGCGGGAAGGAGGAAGGAGGGGGGCCCGGGGGGTGGGAGCGTGGCGGGAGCGTACCGAACACCTACACGGTACCACCACCATACGGCATGCTGTATCCAACCCGACGCCGTCACCGCCAGTCGCACCCAGCTCTCCCTCCCTCGCTACATCGCACGCTTCCCCACCCACCCACCTCACCCACCCCGGCCGCACCTGTCAGTGGTCTCCGTGTACAGCACATGCAGCATGCGCCCCAGCACCGCCATCTTGCCGCCCACCGCCTCCCAGCCCACCGCCATGCCGCCGCGCCCCACCCGCCCGTTGTCAAACAGGCCGGGCGGAAACAGGCCGCCCACACCCTGGCGCGTGCGTGGTGTGTGGTCGGAAACAAGGCGAAGGAGGATGAGGAGGAACCGAGGGGAAGGGGCAGGGAGCAGGTTTGAGGTTCTCTTTACCATGCCGGCACGGCGTGTTGCGGGGCGTGCCCGTTGACTCAGCAGCAGAGGTCACTCACCTCGAAGCCCTCGATCTTGCCCTCCCCGTCCTCTCCACCCGCCGCAGCCGCCGCCTTGCTGTGTACCTGCGGACGACACACAGGAACACACAGGATCAGGACCGCACGACTCCAGGCCATTCCACGCATGCCAGTCCTTTCTGCCCGACCTCTCTCTTCGCCGAATCCTTTTCGTTGAGACGTGCGAATCAGCGCTTTGCTACTCCCCCCCCACACACACACAGCAGCCCCCCAGGCCGCCGGCCCCCGAGCTCACCAGGCCCCCCGGTCCCCCAGCCGCCTCCGGTCCCCCCACCCTGCGGGCGCCCCCCCCCGCCTTCCCTCACCGCATCGTAGATGAGCTTGGGGTGGTTGCACAGCTTCTTGAGGCTGGTGATGGCGGACAGCACGCCGCTGGTGGTCTTGCCGGCGTTGAGCACGCGCCGCGCCGCCTTGGAGTGTAGGAAGTGTGTGTACAGCGCGCGCTGCAGCTCCGTCAGCCGGCAGCACACCACCTCGATGACCTGCAGGGGGCCGCAGCAGTGGTGGCATGGGGCGGCAGTGGTGGCATGGGGCGTGGTGGTGGTGGTGGTGGTGGTGGTGTGATGAGGAGGAGGAAGACACTTCCGTTGTGCGGGCAGGACGTAACGGGCAGGGCGCAACGTCGACAGAGAGCGACTTTACCGCATGCGGAGCTCAGGCACCTGCCTGGCTGGTTGCGCCACGGCGCCAGCATGCACGACGCACACGCACACCCGCCCAGCCACACACCCGCCTGCCATCCAATCCTTCCTCCTCCCAGGCAGGCAGCCTCCAGTCCCTGCCGCTCGCCCGTGCCGACTCCCGCTCCCCTCTTCCCTCCCGCTCACTCACTCGCTCCCTTCCTCCCGCTCCCTTCCTCCCCCTCACCCCCAAAAGCGCTCGCTCGCCCGCCCCCTTACACGGCACCTTGGGCGGCAGGTGCTGGCTGAGCAGCTTGTTGGTGCGGCGCAGGATGAAGCGGTTGGTGAGGCCGCTCAGCTCGGCGGACCGCTCCTCGCCCAGCGCCACCTGCAGCAGCAGCAGCAGCATCGAACAACAGCAACACGGTGTGTTAGGAAAGCACAAGGGAAACAACACGGTGTGTGTGCGCATATGCATTTGCGTATGCATATATGTTGTCATCGACACGTGCGTTGACACGCGTGCGGTCTTTTTCCCCTATGCTTCCTCCCTTGCCCCCTGCCCCCTGTCCCCTTGCCCCCGGCCCTCGCCGTCCCTTCCTTCCTCCCTTCCTCCCTTGCCCCTTCCTCCCTTGCCCCCCCACCCCACCCCCAACCCACATTACCCCTCATTGGTCGTTTCGCTTCTGGTTTCTGGAAAAGACTACCCCCACGTACACACACACACGCACACGCACACGCACACCTGCTCCGGCGTTGCGTCCGGCTCGCGGCCCGCCAGGATGGGCGCCTCGTAGCGGCGGCGGAACTCGGGGCCGCTGCCCAGCACGCCGGGGTTGCAGAAGTCCACCATGGCGAAGAACTCGTCCAGATGGTTCTGCATGGGCGTGCCTGTGTGCGTGTGCGTTGTGTGT
This sequence comes from Chlamydomonas schloesseri, assembly GCA_016834595.1. Lineage (NCBI taxonomy): Eukaryota > Viridiplantae > Chlorophyta > Chlorophyceae > Chlamydomonadales > Chlamydomonadaceae > Chlamydomonas > Chlamydomonas schloesseri. Next base: position 147,995 of record JAEHOD010000016.1, read on the forward strand.
GTGGGAGGGGCCGGGGACAGGCGGGGCGGGATAGGGGGGGGCGGCACAGGGGGGGCGGGGATAGTGGGGAGGGGTTGCAAGGTAATGTTGGCCAAGGGGCGGGGAGGAAGACAATGGGGAGCGGGAATAGGGGGGAGAGGGGAGAAAAGGAGGAGGGGGGAGGAGCATAGGTGAGGGAGCGGGGCCCAGCAGGAGGAGGGGCAGGAGTAGGCCAAGGTGGGCATGGGAGGAGCGGATTAAGGCAGGCGCACGCGACTGCTTGTGTGGTGGTGCTGAGGGTGGGGGTACGTCAACTGATGGGGGTCGTGTCGCCCCCCGCCGCCCTTCACCCTGCGTGGGGCGGCGCTGGCCCTGCCCTCCCACCAGTGCTCCCACCCCCATGGCCGCTCCCAGCCCCACCTGACAGCAACACGCGGCGCTTGCATGGCAGGTTGTCCAGAGCCTGCGGTTAGGAGAGACCGGGGCAGGGGGAGGGCGATAGGAGGACAGGACGTGTCGGGGAGGTGGGCAGAGGCAGGGCGGGGTCGGCACGCCACGCCACGCCACGTCACGCCACGCCCCTTCACTCAAAGCTAGCCTTCGCTCCATGGTCATCGCCCATGCTCTGCGCCCCCCCTTACCCCTTACCCCTCTGACTGCTACCAAGCAGAACCATGTGGAGCTCTTGCGGAGCTGCTTCACATGCACACACACGCACACACGCACCCGGTTGGTCAGCGTGGCGTCGTTCTTCAGCCGGTGCGCCTGCAGGCCAAGCCGTCGTTTGCCCACTCTCAAATCTGGCTGGTTCCGTACAGTACGTCAGTACGGCATTCATTGCCGACTCCGTGCAGCAGCGCCCCACCCTCCCTCCCGCGTGTGTACGTGCTTTGTACGGCTTTGCACGTGCGGCACCCGGCAGTGCACCCCCACGATGACTAATGCAACGCATGCCACACAAGTCCCACACCCACGTGCGGCCCGCCGCCTCCGCCCGGCCCCCATGCCCCCCGTGCCCGGCGGCAGCCCCTCCTGGCCCCTGGCCCCTACCTCGTCGCACATGAGCAGGTCGCAGGCGTGAGGCACCTGGGGGGTGGGGGCGGGGGGGTACCGCATTGTGTGTGTGTGTGTGTTGGTAAACGGAAACGGAGAGGAATGTGTGTGTGTATGTGTGTGTGTGTGTGTGTGTGTGTGTGTGTGTGTGTGTGTGTGTGTGTGTGTGTGTGTGTGTGTGTGTGTGCGTGTATGTGCATGGCACGGCCAAGGAGGGTGGTGGTGGCGGTGATGGGTTGCGGAAAAGCGAGACCTGCACCTACAAGCACCCGTCCTTTAAAGGGCGAGCTGAATCACACCCACGTGGCCCCCCTCCCGTACGCATGCATGCGGTACACACATTGTGACGCACACGCACACGTGCACGCACACACACACACGCACCTGGAACTTGTCGGCGTGCATGCGGAAGGTCTCGTAGCTGATGATGAGCACCTTGTGCAGGCCGCTGCGGCGCGGGTCCAGGAACAGCGCTATGGAGGCGCACACGTCCTCGCGGCTGCTCTCGCACATCGGCAGCGTGGTCAGCCGCCCCTGCGACAGTGCGAGGGCCCGTGGGTACGGGTTTGTGTTAGGGTTCACAAGGTAAGGGTTTGTGTGTGTGTTAGGACAGATTTCGTCAGCGATGGACGTAAGAATGTCAAAGCGTGAAGGTTTGCGGGTGCGGGTGTGTGTGGGGGAGAGAGGGCGCTCAACGGGATCAACGTGGGTTGCAGGGGGGATGTTTCGCTGATGTAGAGCTGGATGAATGCATTGAAGCAAGCCGAAGCGAGCGCAACTGCCCCCACACCACACTCCGCCCGGGTGCCATCACCTCTCCCCCCTCTGCGCCGGCCCCGCCGACACCCCCCCCCCATCCCACCCCATCCCATCCCCATCCCCACCCCCACCCCCACCCCCACCCCCACCCCCACCCCCACCCCCACCCCCACCCCCACCCCCATCCCCATCCCCATCTCCATCCCCATCCCCATCTCCATCCCCATCCCCATCCCCATCCCCATCCCCATCCCCATCCCCATCCCCATCCCCATCCCCATCCCCATCCCCATCCCCATCCCCATCCCATCCCCATCCCCATCCCCATCCCCATCCCCATCCCCACTCCACAGAGACACATCGGCACGTGCCCGTGCCCGCACGCACATGCTCGATCGCCCGGCCCACCTCCACGCCTCCCACCACGCCCCCCACCCACCCACCCAACCCAACCCACCTTGAGCCACTTGGTGCACTCGCTGTCCCAGTTGGAGACCAGGCTGGTGGGGCACACGATGATGGCGCGGCGGGCTAGCGGCACGCCACCCAGCAGCGGGTGCCCGCAGCTGAGCAGCGTCCACAGCAGCGTGATGCCCTGGCGGCGGCGGAGGAGGAGGAGGTAGGGGCGGCGGTGTGAGCTGGGAGGTGTTGAGGTGGAGGTGGTGTGAAGTGTGGGGCACGTGAGGGGAGACCGGGCGAGGCGCGAGTGGCAGGCCAGGGAGGGAGGCCACGAGCATGCAACCACGTTCATACGGGCACGGGCACGGCAAGATGCGGTGAAGTGGACTTGCTCGCCAAGCGTGCACGCACACACACGTCGGCACACGCACGCACGCACGCGCCGACCTGCAGCGTCTTGCCCAGTCCCATGTCGTCCGCCAGAATGCAGCCTGCGAGCGCGAGCGCGCCAGGACTTAAAATTGCTTTGGCGCGGGCAGGCGGGCAGGCGAGCGGGCAGGTGGGCGGGCGGGCAGGCGGGTACACATGGGCGTCCGCCCGACGGTCGGCAGCCAGCAGCAGCAGCAGCAGCAGTGGCTGCCAAGCCCTGCATCCATGCCCTGCACCCCAACACAGAACTTGGCCACCACCTGCGCCCTGCCGACCGCGGCGCAATCGCTCCCACCTCCCAAACCCAACCATCCTCCGCGCTCGGCGCGACCGCCGCCGCCCCTGGAGCGCTCACCGTGCTTGCCCTCCAGGCGCTGGCCCGTGACGCAGTCGAACATGAACTGCACGCCCTCGCGCTGGTGCGGCCGCAGGAAGCGCACCAGCATGTTGTCCACCACCACCGCGCCGCCGCCGTCGCCACCGCCTCTCCCTGCGGCGCCGCCGCAGCCCTGGCCGGCGCCGGCGTCGGCGCCGGTGCTGTCATCAGGCGGGGGCGGCCGCCACAGCACCAGCGGCTCGATGCCCTCCGGCAGCTCCGGCTCCTGTTGTCGGGCGAAGGAGGAGGTGACGGCGGCGGCGATGGGCCAGGATTACGATACGGCAAGGCGCGGGAGTAGGTGTGGAAAGGCTGTGTGCGCACCGCTGTCCTAAATGAGAGCCAGCATGGGGTGGCAGGTCAGCGCAGGGCAGGCGGGGTCAGGGGGTTGGGTGGCAGCCTACCGGCGGCGGCGCCACCGGCTCCTCCTTGGCCGCCGGCGGCGGCAGCACGGGCGGCGGCAGCGGCGTGGGCGGCTGGCGGGGGACGGTGTTGACGGGCAGGGGCAGCGGCGTGCTGCTGCCCCAGGGCACAAAGGTGCGGCGAGCCACCAGTTTGCGGCGCAAAGCCTACAGCGCACATGCACGGCAGACGACGGAGGAGGGGGCAGTGTGGGGGCCGCCGTTGGCATGACTGGATCCCACACTTGCAAAGGGCATTTGGCGCACAAGCAGACACGCCACGCAGCCGGTCACCAATGTCTTCTGGTCTCAAATCACACTAGCACAGCCAACGCGCCCGCCCGCCCGGCCAGCCAGCCACGCTCTCAAGCCACACCCTCCGAAGCCGTCCGAACCGCACCCACGTCGCTGACGGGCGCGGCGCCCTGCATGGGGCTGGTGAAGGGTTTGCGCAGCAGGGCGTCGCTCTCCGCCAGGCGCAGGAACTTGGACATGAGCGGCTGCCGGGTGGTCTCCAGACTGAGGTGGGGCCGGGGGGGGGAGGGCAGGTGGGGGTGGGTGGGTGCGTGCGTGTGCCAGGGGTTGGGCCAGGAGTAAGTTGGGGGGGGGGGGCGCGAGAGGTTGCAGGGGGCCGGTGTGTGTGCAGGAGAGCGAGGATGCAGAGCTCGCTCCAGCAGCACCGCCTTTGGGCGCGGCGCAAACAGGCGGCATGGCGGTGGAGGCGGCAAGCCATGCGACACCCACGCGGCGATACCGCCCCACCTAACCCCAAAGAGAGTTGCGCCCTAAACCCATACCAACCCACACACAGGCCCACACCGACACAGGCACGCCCATGTGTACCACCACCACCACCACCACTACCACCACCACCACCACCACCACCACCACCACCACCACCACCACCACCACCACCACCACCACCACCACTACCTGTTGTCCACCAGCGCCCGGATGTTCGCCTCACGCCGCCGCTGCAGCTCCGCCTCCCTCGCCGCCACGTCCCCGCCGCCGCCGCCGCCGCCAGCCCGCGCTGCCACCCCCTCATCCTCCTCATCGTCGTCCAGCTCCGCGTCGCGGATCCGACTAACGGCGGGGCGGGGCGCGAAGGCCACGGCGGGCGTGGCGGCAGCGCCGGTGCTGGCGCTACCCCCCGCGCTGGTGGTACCAACGCTGGTGCGCCTGGCAGTGCCGGCGTTTGCAGGCGTGGCCGCAAGGCTGGAGCCCGTCTTGGGGAGAGCATGCGCTGCCGCTGAGCCGGTGCTGACCCTCAACCCGGCTGCTGCTGCCGCCGTGGGTGTTGCAGCCGCTGCCCGCCCAGCGCTAGGCCTGTGTGCAGTGCAGGTGGTGAGAAGCAGCGAGTGCAGGTGGTTAGCAGCGGCGAGTGTTGTGTGGCCACGTGTAAGACGGGGAGCGCTTCCTTGCTGGTGGTGCGTTCAGCATTTACAAGCAGGCAAGCTGACACAGAGTGTGGTAGGTACCGCAAGCACATCAGTCCTGCGGGCCGCGCGGGGCCTTGCAAGTGACCGGCCCGCCGGCGAGCTCGCGGACCCGGAAATGCAGAGCTTCACATCCGGGGTCGTACCTGGGAAGAGGGGGCTTGGCAATGCCCGCTGCAACTGGCTTGGGTGCGGCTACGGGTGGCGCCCGGGCGGCTGCTCCCGCCTTCGTGGCCCCAGGGCGTGGTTTAGCGTCCGCGCGCGAGGGCGGCGCCTTCCGCTTGTTTGGCAGCTGCTCTGGGTCATCCTCATCCTCCAGGTCGCTGTCATCAGGCTCATCGTCCCCTTCCTCGTCGCTGAAGCCAGACGCGGAGCTTTCATCGGCCGAGTCCTGCGCGAGCGTCATGCCCCACTGAGTCCGCCTGCTTTTAGTAAACAAGTTTCATACCGGTACTTGCCGAAAAATCATCTTCCTCGTCGTCATCGCTCTCCTCGTCCTTGCGCTTCCCCATCTGTCTGCGAGCACTATAATTTATATCCACCGCATTGCAATGTGCAAATAGGTATTGCTCAATGAGCTAGTCATGTAGTGCTGCAAGCTTACGGCCCGCGTCAATTGCTTGATGGACATTTGGGAAGGATTTGGATTCAAGTAATTTCGCTGTGGACGCCCTCTCCTGCTGTTTTATTGTATTTGAACGCCTCAATTCTTATACAAAGCTGTCAATCTAATTGTCATAGTGCTGGCCGTGAAAGTCAGGAGCGACTGCGGAACGGCAGAGGTCCTGCGTGGGTGCACGCACAAAGTGCGCAGCCGCCCATGTCGCCCCCACGCGCTCCCTCACTGCGCTGTCTGCTTTGTGGCGTGGCTTGTTCTCATGCGTCCCGGGTGGTAGGTGACTTGTGTGGTCGAGCACGACGCAGTTGCACTAGCCCGGGAAGCCAAGTGGCCAAGTCGTGCATGGCCGCCTGATGCCGGGCATGTGTGGTGACACATGAGTGTATGGGCCACGTCGCGCAGTGCGTGAAGATTTCCTCGACGCAGTTCCCGCTTCCCTGGGCCCAAGTGCGAACCGTATTTCTTAGCAGGTGCTCCTTAGCTGGGATAGGTTTGCCCGTCTGGCGCAAGTTGGGTCCGTGGGCGTGCTGGAAATGTGACGCTGTTGAGGCATGCATGGACGACGGCGGGCAGCAGCAGCGGTGTTTGGACAGTGAACGGGCCTCTAGTGAGAGCTGGATAACAGGGCGAGGGCAGTGGCGGTGGGGGATACACATCACGTGTTACCAGATGGTGCATGCTGCTGAGCAGGGGAACCCTGCTGCTGAGTGCCCGCGCTGCGTTGCGCCCATCCAAATCCCCGCATGTGCTGATGGTCCTGCTGTGCATCCTGGGCATCACCCTGCCCTTCGTGATCACCAGCTTCATGGACCAGCTGTGGGTGGGCGTCATCTCCTCCTTCGTGATCATGACCGCGTACTGGTCCATCCACGAGACGGCCGTGGAGCTGGACGAGCCCTTCGGCACGGGTACGTGCGTGGGCGGGGGGAGGGGAGGGGGGAGGGGGGGAGGGGGGCGGGGGGCGTGTAGGTGCCGCTGCATCATGACGTGGCGACACACTGGAGCCGAAAGGCATGCGTGCACATGTTTGTCACCTCTCCAAGCCAGCGGGCCGCTTCCTTATGTCCGCCTCCCGCCACTGGCCCACTCTGTGTACGAGCTGAACCAGGCAGGTGCGTGGGCGCGGCCGTAGAAATGGGTGGCTGGGGTGCTGTGATGCTGGACTGCTGGGCGGTAGGGGGTTGTCAGGCGCTGGCCGTGCGGTCACTTGCATGCTGGGGGCTGGGGGCTGGGGGCTGGGGGCTGGGGGCTGGGGGCTGGGGGCTGGGGGCTGGGGGCTGGGGGCCTTCCTCGCTAGCTACCGGTGTGCATGGGCTACAGGGGTTCAGTTGAGCGCATGCATGCGGACACAGTGGTTATTCACACAGTAGTGGATCACACAGCGTTGAGTACGGCGAGGGTGGGGTGCACACTCTGTGTGGCGTGGGCGAGGTGGCCAAGGCAGCAGGAGGGTGCCGCCGCCGGCGGGCACACGGCGGCAGAAAGGCCGTCGTCTGTGCGCCTTTGAGGTGATTGAGCTGGGACACAGCACAGTGGCAAGGGATGAACGTGCACAGGGTCTTCGAAAGGCTCAAGCAGCACCGCGCGTCATGGCAGGTTTGCCGAAGTGCTGAACTCAGGAAAGGACCGAGGAGATCGTTGTGTGCAGCAGGGGTGTTGCGCCGTGTGCCCGACTGCGGCAGACGACATTACGCATATGTACGCGTTCATTGATTGCGTTGGTGGCTCGGTTGGAGGATATACTTTGTGGTCTTGTTGTCGCGTTGCGGGCCTCAGGTATGGGTGGCAGCATGGCAGGTGACTGAGGCATGGCCGCGATGGCAGGGTCGGGGGCCGGGGAGGTGGGGCGGGGGTGTGCTCATGTCTCGGCCTGCACCACAAGAATGGTGCGCGCAGCGCGCGGCACAAGGTGTGACCCTCAGTCACCCCGGCCGCTACATCCAGGATTCCCCGAAACGCGGTGCTCATTAATGCACTTTTGTAGGTCCTACAACCTGGTACCGCGTCCAGGAAAAAAGGGCGCTACTCCGCGGGAAAACAATGTACTGCATGGAAAGGCCGCAGCGCGCGCGCTCAGTCGCGTTGCCTGGGCTCAACCGTCTCTTTTTGATGTGCACATCTATTTTCACTGGAACATATTTTTCGGGGGGGCGGCATACCAGGGCTCGCGATCGGGGGATAACGCCCGCCATCACCATGGAACGCCAAACGTTGTCCGTTGCCCAGTTCTGCAGCCACAATAGCAATTTCACATAGTTTCAAGGCTGCTCAAGAGCAATCAATCATCTGTGTGTTGGCTTGACGCTGCATAGACACATTTTGGGGGGTAGCGAACAAGGTTAATCGCACAAACAGAAATGATTATTTACAGTAATAGATTCTGGGGGCTAAGCCTTTGCACAAAGCTGTATGGTTCGGCTATTCTGCGGGCCTTTTTATTTGCCTCGATTACCGCAGTGGCCACCTGGCTGATCTACGACTATGCGCCCAAGAATGTCGTTAAATCAATTAAAAACCCGGTACGTGCGCGGTCGCCAACGCGGCTGGGAGGTAGGGACTCCCCTGGGGATGGCGCCGTCCCCACCATCACCAAGTTTCTGTCAAGGTCGTTTGCTGGCGCTAAGTCGCGCATCTGATTCTGCCGTGTAGACTATTTATAACCTCTACACCAGCGTGCTCGCTTTCATGGTCGTGTACCGGTGAGTGTGCCGCGCATGGCGCTGTCATCAGGCCTTACCAGTAGTGCCACCCTGAAGAGAATCGGGATGACACTCTAGGAATGTGCAACATTGAATCGGCAGGGCCACCGTGCGCGACCGCTACCTGCATGGCGATAAGGCCACGGCACGGGCGTGGCTCTAGTGGCACGGGCGCGGCGCAGTTGCGCCCCTGCAAGAAGCAATCCCGGTCCCCGTATGAACGCCTTCTGATTTTCATGGAAAATATCAAAGAGCGCCAAATACCATTTGAGACTAGGGGGGCCAACAGTCACCTTGTGGGGTCAGCCAGGGGGGCCAAAAGTGTTGCAGCCGTCTCGCATTCCTCAGGGTCGTGTGAGACGAGGCACTCACCCCTGTCGCCCTGAACGACTCAGCCTGCACGCCCATGGACCCCGCACTAGCCAAAATGCCGCCCCCCTATTCGTCCAGTTACCTGACCTGAACCGCGCCCACCCACGACAAATAATTACACACCGGCACGCACCGACCTTACCCCCTTGCAGGAACAATCTGGCGTACGGCCGCTACTGGGAGGCGCGCACCAGCCTGCAGACGCTCATTAGCAAGCTGGCGGTTTTCATGGTGGAGGTGAGTCCAGCACGTGGCAACGCAGCGAGCCAGCGGTGAGGATATCCGTATGGCGCATGTTTTGGACTTTTGTGGACGTTGAGCTGTCGTCACGCACGCACCTGCCGCGACGCAACCCGCCGACAAAGTCCTGTGATCGAGGGTCGCGATCGACGCTTTGGGCATCCGAGGCTGCAGCGCAGTCGCGGCGTGCGGGGTATCCCGCCCCCAGACAGAGACACGGTGAAGCACGCATGCCTGGATTTGGGTCTCCTGCGACGCGCCCGCCCGCCCGCCATGCATCGCAGGCCGCCAACCTGGAGCTGGGCGGTCTGAAGGCAACCGCCACGCCGGAGCAGCGCAAGGAGAGCTTCAAGTGAGCTGTGCACGTGTGTGGCCGTACGTGCGTGTTCAGCGGCGGCTGCCGTACGGGTGGGGGTGATGGGGGAAGGGAGGAGGGCCAAGTCGGGCTGGCAGCCTGCCTGCCTACAATTGCGCCCAGTCGCGAGCGGCAAGCAGTAGTGCTGCTGAGTCACACACACACACACACACACACACACACATACATACATACATACACGCACACAGCGCCATACCCTCGCTCGCCATACCCTTATGAACTCTAAAACAGCGCAATACCCTCGCTCCCGCTGCGCACCCACACTGTCACGAGGTGCACCCACACGTGTTGTGGACGCTTGCGCACTTTCCAGCCGGGCTTAATACTCCACACATGCGGAATGTTCCTGTGCTCCCCCCCCCCCCCCCCGCATCCATTCCCTTTCAAGTCCCTTCATTTTCCCCTCCATCCCCAGCCCACCCCACCTCCCCATCTCACCAACCCACCAACATCCAGGTTCCTGGAGGAGCTGGCGCACCTGACCAGCCTGCTGTATGCAGTGATGATGAAGCAGCTGCGCAAGGACTACAACCTGACCGACATGTACGACCACGAGACAAGCCACCACGTGCCGTACGTGGTGAGCGCGTGACGTGAAGAGAGCGAACGAGGGGCGGGGGTAGTTCATCAAGGGGCGGGGGGAACAGGGTATTGTGTACATTGAGTTTTTTTAATGTGGGGGCAGGAGCGTGCATTGCATGTGGGGCCGCCGGCGGGGTCGGAAGCCCGCGGGGGAGGTTGCAGGTGAAGCAAGCGATCCCCCATTGCATCGTACGTGCGCCCCTGACACACAGGACTCAAAGAAGGTCACCAGCCTTTGGGAGCGCTTGAAGGCTCTACTGGTTTACGCCTTCTCCCTCAACGACTTCTTTCCTATCAATACGGTGCACCAGTGAGTCAGTCAGTCGGTCACGCGCGGGGTCCGGCCGGCGCGGCAGGAGGGGTGGAGCCGTGGTGCGCGGCCCCGCGGGGTGGAGCCAGGGGTGGAGCGAGGCGGCGGCGCGTGGCGCGTGGCGCTCGCACGCCGCGTGCAAAACTGCCGAGCGCATGGGGTGGTCAGAACTGCGGCCTGGAAGCGTGCGGTGCAGCAGTGGCAAGTGGCCGTGTGGATGGGTCAGTGTGGGTGGGGGTGCGGGTGTGGGCGCCGGCGCCGGGGCCCGGCACTCTGTTGGGCGGCGCGGCGTCCGGGACAGCAGCAGCTGCTGCTGCCCTACCCTGCCTGTGGACACAGCTGCTGCACAATGCCATGGCCGCCATGGCGTCGGACTCCTGACAGCACCGCAACTACCACAGCCACCAACACTATTCAACACCAACATCCTCCTCCACCACCACCAGGGAGGTGTCCATGCCGGTAATCGGCGGCGTGCGCGAGGAGGAGCGTCGCTACCTGGAGTGGTCGGTGGCGGGCGAGGACATGCAGAGTGAGTCGTGTGTGTGCGACATGCCCGCCGGGTAGGTGGTGCCGGTGCTGGTGCTGGTGGTGGTGGTTATGTTGCAGCTGTGGGGAGACTTCTGCCCCGGGCCCGAAACACTGGTGGTGGCAGTGGTGGTAGGGCTGCCCGTGCAGCTGAGTCCTGCAAGGGATGGAGCGATTACGGGTGCGTGGGGATGTGCTGGCGGCATGGGTGCGGGGGCCGGGCTGTGTGCGGGGGTCGGGCTGTGGGCCGGACGGCACACACGAACGGCACGTTGCATGCACACGGCGATGTAAGGGAAAGCGGGAAGACGATACGACGCTTGGTTCCAGGACGTGCAGGGGGCCGGGCACGGGGGTGGGTGGGTGGGTGCCGGAAGAGGCGCTCACGCCGCCGGCGTTGCTGCCTCTTAGACTGTACTTGCCGCGCGTGCGTGTGCGCGCCGCGTCAGGTCACAACGCGCCTTACCTCCGACTTGTCGCTTACGTTGTTGTGCCGTGCCACTTTGCCCCCGCCTGCCCCTCCCGCCCATCCACGCAGCCAAGGGCGGTGACCTCAACGGAGCGCGCGTCATGGCGGTGTTCGCCATCATCAACCGCAAGTACCTGCAGTGAGTAGTGCCGCCATGACATGAGCCCATGACATGACATGACATGATGAGTGAAATGATAGAGCGGGTTTGGGAACAGGTGACTATGGGGGGAGCGGGTGGGGGCCGGCCGGCCAGCGGTTTGAGTGACATACACGATCGGCGCGCTAGGGCTGTTGGTATGGTACTGCCGCAGGGTAGGCTGTGCAGGGCTGTGCTGCAGATCTGTGAAGGGCGCATGACGCTTGCCGCTGCGTGCATCCCGCTGCGGTTACCGTACGTGTGATTCTCCCGCCGATCTCTGAGTTCTTTCTGACACGTGCCCATTCCGTTGCTCATCCTCGCTCCTCGCTCGCTCACGGGGCACCAGGCGCATGAACTCGGGCGGCCTGGCGGGCAACACCACGTTCCAGAGCCGCGTGTTCAGCATGGCGACCGACTGCGTGGGCGTGTTCGCGCAGTGCGCCAAGCTGGCGGCGACGCAGTTCCCCTTCCCCTGGGCGCAGGTGCGTGGGAACCGGGTGCCGTTGCTGCGGCGGTCTGTGTGCGCGGACTGGCGGGCAGGGAGGGGGGGCTGGTGTTATCTCCAGCCCAATAAACCATACCCAATGAGACTAGGGGGGGTCTGACCGGATGCGGGTGGAGCGGGTGGAGCGGTTGGGCCAACAGCTAGCGTAAAGCGCCCAGGTTGTTGTTTGTGAATGAGACGCAATTAATGTTGCGGGCGACTGCCTGCAGCGGGCGTATGGCTGGGTGGCGTATGCCGGCGGCAGTGTCAAGGGCGTATAGGGCGATTCCCCGCATCGTGCCAACAGCTGCCGGCTTCACCATTGTGCCATGCGCCCATGCCCTGTTACCCTGCCCACGCACCCGCCCGCAGGTGCTGATGGTCCTGCTGTGCATCCTGGGCATCACCCTGCCCTTCGTGATCACCAGCTTCATGGACCAGCTGTGGGTGGGCGTCATTTCCTCCTTCGTGATCATGACCGCGTACTGGTCCATCCACGAGACGGCCGTGGAGCTGGACGAGCCCTTCGGCACGGGTACGTGCGTGGGCGGGTGGAGGGGGAGGGGGGAGGGGGGAGGGGGGCGGGGGGCGTGTAGGTGCCGTGGCGACACGGATAACCTCCACAAGCATGCATGCTCTCCCCACATCTCCAACCCAGCGGGCCCCGTCGTCCTGTCCCCCTCCCCCACCCGCCGCAGACCCCAACGACCTGCCACTGGCCCGCTTCGTGTACGAGCTGAACCAGGTGGGGGCCAGGGCGGGTGTCCAGGTGCTAAGTTGCTGGTGTGGCGAATGTGGTCGTTCTGGGTGCTTCTTGTTTGGGGCGCGGGCAAAAGTGCTGCTCAGTCCAACGGTGGCTTTCCCCCATCCTTAAACGACTGTCCACTCCCTTGCCTACATGCACGATCCACCCGCACCACCTCCTGACACCCCACACCTCTCCTACCACACCCACCCACAAAATCCCTTACAGAACATGCTGGCGACTCTGAAGCAGCTCAAGGCCGCGTACGCCGAGGACGACGTTCCCGCCGCCGCCGTGTCCGCCAACGTCTCCGCGGCCGTCTCCACGAGCGCCGGCATCGGCCTGAAGCCCGTCGTCACCGTCAAGGCCGCCCCCGGCTCGCCCAGCACGCACAGCACGCCCAAGGCCCCGCTGACGGACAGCGCACGCACGCCCTCGTACAGGCAGGGCAAGGCGGGCGCCGCCGACGGCGGCGGTGGCGCCTCCAAGGCGGCGGCGCCCGCGGCCCTCAACTGGGTGTCCAACGACGTCTACACGCGCGACCCCGGCGCCGCCGCGAACGGCGGGGCTACCATGCAGCTGGAGCAGGTTGTGGCGGCGACGCGCACGGGTGACACTGGCGGCGGCGGCGCGCGGACGGAGGGCGGTGCGCCGGAGGACGGGTCGCAGGCCGTGGCCACGGGAGGCGGCGGCGGGAGTGGCGACGCGGGTGGTGGCGACGCGGGCGGTGGCGGCGGCGGTGATGCTGCCGGCGGCATGTAGGGGGGCAGGTCGTCATTCGTGCGTGTGCCCATAAGGCAGTGGGGGGGGGGCTGCGTGAGTAGAGATATTTCATAAGGTGGGAGCGGGGTAGCTAGGGATGTTTCGGGTGGCGGCTGTTAAGATGTTTGCTGTGTGGGGAAAAGCTCGCAATAACCACGCGATGCACTTCGTTTGCCAAGGGCTTGGTAGAACAGCAGAACTGGATTACACGCATGTGACAGCAAGATCATTTGGCTGGACAGTTATGACAGGGTCCGGATTCATGCGGCACACGCAACCGGAAACGCGAGCGAGAGGCGTCCGTGCATATTCCTTCCATTGGCAGTTGGAAATGTGTGTACTGGGGACTCCAGGTGTGAAGGGGGGAGTGGACCGCAGCAGGCCATAGAGATTCACTTCAAAGGCCATGGAGGCCACTGCATTATTGGTGGGCATGGCGCATGCTGCGGCATGCATGCTGATCCCGTCTGGGTGTATTCATATGAATGCTATACCTCGAGGGTGCGTGGAAGAATTGTTCATTTATGAGCGCTTGCATGCGCGTATGATATTAAGAAGCTGGTGAGACCATTGCATACCGGTATCACAGGAGAGTCACACGTGGGTAGTGAGCTACGTGGGCGAGGGCCGCGCATAGGCAGGAGAGACAACCGCAAACCGCGGGAAAGGCGGAGGATCCTAGGCGTGAGACTGAATGTGAGGCGTTGCGGCTTTTAAGGCGCACTGTTTAGTATGTGCTCGTATGCAAGTGATATGAAGAATCTCGGGGTTGCGGTGGCGGTAGCGGTGGCGCCTTATGCAGTTACGGGGCCGCCTGCCCATCTTCCCTGGTCCCACACCAGGTGGCGGTTCGCGCACAATGCCGATGCCACGCACCCCTTTACTAACGACTAGTACACAGACCGCCCGACCCTGCACGACCCTCTGCGGCCCTGGTTTATCACCTACCACCGAAACCCGCCTTGGTACCCCCCAGTTTAGTTTGGGCTGGTAAACACAACCCCCCTCCTGTCACTTGTCTCCCCGTTGTGTTAAAGCTGCATGCTGCTGCCTGCCTGCCTGCCTGCCTGCCTGCCTGCCTGCCTGGGGTCATCAACGTCATTATCGTCACTCCAGCACCTGGCAGCAGGTAGGCCCACTGCCCGTACGAGTTGCCGCCGGTTACGTTACTTATGTACGCCCCAGTCGCCACCGAAGTGTCACGCCTTACAGAGGTACCATCATGCATGGCGTGTTACCAGCCCCCGCCACAGAGTGCCAGACTACCAGCGGGGCACGTGGGAATAAGGCTGTCAGCACACGCTAGGGCGTGACAGAAGGCCGAGTACTTGACCGTGTTGGAGTCGGTGAAGTAGAGGAAGAACCTGCGCACGCACGCACGCGCGCGTGCACACACACACACACACAAAGACACATGCGTGTACGTACGGCGGACCCCCAGCACGTCGCCAGGCGCAGGGCGCCAAGGGTGAGCGACCTACTGCTGTGCTGGGCAGTGCGGCGAAGCGAGAGGCGCCACTCGCATGGATGGAGCGCGGCGCGGCGCCGTGCACATGAGAGGCAGGGCAGGAGCATTTCACCCCCCCTGCGGGTTCTCTTGGTCGTTTCGCTTCTGGTTTCTGGAATAAACTACCCCCCCTCCACCCCACCGTCCCCCACCCCCTGGCGTGAATCTGCACTCCTACACCACTGCGCACCGACCACCGGGCTGACAGCGGTCCCGCGTTCCATAACATGCCAACTGGGGGGAGGGCGGTTTCCCTTCGGGCCGGAGATGGTCCCTCTTGACCTAGGTGCGGGGCACCCTTGCTTGGTCGGACTGCCCCTTTATCTAATGTCGCATTCATGAATGCCGCTGGCGCTGCCTAGCACGGCACAAGCTCTGCCCACCCCGGCCAGCCCACCACCACTGCCTCCATCCAGCTACACTCACAGGCATTGCGACGCCTGCTCGCAGGCGCTGCGGCGGGCGTCCGCGCAGGTCGTCCGTCCACCTGGTGCAAAAGAGGCGCCCACCGTCCGAATTGGGGCATCGGCATTCGGACATGACTCCGCTTTCGGACACGCCCTGTTTGGGCCCGAGCTGCCGTCCGAACACCCCCCGTTTGAACCGGTTCGGACCAGGTTCGGACCAGGTTCGGACCAGGTTCGGACTACAATGCCCGGTTTCGAACGCCCTGTGTTTCCCCGAGTGTGGGAGGCTAAGTGGAACGGACCCACGCCACCCACGTGCCGCCCGCGGCCCCGCGCACGTCGTACGCACGTAGCCCGCCACGCATTGGTGCTTGCACGCAGCAGGCAGTGCAGGTAGCAGTGCAGCACGGGCGCTTGCTGTTGAGGCGCAGACATGACTCGTAGGGTAGGTACGGTGTCACGGGGCCTGGTAGGCCTGGTATGTAGTCGCGCGCTGCTGCCCAAGTGGTCACCAGACACACGCCACCGAGGGCGTTCGTTGCGGCCTGAATCGGAGACATGCTGCCGGCGCTGCCGCCCACGCAGCGCGGCTGAAGGCACCGCACTAGTTGGCGCTAGGCGTATGAGGATGAAGCACGGGTGACCTGCCTGGCTCGTGGAGGCTTCGTACCCATGCCTTTCCAGTTGCATATCCGATTACATGCACAATGTGAGTGAGCCATGTTCATTAGGTAGAACGAGAAAGTCTTCACCTGTTCTCCTGAGAAAGTCTTGACCTGTTCTCCTGATAGCTAGTGCAGATATGTTCAGCCACGTCAGATGCGGTCGTGCAGTCATAGCCATGAAGCCATCAGATACAATCTTGGACCCTCTTCCAGCACCTACAACTCCTGCAACAATGTTATGGGCCTCATTCCGGTGCCCTATATCTATCTCTAGTACCTATCATCGGTATTCCATACCAACCTACGGGGTCGCCTATGCCTGCGGCCCTCCCAGGACCCCGCGCAGCCGCGCCTGAACGGCCTCCGGCACCTGCAGCTTGACAACCACCCCGCCTGCCTCCTCCAACGGCATGCCCTGCTCTGCAAGAGACAGCTGCTCCCCGAGCTCACGCGGGTGCTGCTGCAGCGGCGGCGCCACCAGCTGCTCCTGCTCCTGCTCCTGGCCCTGTCCTTGAGGCTTTTGATCGGTGGGCGCGCCGGCAGCTTCACATACTTCATCGCTGGGCGCGCTCCTGGGCTGGGCTGCGCTGTTGCGAGTCCCCGTCCACGACACATGCGCAGCGGAGCCAGCGGCCGCCCGCTGCGCTGCAGACCGTGGCTCGGCCGAGGCCGCCGTCGAAGCGTTTGTGAGCGCCGTGCCGCGCGCGTTGGCCTGCAGCGGCCGCATGAAGAGCGGCGAGTCGTCCAGCCACAACCTGCCGCTGGCCCTGCTGCCGTAGACAGCCCTGCCCGCACCGTCCCCGCCCCCAGTGCCGGCGAGGGCGGCGGCCTTGCAGGCGTTGCGGACCAGCTCCCCAAGAAACGCCGGCATGTCCGGAAGCTGCAGTTGCCGTGCCTCACCTTCCGCCGCATCGCTCCTGTGGAACGCCGAGGCGCCAGCGTGCTGCTGCTGCTGCTGCTGCTGCTGCTGCTGCTGCTGCGCACGCACGGCTGTGAAGGCCTCCTGCAGCAGCAGCAGGTCGCGCGCCGTGAGGTCGTAGCGGGCCACCAGCAGCTGCAGCAGCTCCGAGTACACACCGCTGCCGTCGCGCACGCGGCGGGGGTCCGTCCGCCGCCTCACAGCGTGCTGCTGCTGCTGCTGCTGCTGCTGCTGCTGCTGGTCGCCGCCCTCCACCCACTTGGCCGGCGCGCGCCTGCGCTTGCCTAGCAAAGGCCCTTCCCGCCCGCTCGCAGCAGCCAGCGCCGCCGCGCTGGCGGCACGCGCGGACTCCGGCCGGTCGTCGTACTGCAGGGCGGTGAGCGCCCAGAACATTTGAACCGCGGCGCTGGTGGGCAGCTGGTCGGCTGCGATCAGCTGCCGCGTGCGCCGCGCCAGCTGCGACACCACGGCCGCCTCGTCGCGGCAGGCGCCGGTGCGCGCGCACGCCCACGCCATCCCCACGAGCGAGCCCGGCGACAGCCGGCCCAGCTGCTGCGTGAGCAGCGGTACCACGGCGCGCACCAGCAGCCCCGAGCCGGGGTGCCGCAGCCGCACCAGCACCAGCAGCAGGTCGGCGGCGGCGCGGGCGCGCATGCGCGGCATGTGGCAGCGCAGCAGCCCCGCGGCCACCGCCGCCAGCGCGGCGTGCGACGGCGGCGGCAGGCGGCTGTCGGCGGCGGCGCCGAGCGCCTGGGCGAGCAGCTTGAGGTACACGTCCAGGACGAGCGGCGGCGGCAGCGGCAGCGGCGTGTAGGGCGGCAGCGCAGGCCCCGCCGCCGGGCCGAGATCCAGCGCGGTGCTGCTGTCGCAGCCCGCCCGTACCACAGTCGCAGCCCCACCGCTGGTGTCAGCGTGCTCTGCGGGCTGCGCCGAGCCTTGCGGATGTGACCGCGCCGACACGCACTCGCCCGCCGGGGGCCCGTCTAAGGAGCGGTCCTGCGTGCCCGCCGCCAGCAAAGCAACGACCGCAGGCTCTGGCAGCCCCGGCGGCAGCCAGCCGTGCAGCGCTACCGCGCAGCTGTCCGCTAGCTCTCCCCAGCCTGCGGCGTCGGGTTGCGGGTGCTGCGCCATGGCGAACAGCGCATGCAGCGCGGACTTGAGCGGAGGTAGCTCCATCGTTGCGCCCAGCTTCTGCTGCTGCTGCCGTCGCTGCTGCTGCTGCTGCTGCGTATGCCGCCCGTCCGCATCGCCGGCCTGGACACCGAAGTAGTCAGTCTCCAGATCGTCCCCCGGCGCCCGCGCCCGCACAACCGGCGCTTGCCTGTGCGCCTCCATGGTCTTATCCAGCATAGACAGCGGGTCCAGCTGCTGGTAGCCCTGCAGCTGCCTAGCGCGCTTGCCGTCGGGCGAGCCCACCGCCTCGTAGAGCGCAGTTTCGCCCGCGCCCCCTTCCTTCCCGCTCCCGCTTGCGCCATCACAGCTTCCGGCACCGCTGCCGATGCCGGGCCCTGCGCCTGCCCAGGCGTCGGGCACGGGCAGCGCGGCGGCCGCGGCGCGGGGGTCACGCCGCACGTGCAGCATGAGGACGGTCATCAGCCGCCCCACCACCTCCACGAAGCCCGGGTGCACGTACGACAACAGGCACATGCTGTATGCCGCCGCCGCCAGGTGCTCCGCGCTCAGCAGCGTGGCCGCCGCCGCCGCCGCCGCCGCCGCACCTGACGGCACTGCTTGGCCCTCGCCCTGGCTGCCGGCAGCCCCGGTCGCAACGCCGTCTGCTGCGCTGGCGGCGGCGGTGCGGCTCACGTGCTTGTGCTGGGCCCGCGCCGGCATCAGCAGCTCGTGCATGATCGTGTCCCTTGGATCCAAGGGCTGGATCTGTGGTGGGCAACCGCAGGGCAGGGCGGACCAGCTGCGTCAGAGCGCAACTGCCATAACCATGCCCCCCCCCCCAGCAACTGTGCCCCCTAAGCTGTGGCCCTGTCTATCCCCCTCCTCGCACGGGCTGCGTATCCCAGCTGCAGCGCAGTCACGTTCTTCGCAGTTTCTTTCTCAACGGGACTGTTTACCAGTAACCCCCTCCTTGCACGCCCCCGCCACCCAGCCTTCAATCCTCCTCCACTAGCTCCACTAGCTCCTGACCTGGCCGCGCAGGGCGGCGTTGGTGTACAGCAGCATGGGCCACAGGTGCGGCCCGTCCGGCGGCGTGTCGTACAGGCGCCCGCCCTCCAGCGTCCGCAGGAACGAGCCCACCAGCAGCGAGTTGCCGTGCGGCACGTTGGCCATGTACTCCACGTTGGCCAGCTGCGTTGTGGAGTCACACACAAACACACACACACAGGTCGGGTCAGGTCAGGTCAGGTCAGGTCGTTGTTGGCGGGTTGTTGGCAGGTCGTTGGCAGGCTGCGGCGATTGAGGAAAGGCGCAGGCAGGTACGGCAGCAGCACTACGGATACGGGCACCGCAGCCGCGCCCGAACCACCAACACCGCCACCAGCAGCCCCCCCCAGACCCCGCCCTCACCGTGTCGCGGCCCGGCATGCGCTTGTCGCGCAGCCAGCGGCTGAGCCAGGAGGCGTGGACGGGGCCGTCCACCGCCATGAAGGCGATGCCCTTGTTGGGCCGCCGCAGCGCCGTGAGGCGGGTGTCGTACGGCATGTACAGTGTGTGCACGTGCCCGCCCGCGGACGTCTGGCCCAGGTGCCGCAGCAGCCTGAGGAGGCGGCGGGGCGGGGGGGGGGGGGTCCAGGTGTGTGATCACGGTGGTTTAGTGGTGGTGAGGGTGAGGGGCGCGGGCAAGGGAATGGGAGCGGCAGCAGTGAGGGTGCCGGGCGTGCCTGTGTGTCTCTGTGTTTGAGCAGAGGCGCGCACAGGCATGGCTGTGGAGTCACAGCGCGCAAGCCCAACCAAAGCCCCACCAGCGGCCACGCAGGCCGCGGCCCTGTGTGTACATGTGCAGAGGCCACCAAGTCCCTACACGCCCTACGCCCGCGTACAGTTCGCAACAGCCGCCGCCTACCCGTACGGCGTGGTGCTGTACAGCAGGTTGCCGACCATCAGCACCGTACGCGGGTCCAGCACCTGCTCCCGGCTGCCCGCCACGCCCAGCTCGGACCCGTCCCCGTACGACAGCGGCTCCGCATCAGAGCCCTGCTGATGGCCTGGCGCTGCGGGGTCATGTGCAGCCTCGGTGTCCCGAAGCCCAGCTGCGGCGGCGCCCACTGCACCTGGTGCCACAGCAGCGTCGTCGTCGGCCGGGATGTGTCGGACGCCCATCGCGTCATCGGCGCCCACCGTGTGCCGTGGCCTTGCCGTAGTGCCCAGAGCAGGCCCTTCCGCCACCACGCCCGCGGTGGGGTCCAAGCTAAGGCGAGCTGCAGCCTGTGCTCCCGCGGCTCCCGCTCCTGCCACAGGTGCGCCTGGCCCGTGTACGGCAGCCTCAGGGGCTGCCGCGGGCGCCGCTGCTGCGTCGGCTTGCAGCAGCTGCTCCAGAACCAGCGGCTCAGGCACCGCAACCGCACCATGCACCCCCACTGGCGAGTCCACCTCCCATTGCAGCTCGCGCACGCAGCCCCGCGCCGCCGCTGATGCCGAAGTAGCAGGCTCTGCAGCCGCTGCCAAAGCGGCCTCGTCCGCCCTGCCGGGTACCGTACCGCCGCCCTCCGCCAGAGGCTTAGCTGCTGCGTCGCGCAACTCCTCACCTGCTCGCCAGGCCTGGACAGCCGCTGCGTCATCGGCTGCCGCTGCCGGCAGGACTGGCAGCGGCGCGTCTGCTAGCGCAACGCCCCAAGGCGCCGGGACTGCGCTGCCCAGCGGCCCGCCAACCTGTGCCGCTGCCCCAGCGTCTACCTCCTGTGCAGACACAGCAGCGCTCCCGCCGTCGCTGGCAGCCGCGTCTGCACCGCCAGCCAGGAGGCCCGGCGGCAGGCCCTTGCCGCGCTGCTCAATCGTCATCTGAGCGGCCGCCACCACGGCGGCGGCCTGCGCCGCCACCTGCGCCGCCGCCGTGCGCGACGTCTCGTCCTCATCCGCTGCCCGCGCGCGTGCCGCGGCGCCGCTGAGCACACGAGACTCGCCCCAAGGCGCGCGCACCGGCAAGCCGCCGCTCCCACCGCCGCCACCCGCCGCCGCTTGCCCCGCCTCTACGCCTCCCACCCGCAACGCCCCTTCCCGCCAGACCTGTCCAGCGGCTGCTGCCCCTGCTGGCGCCGCAGGCGCCGCCAGCACCCTTGCTGCTGCTTCTCCTGCTGCTGCTGCTGCTGCGCCTGCTGCCGCCCCGGGCTGCGGCGGCAGGGCGTGCGCCCGCACCTCCATGGCCGCCAGCCGCGCCTCGGCGTGCTCCTTGCCGTACGCCGCCACCAGCGCCAGGAAGCGCTCCTCGCGCTGCCCCAGCCGCGCCAGCGCCGCCACCGTGGCCGCCACGTCGCAGGGCGGCACGGCGGCCGGCAGCGCGCCGCCCACCTGCCGCGCCATGCGCCGCACCAGCGCGGGCCGCGTGTGGGAGAAGCGAGCGCACGCCACCGCCATGCGCGCCGCCTGATGGTACAGGTGGGGGCGTGGCAGGCTCAGACGCACTACGTCTTTGTTACAGCGAGCCCGTGCACTGCACCATAAGGCATACGGTGACGCTAACAATGCCGCACCTAAACAGCTAACATATATATCTCCCAAACAAGCAGCCCAGGGGCTGGCCACTCCGCTGTGAACCCTGCACGCACGCACGCACGCACCTGCGACGCGCTGAAGCCGTGCAGCCCCCGCTCCGCGGCGTCCAGCGCCCGCTCCATCAGCGCCTCGTGGTGCCGACCCGCGCGCACGTAGCACTCCAGCACCTCCACCAGCTGCCCTGGAGACAGCCCCCAAAGCACCGGCGGCGGCGGGCTCAGGGTCGCCAGCTGCGCCGCCGCCGCAGGGCCCAGCGCTGCGGCGGCGGCGGCGGCGCCTGGCGATCCCGCCGCTGCCGCCGCCGCCCCCCCTGCTGGGGCCGGGCGGGCTGGTGAGGCAAGATAGTCCGCCACCGCGTCCAGAAAGCGAGTGTCACTGCAGAAGATTCAAAAGAAAAGCAAAAGTCATAAGACCGTGCAAACTGCAAAGGCCGACAATCTTGACTGCAGGGGCATCACGTAATGCTGCCCAATTTCACACCGACTAACAATGCGGCCCAGCCGGCCAGCTCGCGTCTCGCTTTGTTCTCGTGCCGCCAGTGCCTCAATGCGCGTCCCCGCCCTCCCTCAGAAACTTCCCCCCTTTTTTGATTAAGGGTGGGCGGGTACTCACAAGCCCCCCGATCTCACCTGCTGAGGTCATAGCCGCACGTGGTCAGCTCCCGCAGCACAGGCAGCACCGCCGCCGGACCGCCCGGCAGCGTGGGCAGCAGCGGTGGCAGGTAGGCCATGAGCCACCGGAACGCGCCCGTCATCTGGCGCCCCAGTGCCTCGCCACTCTGGCCCGCCTTCAGGTCGCCGGTGCGCGCGCGCCACACCACCGCCAAGCTGCTGAGCATGCTGGCCGTCTCCGCCGCCCCCACCGCCGTCTCCGCGGCCAGAATTTCGTCATCGGAGAGCGCCGGCTGCCCCGGCCGCGACAGCTGCCGCGCAAAGGCCCGGCGGTAGTGGGCGATGCGCAGCTCCGCCAGGCTCCTGCCATGCGTGGGAACGCCGTACAGCTCGTACCGCGAAACGGTCTTGGCGCTGCCGCCGCCGCCGCCGCCGCCGCTGCCGCTTATCCCGTCACCTGCGTTCCCATCATCCGCGGCGTCCCTGCTCACGCCCGCGCTGGCGCTGGCGCTGTCGTCGGCGGCAGCGGCGCTGCGTTCGCGGAAGGCGGCGCGCAGCGCGCCGTGCGCCGGCGCCGCCTCGCCCAGGTGCGCCTCCTTGTACAGCGCCAGCCCCACCCGCGCCATGACCCGGTTCAGGAACACGCGCCCCACCGACTGCAGCGCCGTCAGCTCGCGCAGCAGCGCCGCCGCCTGCGGCCACGTGGCCGTGCGCGCCGCCTCCGTGGCCGCCGCCACCAGGCTCCGCCGGAAGTCCCAGGGCAGCTCGAAACCAGCCAGCCGGTTCAGCGCCGCCGCAGAGCCCACCAAGTCCACCAGCGCCGCAATGTCCATGCTCCTGGCCGCAGCGCCCTGCCCCGACGCACCAGCGCCGCCGCCGTCGCCCGGTGATGCCACGGCAGCTGCAGGTGCAGCAGCGCTGCCGGCGCCGTCAGCAGCGCTGCCCTCCGTCGCCTGGCGAGGCAGATGCCGGTACGCGTGCGCGAAGTGGTGCGGCCCAGAGTCCAGGGCCTCGCAGGTTGGGCCTATGAGCGACTCGAACGCCTTTCGGTCCCAGCACAGCCCCCTCCGTGGCCCTCCCTGGCCGTCAGCGGCACCGCCGTTGCTACAGCTACTGCCGCCGTGGCTGCTGTAGCTGGCGGCGGCGGCAGGGCCGCCAGAGCCGTGGCGCGATGCCGCCTCCACTTGGGCAGCCACCCTGCGCCACTGCTTTGCAAGCTCCGTCAGGTCTGGCCGCCCAGTGTGGGAGCCCTGCCCTGGCCCCTGCGGCGCCGCCGCCCCGGCCCGGCCATCCACAACATTCGTTGCTGGAATAGTCTGGCCCACGCCTGCGTCCGACGCTTTGCTGCCACGAAGCGATGCTGGCGCCGCAAAGCTGCTTCGCTCCGGCAGCCCCGACCCACATTCGAAGCCCACTGCCGGCTCGCTGGTTGCAGCGCCGGGGCCCCCGTGCAATCTCCGCCGCTGCAGCGCAGCCAGCGGCAGCGCCACGGCCGCTGCTGCAGCACGCTGCCCACCCGGCGTGTAGCATAGGGCCTGCACACAGAGTCAGTACCAGGTATTATAACATCACACCGGTTGCATGGGCGCCGCTTTCGGTTCACAACGCACCCTCTTGCATTCCGCCACCGCACGAGCTGGCGCGTTGACGGAGCAGGGCACGCCGCTGGTGTTGGGCAACTCCCGCGAGAGCTCTCTGCAGGCAAATGGCCACGGTCGCATTGTACACGACGCGCTTTCCCAATAAATGCTGAGCGACAGTCCTTGCGCAACCCATCAAGCCCCAGGAAGCTCACCGGCCCGCCGCGATGATGGCATCCAACACGCTCCTCGAGGTTCCTGCATCATCATTTGTTGTTAGATTGCACTACAGATGCCTCCTAGTGACTTTACAGAGCTCCAAGATCGCCACAGCGGTCCCACCGCACCTATGCTCGGGCCCGGGAGCAGGAACCGCGACCCAGAGCTCATGAGTACCTCCCTGTCATATCCAGCCTATCCATAATTTATTATATTGGGAAAGGAATGCCAGCATGTGGGAGAGCAAAAGGCACCCTGTGCAGTGCACACAGTACCGGTGTCTACTCTTGCATTTTTGGATTGATATTGCGGCAAGCTCTACTAGCATGATACGTATTTTAGTTCAAGAAGGCCGACGAGACAGTCAGGAAAGAAGGCATGGGGAATGGTTTCAGCATTCCCTTTGTCTGGCCCGGCAGTGTGCATTAGCTACACCTGTTCTAGTACTGCATTCATTTTTGCACACGTCTGGCCCTAGCAAACATTTTGAAAGAGAACGCGGGCCTTGACTTCTGTCTCAATTATGCGCAATAGACGATCATGAAAGCATCAGGAGGACCGCAAAAGTTGCGGTTTACCATCCACGCGTGCTCGGGCGAGGTGAGCAAGCTTGAGCGCCAACATGGCGAACTAGTTGACCAGAGGATGCTTCTACAGCCAGCGAACTCGGCACCTGCGCGCTTTCTGTGCAGGACACGGACTATCCGGTTCGTGAGCTCCTCTACCACAGCCCGCAAACGCGTGGATGGCAGTCGCCCAGGTGCGGGAAGCGAAGGCCGCGGGGTGTGCCGCACGGGCAGACGAGCCGTGCCCCTGTGCCCCCGAAGCCCATCCGCCGCCCTATGGTGATAGACGGCCCTCCCCGCTTTACAGGTTCTGCAAGTATCCACAGGAGATTGTCCTGCGCTTGGAACAGACTTGCAAAGTGCAGCAGATTCAAATTCTGGCACATGAATACAAGGTACACTGCCGGAGCCGCCAATGCGGAGGGGTCGGGGGATATGCAGAGCCGTAGCCGCGCGTGCAGCGCAGCAACGCGGCTTCTGCAGCTGCTGGACCACCGGGAGATACGGAGCTTTGGAAGGGCGGGTCTCAACCAGCTTGCAAATCGCGTGGTCGAGACATTGGAGGGCGCACCACGAGGGCACACCCAGGGCCCTGCACAACCGTCGCCACCAAGTGCCGTTCTCTGGGGTTTGTACCCTCTCTGCTTATGCGCCCGCCGTACACTCTCTGCAGATTGCAACGCGGGTAGAGGTGTTCGTGGGTGCGCCCCAGAACCCTTTGGACACCGACCCCAACAACTGCGTCTTCAAGCGCCTGGGCTACCTGTCCTTTGACAGCAACGACCGCAGCAACCACCAGGCGCGCGAGCTGAAGAGCGTGCACGTCAACGTGCAGGCCTTCCTCATCCGCCTGCTCATCCACCGATGCCACGTCAACAAACTCAACATCTACAACCAGGTGCGTCGGGGGATGCAGTCGGCGCGGTGGAGGTCTGCGACAGCGAGGCGGACTGCCACCTGAGAGGCAGGCAGAGCTTGCTGAGCGATGCATAAGCCTGCCTGGTGTTGCTGGTCGGCTCCTGCGCGTCAAGACGACATGCTGGGCGCTGGTTCTCCGTGTACCGTACGTGCAGGTCGGCATCATTGCGCTCAACCTCATTGGCGAGCACGTGGCGCCGGTGCCCGATGGCCCGCACGGCTTCCTGCAGCTGCACCCCAACATCCCCACCGCGCAGCCCTACTACAACGCGGCTGCGGCGGACGTGGCCGACATAAACCTGTGAGAGAGCGCCATTGGCGTTGGTGCTGGGGACAGCTTTACGGGCTGCCTTGGGGTTACCTGGCTGCGGCTACCAGGGACACGCTGAACGCGGCAAGCGCAGCCCCGTGTAGAAGAGGAGACCACGTGGGAACAGAGGTTTCCAATTAGGATGTCCGCCGGGTCTCCGCATGTGCGCGCGCAGGGACTTGCACGTGGACACAGTGACGGCGGTGAAGATCCGGGAGCTGGCGCGGCAGAAGGACGAGGCGGTGGCGCGGGAGGACTACGACACAGCCAAGATGCTCAAGGTGGGCGGGATGGGGGCGGGGACATTGCGGGGTCGGGTTGGAGGCGATAGCCCCAGGCTCCCTGTCGGGGGCTGCTTGCAGCGGCACAGTGCGTCAGCCACGAGCAACGCCGCTTCAATGATAGGAACCATCGTGACAAGGCTCGCGTGTGTGTGCGTGGGTGCACAGGCAAGCATTGAGCGGCTTAAGGTCGTGGGCCAGAAGATCGCGCAGCTGGAGGCGCGCAAGCGGGCGGCGGTGGAGAAGGAGGACTACGACACAGCCAAGATCATCAAGGTGGGTGGGTGGGTGGGTGGGTCGAGGCGGGTGCTTGGCGGCAGCTGTAGAGGTGTGCGCATGATAACTGGGGTCAGGTGGCTCCGCAGCTTGCGCTGCGTGCTCACCCAGTCGACATGTGGTCGCCAACAGGCTGACATCGACAAGCTGCGTGCGGCGGGCGAGGGCGCGGCCATGGCAGCAGGAGCAGGTGCGCAACAACGCAATCCACAGCGATAGCTCATACGCACGTCAAGAAGCAATCGGATGGGCATGGTTACAAACGTTGACAACTTGGGCGCTGCCGCGACGACACATCAACATCCGGCAATGACTGCCAATTCCTTGTCCTTACAACCTTCGTCGCACAGTTGCCAACGCCAGCAAGAACCCGGACGAAATCTTCAACCGGGTGCTGGGCAAGAAGGGCTCGGTGGGCCCGGGCGGCGGCGGCAACCAGCCCATGCTGCAGCTGCCCTACGACGACCAGCCGGTGGGCGGCCGGCCCGGGTCGGGTGCGCCGCCGCGGCCCAGCTCGGGCGCGCCGCCGTCCGCTCGCGGCGGCGGCTCGGGGCCGACCTCGCCGCAGAGCCACTTTCCCGGCGGACCCACCAGTGAGTGCCCGTTGCCGCCAGCCCTTGTCACACCAGCTTGCCAGGCGGCCGCGTGGAGGCCGTGGGGTTGCCATTACCTTTCGACAGGGTTTCATGATGGTGGTGGTGCTGCTGCTGGTGTGCAGCTATCGCCTGCCTGCTCACACTGCACCCTTGACCCGCACCCCTCACTCATCGCCTCCCCCCGTCTTCGCCTTCTCGTCGTAACTTAGTTGCACGGAACCCCCGGCCCCCCCCCCTCCACGCCGGCCGCGCAGTCGTGGAGCCGGACGAGGAGTACAACCCCGGGCCGCAGACCATGCAGTCACAGGTCAGCGCCAACAGCCGCCACCAGGCCTACGACGAGCGGCCCGCCATGGGCCGCGGCCGCTACACGCCCAGCGAGGAGCAGATGGCGGCGGTGGCGGCGGCGCGCAAGGCGCCCGTGCACCACGTGGAGGACGACGGCGTGTCGGCGCCCGCCGGCTGGCCCGGAGACCTGCCGGCGCCGGAGCCGCTCGCAGGTACGTGCATACGTGCGGCTAGGAGGCTCGATGTGCCTCGCCTGGCGTTTGGCTTGTTGGGTGGGCGTTGATGCAGGGTTCACCGCGGGGAGTACGTGTAAAGCAGCATAGTGCTATGGGCTGGCACTGCGAGGTGGGAGCGACGTGACCGTGACCGTGCGTGTGTGATCCTGCCCTGCCACCTGTGGTCTTCGTGTGACGACACGACACGCAGGCGCGGTGGCCAAGGACGCTGAGGCGCTGGGCGACATGGCGGGCGAGTTCGTGGCGCGGGCCTACTTCTCCAAGAACTGGCAGCTGCGCGACGCGGCGGTGGCCTACCTCACCAAGGAGGTGGGTGCGGCGGGTGGAGGTGGGGGTGGGGGTGTAAATACCAGCCCATTCGAGACCAAGGGACGTGGGGGTGAAGGGGTGGGGGCGGGCGGGGGCAGGCACGATAGGGGCGGGGAGGGGGGATGGCTGCACAAGACGAATGACATTCGCCGCAGCTCGTCTGCGCGCTCCATGGCATTGGCGCGCAACCTGACAACCTGGCCCCGTGCCTGTCCTGCGCGCCGCGGCACGCAGCTGTCGGGTGGCGGCCTGGAGGGTAAGCGCGACGCCTTCCGCACGCTGGTGGGCGTGGTGCGGCGCGGCATGAAGGACAAGGTGGCCAACGTCTACCTGTCCTGCCTGGCGCTGCTGCCGCCGCTGGTGGACTCGGGGCTGGGCGGCGGCGGGCGCGAGATCGAGGGCATGTCGGAGCAGCTGCTGCCGGCGCTGGTGGAGAAGCTGGGAGACAACAACGCGCGGCTCAGGTGGGGCGGGGGCAGTGGTTACGGCTGGAGGGATGGGCCTGGATGTGGGATGGCCGGGCTCATGCCTTGGCCCTCGCCATGACCGCATCATACGGTACCTCCCAATGCCTGAAGCCCTGAACCCTCACTCCACCATGGCGCGCGCGCAGGGAGGCGAGCAAGGAGAGCATCATGTTCTTGGCCGGCATCAAGGACGCCGCGCTGGCGGCGCACACCGGCATCTTCGTCAAGCCCATCAAGAACCAGACCGCCTGGCGCCCGGTGCTGGGCATCCTGCAGCTGCTGCGGGTGAGAGAGCCCGCCCGCGTAGACAGGCTACCGCGGGGCTGGGCCCCACGGCCCGGCCCGCGCCGCGCCGCCTGGCGCCATGCTCACTCACAACAGCAAGCTGATTGCTCATTCACACGCGCACACAGCTACCGTACATACGGCACTGTCTGCTGTCTCCCTTCCTTCCTCTCTGCTCCTCCTATTTCTCCCCCCGTAACTTAACATGCATGGAACCCATGCCCCATTTTGTTCTCCAATTCTTGACGCACCATCCATGGATGGCTACCCCTCACACACACACACACACACATCTCTCCCTTGCGATCTCTAACACACACACGCACACGCACACACGCGCGCCAGGACCTGGTGCCGCTGGTGGGCATCTCCAAGGCCGGCGACGGGTTCGACCTGGCCGAGCTGATGGAGTTCGTGGGCAAGGCCTACAACAGCCCCAACGCCGACGTGCGCAGCGAGGCGGTGCGCGTCACCAAGGAGGTGCACGACCTGGTGGGGCCCGCCATCAGGTGCGAGATGGGGTGGGGCGGGCGGCACGGTGGGGTGGGCTGTGCGCCAGGGCGGTGCGGGTGTTTGCGGGGCGGGGAAGGGGGTTGTGGCGGGGAAGGGGGGTAGCCATCCATGCGGACGGTGTGGGTCAATTGTATATGAAGTGCCGATGGGGGGGTGTATATACCAGCCCAAGCTAAACCAAACCAAATGCATGAGAGGGGGTTAGCCATCCATGGGACGGTATGGATCAATCTGAAGAATATGAAGTGCCGACGACCCGATAATGATAGTGGGTGTGTGTGTGGTTACCAGCCCAAACTAAACCAATCTAAAGGAAGCAGGGTTAAGAAGTAAGTGCGAGGGGTTTGGGCGGGGTGGCAGGTTGAATGGGATGGGTAGGGGAGAGTTGCTTAGGCCTGGGGTGGGGCGCAGATTGTGTACGGCAAGGTGGACACGCGCTTCTACAAGGGCTGGGGGAGTACCGGTAGTTGCCGAGCTCCTGATGGTGTCGTCCACTCGTCCGGCTCTCTGGCCACCCCGCAGGAAGTGCATGCCCAAGGACATCAACCCCAAGATCAAGGAGCAGGTGGACGCAGTGCTTGGGGGAGGCGACGTGCCCGCCGCCACGGCGCCGCCGCCTGCCGCCGCGCCCCGGGCAGCCCCGGCGCGCGCGGCCGCGCCGCCGCCCGCCGCCAAGCCGCCGGCAGGGAGAGGCGGCGGCGCGCCCAAGCCCGCCGGCAAGGCGCCACCACCGCCTCCGCCCCCGCCGCCGCCTGCACCTGGTACGCGCACCTGATCCGCTTTCAGCTGCTGCTCTCTCCCATGCTATGGCATGCTTTCCTGCGCACTCCACCCGGCCTTGCTTCACTAACGCGCCGCTATCCGCTGACACGCAGCTCACAACGTCTGTGCGCGTCTGAGCGCACGCACACCTCACCTTCACCCTCAACCTTCACCTGCCATGCGCCACGCCCACACGCACCCGCCACTCTCATACCCACCCACACACCCACACGCGCCTGCAGACGACCCGGAGGCCTTCGAGGCGGAGCTGGCCTCTCGCGAGGACACGCTGGGCCCCGCGCACCCCGACGTGGCGGAGGCCTGCAGCAACCTGGCCATCCTGTACAACCAGAAGGGCGAGTACGACAAGGCTCTGCCGCTATACGAGCGCGCGCTCAAAATCTACGAGAAGCACTTTGGCAAGGACCACCCGGAGGTGGCGCACACGCTCACGGACCTGGCGGTGCTGCACCTGGAGCAGGTGGGCGGGCGAGGCGGCGACGGCGGCGGCGGCGGCGGGTGCTGGGCAAAGGGGGAGGAAGGCGGGGCGAGGGTCGGCGTTCGCGTGGGTGGAGAGGTCGGGGCTGTACGCTGCGCAGGCCGCGCGTGCGGCGGCTTGTGCAGCTGCGGGCCTCGAGGGCCGGGGCGGGGCTTTGATGCGTCTCTTTTTGAACGCGGCCGTCTTGCCTAGTCCTTGTTGTCAGCCGCTCCTTCCGGACCTGATCCAGACCTGTGCATGTTGCGGCGGCCTGCCGCGCTCTCCAAACCCTGCCCCTTGCAACGTTTGTTCTACGTCTATCTTGTCCCTAATTAAACATGCATGGCACCCCTTCCAACACCTCCGCACCCTCTCCACAGGGCCGGGAGGAGGTGGGCAAGCCGCTGCTGGAGCGCGCGCTGCGGATCCAGGAGAAGGCGCTGGGGCCGGACCACCCCGACGTGCTGGCCATCAAGGACGTGCTCAACTCGGACTGAGCCAGGAGGGGGAGCGCCGGGCAGAGATGTGGGTGGCAGCGGCCCTGCTGACCGTTTGGAGCTTGGCGCGAGAGGAGCTGCGCTGCTGCGAGGTGGAGCAGCGTGCGGAGAAGGGCAGCGGCAGATGGCGGAGACAGGGGTTGCCCCAGGAGGCGCAGAGGCGGCGGCAAAGCAAAGCAAAGGGAGGCTGCAAGGGGGCGAGTGCAGTGGGCGCTGCCGCTGGGCGCTGGCCTGAGGTGTGTGCTGTGTGCTTGGCGGTTTGCGGATAAGTGCATTTGCATGATGCATGACTGGAGGGAACGGCTGGCAGTCGGCGAAACCCGAGTGTCACAGGGCGGGCGTGTCGGGCGGGCGGCCAGGAGGGCGTGTGTTTAATTTGTTTTGGCCAGCGACCGCTTTCAACCCTGCCGCATGCCCGATACGCGCATGGTCAGGATTATATGCCGATGTAAGAAAAGAGCTAAGCCCCAGACTTTTCCTGTCTCCGAGACCCATGGGCCTGTGGACATCTGACGGGGCGCCGGAACGGTCTCCGCTCGGCTTCCGCTACCAACGCCCCCGCATGCTTCACTTCACTCTGCAACGCAACTACGACTAAAGGATGCAGCATTTCACGGTCTGAGACTCCGCGGGGGAAATGGCGAGCACTTTCGCGAAGAATGCCGGGGCGCAGACGCGCTCTCGTCCTAGCTTTATATTTGTCCTCGGCAGCTTGCTGCTGCTGGCGGCGCTGGTGCTGCTTGCGCAGTCGCCCTGCGCGGACGCGGTGCCGAGCCGGGACGGCCAGGGCGGCTCCCACTCAGGAGCAGTCCCGAATTCGGAGGGGAGCAGCGCCAGCAGCAGCAGCAGCAGCAGCCAGGGCACTGGGCCGGCGGTGCAGCAGCAATCGGGGCAGGGGAAGGGGAAGGAGGGCGGCGGCGGCGGCTTCGCAGGAGCCGACCTCGGCGCCGCTGCGGCGGAGCTGCTCAACCCGCGCAGCTGGGACGTGATCGCACCGGAGGTCATGCTGCCCAGTCAGCGCGGCGGCCACCGCCACCGTCGCGACGACGACGACGCGGCGGCCGCCGCCGCTGCGCCGTCTGATGGCAGCGGCAAGACTCGGGGCAGCGCGAAACGCGCCACAGCCGACTCCTGCGCCAGCCATCATCATGCCCATGGCCACGCGGTGCTGAGCCGCGCGGTGGGGCTGCTGCGCGGTGCCGCAGGCGCGCTGGCGGCGCGGGTGCGGGCCGTGGCGCGGCGGGCTGGCGGCGCGGCGCTGCTGCACGGCGTGGAGCACACCGCCTCCGACATGGCGCACGACCTGCGCGACCCGACGGCGTGGGAGGAGAACCCCTGGGTGGCGGAGGAGGTGCAGCGGCTGCTGCAGCAGGAAATGGGCCAGGCCGGCAGAGGGCCGGGCCCGCAGCAAGAGCAGGAGCAGAGGGCCGGGGGAGAGGGCGTGCAGGCGGCGGGGCCGTGCTCACGCGGCGTTCCGGGTATGGGCGTGCGCAGCCTGGCGGCGGCGATGGGTGTGGAGGGCCATATCCGGGCGCTGGTCAAGGAGCTGCACACTCTCGTCACGTGAGTGAAAGCAGGCAAGCATAGGTTTGCGCTGTAGTGGCTAAGGGCTGATCTCAAGAACACTTCGCTCAGGTCGTGTGGCAGCAAGCAGCGCCTTGCCTCCTTGCCGGCTACGGACGTGAGCCTCTGCCTTCCAAACGCCCTGATGCTTACAGAACCCTGGAGGACCTGTCCCGCCCTGCCGCCGACCTCAGCAGCGCACAGCAGCTTCAGCCGCTGGCGGACGGCGCCGCCGCCGCCCGCCGCCACACCGAGGACCTGCGCCTGGCGCTGCAGGCGGCGGCCGTGGCCGCCCCCGCAGAGGCGGAGGCGCCCGGCAGCGCCGAGGCTGAGGCCGAGGCGCCGGCGGCGACCTCCGCAGCGGCCGCTGCTGCGATTGGGCCGTGGCTTGTGGAGATCACCGAGCACGCCGAGCAGGAGCTGGGTCAGGCGGAGGTGAGCACGCATTGGTCATGTGGCATGATGCCGCCCGGGCGCTGACTGCTTTGGCGGCTCCGCAACCGTTGCACCAGCACTAAATCCGCAGCCTCTGCTGGGCTTCACCGTATGAATTCAGGACCTGGTGCGGTCCGCCCTGGGCTACGGCGAGCACGGCGCTGCCACTACCGCACACGGCATCGTGTCGGCCGCTGCGGACTGGGTCCACTCCGCGCTGGTGCTCCTGCGCGACACAGCCAGCGCCACCAGCAGCACCGCCGCCACCACCACCGCAGCACGCCCTGTCACCGGCACGGCGCCGGCCGCCGCCGCAGCGGGCGCCGCGCCGCTGGCCGAGGCCCTGCTTGGCCGTGACAGCCGCGGCGGCGCACAGCACAAGGAGGAGGCATCGGGCGTGTGCGTCGGCTCTGCGTCGGGGCCCGCTGATAAGGATGAGACCTGTGCCTTTGCCGACATGACTGTGCCAGTCACCGGCATGCCGCCCAAGCCACACCTACCGGCCAGCCTGGCAGAGCTGCCAGCTGACCCTGGCGCCGCGCACGCTGTGCTGTCGGTGCTGCCGCCTGGAACGCTGGCGGTTGTAGGACGGGAGCTGCTGGTGGGTGCGCGCGGTGAAGCGCAGCGGCTGAAGAATCTGGCGGCGTACCCGCAGCAGCAGCAGCAGCCGACGCAGCAGCAGCAGCAGCCGACGCAGCCGACGCAGCCGCAGGGAGTGGGGCTGGATGCCGTCGAGCCGTCAGCCCTCACATCCAGGTAAGCTGCATATGTGTAGCGGTGCCTTATGAGCCGCGTGTCTTGTGATGCTGTGTCTGGTGTGGCTCTGGCGGGCGTTTCGCTTAGCTTCGACACGCCTACGCAGCTGTGAGTCGGGTGGGCAGCCAAGCAGGGTGGCGGTTGGCCACCTGTGCCCGAGGCAGTGTTCACACTGTCCCCTTCTTGTAACCAGCACTCATATGTGTGGGCGGTGACATTTCCGAGAAATGCTTTTGATGTAAGCGGTGTGGAGGTTGTGCATGTACGTGGCTGCCCGCGCTCATGCTGTGCCCACCTTCTCGCGCGTTGTTGTATGCTCGCAGGCTCTTTTTGGCATTCGTGGAAGCTGAGAGCGACGCGCATGCGGCCCTGGAGCCGCTCAGTAGCCATGAAGGCAGCACCAGCCCCCCACCTGCCACAGCGGCGTCAGCCATCAGTGCGCTGCTTCGCTGCCGTGACCGCCTTGGTGAGCTGCGGCGGGCAGTTGCTGAGTTCTCGCCTGCCGGCGCCGCTTTCGAAGAGCCCATTGATGCCAGCAGCCACAAGACACCCGCAAAGCAGCAGGAATCAGACCGGAATCAGGCGGGCGTTGCCACGACGCGAGCCAGGGAAGAGGAGGATGTCGAGCAGCAGGAAGAGGCTGCGGCGGCGGCGCACGGCGGACAGCTTCCCGGGATGGGGGTTATCCAGGCCGCCTGGTCACGTGCTGCGCATGCGGCGGGAGCCCTGGGTGACGCGCTACACCTGCATGGCTCCCACGAGGCCCACGGCGGCGACCAACAGGGCAAGGAGCAGCAACAGCAACAGCAGCGGCACAAGGGCAGCTCGGCTTGGCCGTTCGGCGGCGCTGCCGCGTCCTTCGTGCCCATAACAACGGTCATGGACGATGCGGTGCCTCATGAGATCGGCGCCCAAGCCGTCGCAGCAGCTGCCCAGCAGCAGCCGCAGCTGCCGCCCTACCCCCACGCCCCGAAGCCGCCTCAGCTGCGCCTGACCGCGCCCCTGCGTGCTGCCATGCACCGCACTACGGACGCCGCAGCAGCCGCGCGGCATCGCATAGCAGCGCTCATCCACAGCGCTGCTGCGAAAGCCTCCCACGCCGTTGATTCTGCCAAGGCAGCTACGCTGCCACGCCCGCCACCCCACCCGCACCCGGCTGCCGCCGCCCGCGAGGCAGCGGAGTCCGCGGCTGCTGCGGCAAAGGCCGCCGCTGACGCTGTCGGCGGCAGCAGCCACAAGGTGTGGGGAGGCATCCGCAGCATTGGCGCACTGCTGTGGGCGCCGCTGCAGGCAGTCCGGGAGCGCGTTGGTGGGCGGCATGGCGCAGCCCCCGACGACGCTGCAACAGCCAAGCCTGACGATACTGCAGCTGGTGCTACAGCCGAAGAGTTGGATGCCAAGCTGGTCAGCGTGTGGAGGTCGGCTGTGGAGCAACTGGAGGCATCGGTGGCCAGGCGCGTGCGTGCGTTTCTGTTATAGATGGCGTCTGCTTACCATGAATGCATTTTGTCATGTTGGTATGCATCGCATTGGTGGCAGTTTAGAATGGTTTGATGAATGGACTTGGTCACATGGTATCACGTGGTCGCTGGGTCTTATCCTGGTTGCTCGTTTTTGTGTGCACCTGCAGTTTCGACAGCGTGCAGCGCATGCTGCTGGCGATGCCGCGCCTGGGCGCCGGTGACGCCATCCTGGTTGGTACCTCAGATGCCGGCGTCGGCGCTACCGTACCAGGCCCCGGGCAGCCGCCCATCACCCTCACGGCTGCGCCCCTGCTCCGGGCCTGCCGCCGCCGCGGCGTCGCCGGAGCCGAGGGCGAAGGCCTCCAGCAACAGGACGGTGACGCACCTGTGTGCGAGGATGAAAACGAGAATGCGACGGCTGCTGGTGACGTGGCGGGGCAAGTCAAGGAGGCGGCAGCGACCCCGGGCGCAGCCGCGCTCCGCGCGGTGGAGGCAGCGGGCGCGGCCCTGCAGGACTTCCTCTCCCGCGCCGGTGCGCGCATCGGCAATGCTGCGCGCGGGCAGGCCGCCGCCGCGCAGAGCACAGCCAAGGAGGCGGCGGGCGCGGCGGCGGCAGCAGCTCACCAGGCGGGTGCTGCCGCCGTGCACGCCGGCCATGCCACGCACGACGCCGTCGCAGCCACTGCAGCCGCTGCCGGCAACACCGCCACGGTGCGCGTCGCACAGCACGCGGCCGCCGCAGCGCAGCATGGGGCTCAGCACGCAGCTCACGCGGGAACTGCGGCGGCGCAGCACGCTGTGGACGGCCTAAAGTGCGCCGTGCACCGCGGCAGCGACGCCGTACGTGACTCCGTAATGTACGCCGCGACGAGCCTGGGCAGCGCCGCCGTCGGCGCCGCCGACATGATTCGCTCGGCCCGCCATGCCGCCGGCTGCGCCGCCGGAGACGCGGCGGCGGGCGTGGTGGACGCGGCGGGCGGCGCGGCTCACCGCCTGGGCGCCGCCGTGGTAGGGTCACGGGAGCTGGCTGAGGAATCGGTCAGGCGGACGGCGCGGGCGGCGCGCGAGGCGGCGCAGGCGATGCGCGCAGCGGCGGAAGCTGCTGGCCAGCGCGTGGCTGGCGCGGGGCGTCAAGCCGCAGGAGCGGCGGCTGGCGCTGAGCGCGGCGCCGCTGGTGCACTGCACTCAGCCTCCGAGGCGGCCGCGCACAAGGCGGCGGCGGTAGGCGAGGCTGCGATGCATGGCACCGCCTCGGCGAGCGGGGCTGCACGAGAGGCGGCCGGTGTGGCTGCGGGCGCTGCCGCAGGAGTGGCTGGCACAGTCCAGCAGTGCGTCAGCCATGCGGCAGCGGATGCGGCGGAGGCGGCCGGTGCGGCTGTTCACAAGGTGCAGCATGGCGCCGGGCACGTGGTGGAGAGGGTGGCGGGGTCGGCCGCCGGCGGCGCTCGTGACGCGGCCGGCGCCGCTGCAATCGCGGGACGCCGCACCGCCTGGCTTGGCGCGCGCTTGTGGCTCAAGGCCCAGTTTGCTTGGGTGACCGCGCCGGTCAAGGCTGTGCGCGCTGTGTGGCGGCTGTACACTCTGCCGCTCTGGCTGTGGCGGCGCCTGCATGACCTGCCGGCGCCGCTGGCGCTAGCGCCTCCGCTGGAGCGCGCGGCGGAAGCGGTGGCAGGCAGGGTTGCAGGGACGGAGCGGCGGGGGGCGCAGTCTGCTGGCGAGATCCTGCAGCACCTGTCCGCTGCCGCGCATGTGCTGCCGCAGCGCGGCGGCGACGGCCACAAGCCCCGTCGCGGCGGCGCCCTTGACGCCGCCACCACCGCAGCAAAAGATGCCGGCGCCGCCGCCGCCGCAAACGCTACCCTGGCAGCGGGACAGCGCCTGGTCGGCGCCGCCTCCGGCGCCGCAGGCGCCGCTGCTGGCGCTGCGGCAGATGCTCTCCAGCATGCAGAAGCTGCCACAGCCGCCGTAATGCACACCATCGATGGCCAGGCCCTGTCGCCGCAGCAGCTGCCGCACGATGCCAGCGGCGGCCACCACATCGCGCCGCGGCACGCTCACCCGCCGCTGCCGCACGGCATCAGGGCGGTGGGCGCCGCCGCCGCCTGCACCGCTGAGAACGCCTGGGACGCCGCTTGCTGCGTGGCCGGCGCCGCGGCGGACAGCGCCGCGTGCTGGGGCGCCGCAGGCGACATCCTCGCCCACGACCTGGTCTCCAGTGTCGCCAAGGGCGCGCACACTGTCGGCGAGACCATGGCGGCGGTGCCGAGTGCGGCCGCGGCAGCAGCAAGCCGCGCCGCTGAGGCCGCACGCGAAACTGCGGTGGGCGCGGCGGCCGCCGTCAAGGGCGGCGCAGACCGTGTGGCGGAAGCCGCGCGCGACGCGGCGGCGGCGGCGCGCCTGGCAGCAGAGTGCGCGGTGGCTGGTGCAGGCTCCGCCGCGTGCAAGGCGGTGGAGGCGGCGCGCTTGGCTGCGGAGTGCGCGGTGGCTGGTGCGGGCTCCGTGGCATGCAGGGCGGCGGAGGCCGCAGCGGCAGTGGCCCGCGGAGCAATGCACGGTGTGGAGGGAGCCGCACATGCGGTTGGCGACGCCGCGAAGGCCGCAGGTGCAACCGCAGTTCACACCGTAGAGGCGGCGGCAGGTGCAACTGCATCGGCTGCGGACGCTGCGCGCAAGGCCGCTGGCAGTGCGGCGCATCGTGCTGCGGACCAGGCAGCAGCGGCAGCGGGCGCAATGCGGGGCGCCGGCGAGCGGGTGGTGGATGTCGCCGCAGGAGGCGTCGCCGCCGCTGCCCACAAGGCTGCAGCCGCAGGCGGCGCCGTGACCAGCGCCGCCGCATGGGCGGCGCAGGCGATTGAGAATGCTATGCGCGACGCCGCGGCAGGCGTGGCCGGCCAGACAGCCGCGGCAGCATCCGGCACCAAGCATGCTGCCTTAAGTGCTGCCCATGCAGTTGGGTCGCGCGCAGCTGCGGCTGGCAACGCGGTGGCGGGTGCGACTGAGCGTGTGACGGAGGCCGCGTACGCAGCGGCCAGGGAGGGCATTGAGACGGCGGTGGACGCAGCGTCCGCCGTGGCTGGCACTGCTGGCGCGGCGGCTCGGGCAGCAAGGGAGGCTGCGGCGGGGGCGGCGCATGCAGCACAGAACGCAGGGGCGAAGACCGGTGCCACGCTTGGTGCTGCCGCGCGGGCGGGCCAGGAGGCTGCAGCACACGCCGCGGAGGCTGCGGAGGCCGCCGCTGCCGCGGCGGTCGGATCCGTCAGCGGTGCGGTGCACGCAGCAGGCCAAGGCGCGGCGAGGGCGGGCCGCGCGGCCAGCGCCGTCGGCGAGGGAGCGGCTCACCTGGTGGCAGGGGCGGAGCAGGCGACTCTCGGCGCGGCGGAGCGCGCAGCAGCAGCCGTCGCCAGCACAGCGGCTGCGGCAGCGCGGGGCGCGGCAGCCGTTGCCCGGGCGACTGTGCAAGGCGGCAAGCACCTGGCCAGCCATCTGCACCCGCCGCCGCGCCCGCCCACACCAGGCAACCAGGGCACGGCGCCGCCGCAGCCCAAGCCGCCGGCGACACAGCCCGCTGATTTGAAGAGGCTGGCATGCTCGGGAGACGACTGCTTTGGCCTGGCGGATGCGCTCATTGACAGCCTCCTTGCCCCGCTGGGCGCGGCAGCTGCCGGTCCTGCTGCAACTGCCGCCGCTCGTACAGCTGCGGTCGACAGTGCCGGCAGTGAAACGGGTGCTGGCGGCGCGGTCCATGGTGCGGGTGGCAGCGCCGCCATCATTATGACTCTGCCGCATGAGGAGCTGGCGGCGATGGCGGACGACCTGTATGGCCCAGCGGGTGCAGGGCTGAGCAGGGCTGATGTGGCAGCGGGCTTGGCGGCGGCGGCTGCCGCGGCAGCGGCAGGCGGCGACTCTGCCGGCGGTGCCGGCCCGGGCGGCGGGCACGGTGGCGTGCTGGGGCGTGTGCGTGATGCGGTCGCGGAGAAGCTGCATGACGCTGCAGTGCGTGTGAAGCCCTGAGGCTACGGCTTTCATGGGGCATGGCAGGGGAAGTCAGCAAGGGGAAGCATGCGGACATGTGTGCCGCGCTCGTGGGGCTCCTTGAAGGGGTTGGTCTGGCGCGAACACCCTGATGGTGGACGGGATCGTCAAGACGTTGCCAAGCAGGGGAGGCCTCCTCTGATGCCAAGTTGTAGCGAGTCGGAACTGTGCAACCTGTGCTTCTCACACAAGTTGCATTTGTCATCATAAATGTCAGAGAGAAGTTGTGTACTGTGTACCGCTGACGGCACAACCGGGGACGCAATGAAGGGCACCCCTCTGTGAAGGCTGCCTGCTGCGCAGCGTTGCATCGTCAGTTGTTGTCAGGGGCCAGCGTCGCGGCACCGCCCGTAAGGGTTGAACCCCATCTCCCAAAGCAGTGTTGCCCGAGATCTGCATACGTTACAGTGCCGTCCACAAAATGTTCGACAACATGGCCTGGGCCTCATGCTTGTGGCGCCAACCTATTCGCCTGGACTAGTTAAGCAGCTGCAACCAGATAGGCACCCGACAACCAGAACGCCGTCAGTGGACACAAACACGACCGCTTGACGCACGCGGGTGATGCATACGCGCTTGTGCAGCAGGGCCCCGTGCAAATCCTGCACTCCATAAACTTTGTAAACCGTGCAACCCTACTCTCAAGCGACCCCCCGTATAGACGTTCAATCAAGTGCATGCATGGCCTGCCCGATTTACACAGTCCGGGATGCGGCAATCCTTCAGCACCACTGAACCCCAGCCACCCCTTGCAATCCCGCACACACGTCCTATGGAAATACGCTTTCAGGAATGCCATCAGCCCATCTTCCATTCTTGCCTTGTCACCGACATTAATCCTTTCCAACGCTGCCACCGCGCCCCAGCACAGTGACCAACCAACCTTCCCCGTCATGTAGGTTCACGAATGCCCCTCCTCAGAGCAGCCGCACGCTCTGCTTGTGCCAGTCATGCCGCCAGCGTATCCATGGCGCACCTGCTTATTAAACAACTCATATAACCGCGCAAAAATGACGTGTGGCATATTAAGTGCCGTCCTGGTGTATACATTATGCATGCACATGCTCATCTTTTGGCACACAGACCTCCCCCAAACATACGCCATTAATCTGCACATATTCCATGTGCAGGAAGAAGGCGAGACCTACCAGTGGATGGCAAGGCATTTCCAACCGCTTCAACCATCTGAACATACATTAGCCACAAGATTAGCCAGCCCGCCGGGAACCTGACCTAGTTTTGAACCCCAAAAGCTTCCCCTGATCTGTTGTTCATGAGCGCCACATGCCAAGTGTGACTAAAATAACCTTATTTCAGGCGTGCCACACTTGGTGCAAAACACCCTGACTGTTTGGAGGGGTTGTTCGCCTCCCCTACTCGCACCATACGCTCTTTTTGCTACACTCCTTCACACTGAAACCAAGTGTGTAATCAACGCACACGGCAGGCGTGCACAGCCCCGCACGCCCTGCTGTTCATCCACGCACATACCTAAGGAACTGCTGAGGCACTACACTCACGGCAGTACTGGGCACGCATGTTAAGCCAAAGGTTCCATAGCTTGCATCCATTGGTCACATGTTGAAACTACTACTGCTATTAACTACAATGCTGCCCACACCAGGCTCCAATGACTATTGGGCCATAGAGCCGACACATGCCCAAGAATGTGCTGCAGCCGGCGTCCGTAACAATGCAGTGTCTAGCATCCCACCTTCCAAATCCTCCGCAGAGTCCAAGGTGGCCGAAGCCTACTACCTTGTCGAGACCCTGCAATCCATGCAGCCATCCCAGACATTACCCACACAAGCACCTGAGTTGCAGCTTCCGTCAAGAGTCCTGATTCCCCCATCGGTTGCCGACTGGACATGCAACACTGGCGAATGCTCCAAACAGCCCGCCCCAAACCGCACACCACGGGGCCAAAGCCTCTTCTCGCAATGGAAGCGGGCAAGGAATGAAGTATGTGACAATAATTTTCTGGAACGCGGAAATGCCGCAAAGGACCAGCATTACCAGTAGCGTCCGTCCCCGCAGCGCACAGTATACGCTGCAATTCGTACCCCTGCAATCGCATGAAGCTCCCAGCCATGCACCCCAGCACGTATGCATCCACTAAATGCCCTTGCACCCGTGCACTCTTGTTTGTTTGCTGCAACAGATAAATATTGGAGCTATATGAACCTTTCTTATTGCTCACCATCGGAGTAAGCACGTCTTCTCAACAGTGCATCCACAGAACACACAACCGTCGTCCACGCGCCGCCATCAAGGTGTGTCTTTCGTAGGGCCTAGCTACGGCCGTAACAAACCAAGGATCGCTCCTGCATGGTTAGTTACGTGTTGATATGCTCATAGCATAGGTACGTACAGCACACCACAGCTTATTGGCTCTCAGCACATTCTTGGAAGAGGGCAGCTACGCTGGGTATGCTATCATAAAAATTAACACAAACGTGCAATTCAATTGTAAGCGCAGTGTTAAAACCGTACGCGGCGTCGCGGATTGGAAAACCCCGCCGGGAAAACGCCACACAAGCACGACTCTCTTAACTCACTCGTGCATACACTCTCGCTCATGCAATGCCTCTTCCACAAGGAGCCCTCTTTTGAAGAATTTCACAGGCTTTGGCGCCAATCAAGGCAGCGTACAGTAGTGCGGCGCGTGGCTCCCCGAGCTGGATGCTGCACAGCAGCCGCGCGTGGACCCGCCAGCACCACTCAATCAATCACGTGAACCGCTCTGGTACCCTGTGCGGCTGAATATTGCAGTTCATCTCAAGGAGGGTCTGGCTAACAAAGTCTGCCACAGTCCATCCCGTGGATACAAATTTCGGCCCCGCCATCATTGTTTTTCCCTTGATGCTGGCTTTCGAGATGAAAGTCATCATGCATGTCGCTCTTGATGTGTCCGTCTGTCCGAGCGGGCGCATGGGGGACGGTGCCGCACTCATCGCGGTGGTGTCCACAGGAAGGTCTCCATCATTCCCTGAGGGCGCGCACGCATGTAGGGACGAGCAGCAGGGGTGCGTAGGGCACGTGTGGGCACGTGTGGACATCAGCACGTATGTCGGTGGATGGGCGCCAGGTTGCGCGTGCAGCACGGCGCCCATGCATGAGGGGGCGCGTGTGCTGCCATGCCATCATCACCGCCGCGCTCCTCATCACCACGCACCTTGCCCTTGACCTCCACGCCGCCGCTGGCCGCCCAGCCGCTGCCGTTCCCTCCGACCCCGGCCGCCGCCGTGCTGTGGGGGCTCAGCAGGTTGTACTGCGAGGCAGGCATGGGGCATGAGCTGATCACTCGCTTGTGCATTGTAAGTTAGGCTATGCGTGCCACTTGCTTGCCATACGTGATCAGTGATGTCCCCATCAAAGTAAGTAAGACCGCGCTCGGATGCACGTGGCCAGCTGGCAACCGCAACCCTCCCACCCAGTACGTAGCTCACCGTGTCGGAGCTGGCGTGGATGCAGCCAGGCGTGCCCGTGCTTTCCATGCGGCTTGCGGTGTTGATTGTGTCGCCGAACAGGCAGAAGCGCGGCATGCGCGTGCCGACCACCCCTGACACCACAGGTCCACTGCAAAGGGCAGGGATGGTAGGCGGCAATGAGAGGTTCTGAAACAGCTGCCCCACGCATGCACGCATGAGCTTCCCTGCACACTAGGGGGCCGCCTCCAACGTACCTGTGAATACCCACGCGGATCTTGACTGGCTCGCCAGTGGTGGGCAGCCGCACACGGGATGCGGAGCGGAGCACTGCAGAGGCAGCAGGTGCCCAAGCAGTCATTATGGGTGAGATTAGGAAAGGAGGGGCACCAGTCAAAAATGTGTCAGTAATCTTTGTGCGTGTAGGTTGGACGATGGCATTTGCACCTGGCTCAAAGCAAGATTTCTTAAAGTATGGTGACTTTCATATTGTTACTGCAACATCAGCGACTGGACCATTCATACCACCGCGGAGATCAAACACCGACCCGCAACCGTACCAACAGCAGGGCTGCAGGACGCACCCAAGGACGCACCCCGCTTCGCCCCCGCCCCTCCTCCCAAGCGAGTGAAACACAAAGGATGGACCCGTCTCCCAGACCGGCGCCACATCCTCGCGCCCAGCACTCACTCGCACGCGCGAAGGCAAACACCTTGTCGGCCTGGCTGTCATCCACGCCATCGCCCTTGACGGCGGCAAAGCCCTCCGCGTCCTCGTGGATCAGCCCGCCCGCCACCACATAGCAGTCGCCGATGGTCTCCACCTGTTGCCCACAGCGAATCCACGGACAATGGTGTAGCCACAAGGCACGTGACCCGGTGGCCTGATGCATTCGACAGGCGTGCTGCCCTAGCAGCTTCCAGGCCAGGGCGGGGTGCCCGTGATCCAGACCGCTTCTGCGTATGCACTCGCCCTTGCGCACTCCATCCGCTGCCTACGCTGCCACACACACTTTCTGGGCATGCACGCGTACCTTGTAAACGCCATGCACATCGAGCTGCGCGTCGAAGCGTACAAAAAGGTCGTTCTGCAATGCAGATGAGAGCGAGGAAGGGTAGGAGGACGACGATTAGGAGAGGGTACATGACTCTCACACAAGCGGTGTGTAGACAACATCACCAATCCGTGTTTCCCGATCGCAATTTACTCCACTGACCAGGAATCTCATCACGACCGTGGGCGGTAGCACCTTGCACATGGGCGTGAAGCCTGTGTGTGGACATAAAGGCGCGGCCGCGCGGCAGCGGTGGCACAAAAGTCAGCCAGCGGCGGCACAAGCAAGAGCTAAACGCCTAGCTACGTATTTGCAGCGACGGGCTTGCATGGAGAAGTTGAGTAAACAGCGCCGCTACACACCCTGGATGTCTGCAAACAGCACCGTGACACGGTCGTGCCAAGTGGCCAGGCGTGTGCAGTCACGCACGTGTGGCCGCCAGGACATCAGCGCCGCCGTCGAGGCCCTGTGCACGCCGGAGGAGCACAGTCGCGTGGTGGTGGTGCGAGGTATGACCGATACGGAGGGCGGGGCTGCAATGTGCGGCCATGTTGGAACTATGCGCGAGCCGTGATCCCC
Organism: Chlamydomonas schloesseri; assembly: GCA_016834595.1. Classification (NCBI taxonomy): domain Eukaryota; kingdom Viridiplantae; phylum Chlorophyta; class Chlorophyceae; order Chlamydomonadales; family Chlamydomonadaceae; genus Chlamydomonas; species Chlamydomonas schloesseri. The sequence continues at coordinate 191,824 of JAEHOD010000016.1, forward strand.
CAGTCGGCCTGGCACCCACACGCGACACGTGCACAACCCCGAGCGCCCCAGGCCCTCACCTGCGGGCGCGCTCGGCGCGGGCGGCCCCGGACGCGTCACGCCCCCTGCCGGCCCTCGCCGCTGCCGGCTGCAGCCTCCCTGTGCTGGCCTGCCGCTCCTCGCCCTCGGCCTCGCGCGCTCCCTGCGGGCCTCCTGCCGCCGCCTCTTGGGCCTGCTCCAGCAGCAGCTGGTCCGCGGTGGTGCTGTGCAGCTCCTCCTCGTCCAGCAGCAGCAGCTGCTGCTGCGTCGCCATGTGGGCGACGGGGTCATACGCCTCCTCCGTCATGTAGGCAAGGACTGCAGTGCATAAATGAAGACGTTAGGCATGGATGCGGCATGGAAGGGGCCAGGCGGGGGGAATCGTCACGGCAGAGAGGCCGGCAGGAAACAACAAGGGCAGCAAGCGTGCCATACAACGGACGCTAGCCTTGTCCCATGGTACAGGGAGCGCTTGACACGGCGTCCACGAACGCATCGTACTCAGCCACGCCAGCGCAGCCCTGAAGCGCGCGCGACGCACCGTGCCGGGGGAAGATCTGCTCCAGCAGGCGGTGCTCGGCCTCCGACACCTGCGCGATGTGTCGCTCCGCCTCCACCTTGGCGCTCACGTCCTTCTGCATCACCACCAGCAGCCTGGAGCGGGCGGGTCGCGCGGGGTTGGGAGCAAATTTGTCGGACGGAGTTTGGAAGGAAACCAGACCGAGTTACGCAAAAGAGGCGCCGCGCCACGCCGCTATCATCAAGTGAGCGTGCCGTAAGTGCCCCACCATTAAAGGCCTAGGATGGCTGCGCCCCCGACCGAGCAGCCCGCCCACCTTTCGCCGGTTGTGGGGTCCTCCACGCACACCGCCCGGACCTCGTGCCATGCCAGCGCTTCCGGGCCGGGCGCGGTGCCGCCAGGCAGCCATGGCGTTGCCTGCGAGCCCTGCGACACGGCCGCCGCAGCTCCTTGCGTGCGCCGCGAGGCGTCTCTGCTGGTCGGCGCGGCGGCAGCTGGCGCAGGGCGGCTGGCGACTGGTTTCAGGCCAGTTGCAGCAGCGGCGGTCGAGGGCCGCTGCGGCGACGCACCCTCTGCTGACGGCACGCCCTTGCTGCGCGCCGGGGTTGCTTGCCGCTCAGCCACGCTGCCGTTGCCCGTTGCCGCCACAGGCGCTGCCATCGTGTCAACCAGCGCAACCGGCGGCCGTAGCATCAGCTGGTGCAGCAGCTCGTTGGAGCTACCGCGGCGCAGCTGCTCAGCACCGCCTGCGCCGTCCACCTCGTCGTCGTCTGAGGAGTCACCCGACTCGCTGCCTCGAACCAAGCCGTCGCGAGCGGCGCTAGCCACCACCTCGCTTCGGATGTCCATGGTCGGGCGCGCCCGCTCCACGTCCTCAGGAACAACCGAGTACCGGTGGGCGGCGGCGGCGTGCAGGGCCACCGTGCTGACCTCCTCCCAGCAAGGCTCAAACGCTGCCGCTGCCGCTGCGGCTGCGGCTGCAACAGCCGCCGTGGGCAGGGTCTTTGCCGACACGGAGCGGCGCGCGGCAAGCGCTGCAGCCATGCTGGGTGGCGGGCGCTGCCGCACTCCTCCGCCTCCGCCTCCGCCGCCGGTGCTTCCGGGCGAGAGTGCAACGCCGCCTGTGGTCAGGAGGTCCGGTGTCGTGCCGGTCGAACCCGAAGTTGCTGCGTGCGGCTGCGGCTGAGACATAGACGACTGGACGCGCGGCAGCCACGCGCTGCCGTTGTTTGGGAACCGTGCGTGCTGCTGTGAAGCCGATGGTGAGCGGGCCGGTGGCGACTGTGACGCGGCGCCCGCCAGCGAGGATTGCTGCGTCTGCGCCTGCAGGAAGGTGCTGTGCGTGCGGCCGTTGCTGACGTTGGCACTGCCGGACGCACCCGGCGCCAGTTGCGCGGGCGTGAACGTGCTGTGGGGGCTGGTGAGCAGCAGGCTGGACGCGGCCGGCCGTAGAGTGGAGGCAAAAGCGAGAACTCGCGACGCCGGGCGTGCAGTTGCACCCCCGATGCCCAGGAGCGAGTTGACTCCCTGCTGTGAAACCACGGGAGAGGGCTGGTGCACACCGGCATTATGTGCCGCCGAGGCGGCCGCGGCGCCGCCGCCCAACCCCACACCAAGTGGGTCGGCCTCGTCAACGTGCGGCTGCGGGTGAAGTGACACGCTTCCGCCGCACACGCTGGCGCCGCCTTGGCTATTGCCGTACAAAGCTGCCACGGCCGCCGCACTCGAGGGCGGTGTGGTGCTGCGGGCCCAGTCGCCGCTGGGCGGGTCAGCGCTGCCACGCGCCTGCAGCCCCAGCGCGTGCCCCGCCACACGCGCAACACGACCCGCCAGAGCGCCTGCCGCAACCGAGGAAGTGAAGCCGATGGAGTCACGGGTGTGTGGTGCTGCTGCGCCGCCGTAACCCGGCACCACAACATGCAAATTGCGGGCCGCAGCGCCGACCCCTCCAGCGGCTCCCGCCCTGCCGCCTGGCGCCTGCCCCTCCTGCTCTTCCGGCATCGTGAGGGGTCCCGCCGTAGACGCGCGCATCAACAGTCCTGGCTGCGTCTTAGCCCGCGTCATCCTGCTTACAGCAGGCGCCCATGCTAGCCCGCTGCCCAGCGCAGCCCCTGAGTAGGGTGCTCCAGCCGGCGACGCTACGCCGGCATGCACAAAGGTGGCGTCAGCGAATGCGCCCGAGTCCTGCGCCACCGAGGACGCAAGCAAGAGGCCCGAGCCGGCAGGTCCCAAGAGCGCCAGCCCCGAGTACCGGCGTGTAGCCAGGGGCCCGGGGCTGTGCGCTGCCGAGCTCAGCAGGTGATAAGATGGGCTGTGGTTGAGGGAGCGGGGCGGACAGGGGGCAGCCTCGACGTGGTCGTCGGCGCTTGCAGCCGCCGCGACTGGGCGGGTGTGCGGCGGCGCCGGCGGCTGATTGTCTGCTGGCGCCTGTTGGCGGGCCTGCTGCTGGGCTCGGTTGCTGCCACCCTCAGCGTGGTTGCTGCCGTTGGCCTGGCTCATGGAGGAGGGGACGACAGCTGAATTGACGCTGGATGCCTCGTACAGGACCTGTGCGCATCACACATGTTGCAGCGGCAGACAATCAATGCCAGTCCAGGCAGGCAGCCCTTGCCTGAACGCAGAGCACCCAGCACAGCTGTGCAAACCCTGTGCTGTGTGCCTCGCTGCAGAGAAGACAAGGAAACGAAGCGCAAGCCCAAACGCGGCACCGCACCTGCCAGCTTGAAGTCGCCAGAGGGTCCACTGATTTGAACAGCGCCTGCCGAGCGGACCCACGTCGGTTGCTGCCGCCTGCCCCCACACGCGATGTCTGGCGCGTCAGCCCAGCCGCCGTTGTCGCCACTGCTGCCGCCTCCACGCTCTCGCCGTTGGCCGCGGCAGCAGCCGTCATGCCCCCGACGGCGGCGCCGCCGTGGAGGCTGCCGCCGCCAGCGGCCGCATGCGTACAGGTGCTGAAGGAGTGGTGTGTGTTGCGGCCTCCTGCCCGCACCCACGGCTCCTCCTCCACGCCCGCCAGGGCATCGGCCGCCACCAGCGCCCTGGGGCGACCCATGTTGTGTACGCTGTAGCTCCGGTACGCACGCAGGATCGTTTCCAGGTCACCACCCACCAACAGGTCCTCGTCCTGGAGGACGGCGCCATCGCCCTGCTGGCTGCGGACCTCTTCCACCGCCACCGGGGACGTGAACGCCGCCCTGCTGTGCGCTGCAGCGGGGCTGGTGCCGCCGCCAGCGTTGAGTGCGGCCGCTCGGCTGCTGCTGCTGTCGGCGCCCCGCCCCACGTCTGCGCCCTCAACCGCCATGGGCGTTGCGGTGCCGCTGCGCTGCCGCTGCACCCTGTTGCCACCGCTCCCCAAAGAGGAAACCTCAGCAGTCTTGCTCCCGCCCACTGCCGTTGTCACGAAGCGCGCGATGCTGCTGGTGATGCGTTTGGCGATCGAGGTCGAGGCGGCGCCCGACGCCCGCCGCGCCGAGCGGCTCTTGGACATCTTTTCGGCGCCGGTGCCGTCGGCAACAGAGCTTGCTCTGGACATGCGCTCCCCGGTATTCGCCTCGGTGGTGGCGGTAGCGCGGCTGGTGCGGCCGTGCCCGGAAGCGTCCGCAGTTGCGGATGCGGACATGGTAAACAACATGCTGTTGGTGGCTGCCGCCGCTGGGCTGTGCTGCGGCGCCTTGAGCGTGTCGGAGTTGCGCCGAAGCAGCACACGCAGCGCGCGCTCCACTCGGCTCCCGCCCGCGCTGCCCCTCGCGTCTTCAGTGACTGCAGCGCCCACCGTGGTGGCCGTAGCGGCTGTGAAGGAACCCGTTCTGACGCGCGGAGGGGCGGCAACGTTGCCGCTCCGCGCTGCAGCCGCTGCCCCTGTCGACAACGCGGCGCCGCCGGGGCGCAGCGCGCTTGCGTTGCGCCGCTGCTGGTGCCTGCTGCCGTCCGCATGGTGATAGTCAACGCTGCCGGCCGTGGTGTTGGCCCGAGCCACCGTTGCCGCGCTGGTCGAGCTGAGGGGCAGCAGGCCTGCATGGTAGGGCCGCGTGCCCCTGGCCGAGCTGTTGGGGCCAACACTCGGAGGCTCCAGATTGGAGGAAGCCGTGAGCGCGGCCATAGCCGCCGCCACACTGTCCACGCTGCCGCAGCTGCTGCCCTCGTGCAGCCGCACACGCCGCGTGGCGGCCGCCGAGGCGGCTGTGGCAGTGACGCTGGAGCTCCAGCTGGCGTGCGAGCCCATGGCCATGGCGATGCTCGCGTTGTTGCCCCCGGCGGACGCTGCCGCCGCGGCAGCGGCTGCAGCCGCGGCGGCTGCGGCCCCCACAGTGGGGCCGGCAGCCAACATGGACGCTTCAACGTTTTCAGCTGCGGGCAATTGTGGCGCAGCCAGGTCTGCTGCCGGTACGCGCACGTGTGCCTCGGATGGCTTTCTCGAGTCAGCCCTCAGGAGGCCGTTGCTCCCACTGCGTGCCATCACTCCCATGAGGTCGGGTCGGCGACTCATTGACAGCGCCAGGATGCCCCCGTTGGCCTGTGCGCGTGTGTGCGTGTGCACGAGGTGGATGAACAAGGGGCCGCACGGCGGTGTCAGCGGCATGCGTGCAGTACAGTGTAGTACAGGCAAGGACGCCCAACGCCCCCAGGACCGCAGCCCCAACATCAGCTACAGTGTGGCCTTCCCTGGCCCGCCGCGGCGACCGCGCGCAGAGCCAGCAACAGGGCCAGCCAAGCCCGCGTCACCTGCTGCGGCTCTCCGCCTTCCTGCGTGCCTTCCTCCCGCAAGCCCCTCTCGTCTTCCTCAAGCATCAACACGTAGTCGTGCTCGCTTGCCAGCAAGCCGCCGGAGGGCCGCACGTCGGCGGCGGCGCTGAGCACGCGCGGCGCCGTCACCGTCACGCTGAGCCCCGCCCCTTCATGGCTGCCGGACGAGAGGTCGTGTTCCTGGATGGGGCGCAGCCCCAACTGCGGCTGTGGGTGGGACTGCGGCAGCGAGGGCCGCTGCAGCACCGGCTGCTGCTGCTGCTGCTGCTGCTGGGGCTGCTGCGGCTGCGGGGGCGGCGAGCGGCAGAGGGCACCAGGGCTGCCGGCCATGCCGAATTCTGATGCTGCTGTTGTGGGCGCGTCTGTGGTGCCACTGCGAGCATCGCCCTGCGCCACATCGCCAGACTCATCCACAGATACTGCCACAGGAGCTGCTGCCGTGATGGATGCCGCATCGCTGCTGCTGGCGGCCGGGGCGGGGAACAAAGAATCGCCGACGCTGCACACAACCGGCCCGTTTTGCCACGCGGCCGCACCGCCGCCAGCTCGGCCCGTTGATTGCGGCCCAGCCAGGTGGCCAGCGATGGCTGCACCTTGAGAAGCCCTTGCGGTCGCAGTCCCACCATGGCTTGCTGCTGTGGCGGCAGCGGCAGCGACGCCAGCAACAGCCATGTGATTCGGCAGGGGGCTGATGGATGTTGAGGGCCAGGGGCTCGTGCCCGATGCCGCCGTGTTCAGGCTCAGCGGCACGCGTACCAGGCCTGTAATGGGCACGCGCAACCACATTGCGGTAAGCAAAGTCGTTCGTTCACTCGTTCATGTCCGTCATCCTTCATGAGGACGGCAGTGACAGTGACAGTGACGGTGACAGTGACAAGCAGGTCGGGGCGGCGCTGCATGATGAGCAAACCGACCGCTTCATGAGGTCACCGACGTCAGGCAGCATCGCGAAACAATGAAGGCGCCCAGGCTTACCCTCCCACACGCCGCCGTTTGCCACGGTTGCCGTAAGCAGCTGCTCCAGCTTTGTGGGGTCCCCACAGAAGAGCTGCGGCAGCAGCAGCGTGGACTGCTGCTGCTGTTGCTGTGGCGCGCTGCTGGCGCCCTTGATGCGGTCGCCGTAGAAGTGGTGCGAGGCTTCGTTCTGGTAGACCACCGCGCCGTCCGCGACCGTGAACGCCGACACGATGACGGGCAGCGAGCGCAGGAACAGCACGTCAAGCAGCGCGTGCGCCAGCAGGGGGCCGCGCGGCGGCGCCTCAACAACAGCCGGATGCGTGTGCGGCGCCCCAAGCAGCAGCTGCTGCGCTGCGGCGCCGAGTGCCGCGCCTGAGCTCAGGCGGCCGCCGGCCAACCCCGCGTTCACTGCGGGCGCCGGCAACGTGTCCACGTGCAGCAGCAGCACAAGCTGCAACGCGGGCTGGGGCCCTTGCTGGTGCTCTGGTGCCCCTGATTGGTGACTTCCGCCACCGCCGCGGCCGAAGCAGGGTAGGCATCCCGGCTGGGTATTTTTGTGGGCCTGGGCACGCGCGTCGCATTTCAGGAGGCACGGGCTAGCCGCCACGGACCACCGTTGAACTGCGGCACCCGCCGGCAGAATCTTTGGCCATGACACCGGCTGGTGTTCATCCGACAGCTGCAGCTGCTTAAGTAAGGTTGCGAGCGAGCGCGCGCATTCGGGTCCAAAAAACGCACTAGCCGAGTCCCCTGTCCGGAGGCCCCAGTCCTTAGCCTTGAGGTTTGCCCAAACAATAACTACATCTGAATTGGTTAGACAACTGCTCTGGACGGAAACCGCTAGTACTGGTGCAGAGGCAGCATTGTGGCACTCCTCAAGCAGTGAAGTACTGGTCGCCGGCCAACAAAAATGTGCACTTGTCATCCACGCAGCTACAGTTGCGGGCGTGGTGGCAGCGCGACAGCGACCACAACTATGGCATGCGCATTAGCCCCAAGTTTTGGGCCTTATTCGTTTATGCCGAGAGTAATGATGGTCGAGTATGTAAATATGTATGTATTGTGTGTGGTCATCGGTATAGCACCCGGTTCAACTGAGCCCGGAGCCCGCCAATATTCCTCATCAGGAGGGTGGGAAATCGGGGGATTGGCAATTTTTGAGTGGTTGGTGCACCACAAAACATGATGGATTTCAGCTGTGTAACGGGTCATCCCAGGTGTCTGCCTGGCCGAGGGCTCCTGCTCCCAGTGTGTCAGGTCGTGTCGCCCGGTGTGTCGTGTCGTAGTCAGGATGCGTTGGGCGGGTCGACCTGGAGATCCTAGATGGCCCGGCCAGGTCAACTGGAAGCTGATGAAGACCTGGGGCCGGGCCTACACAGAAGTCCAGCATCACTCTGTTGTTACGCACGCTCTTGCTACTACACTGCTCCTGCCAGGTGAGGCCATCAAAGTGTCGTACTATTGCACGTGATGCATAATGCTTATGAGTCATGCGCAATCCTCCCTTGCAGCCCCGCCATCCGCCCAACACTAGCACCCCTCGCGTTTCATCCCAGCGTCCATCTGATGTTGTGATTGCGTAGTGGTTGCTTCACTACCGGGACGGTGCTGGAGCCAGCCAGCGCCTTAAATACGCACACGCACAGACATGCATACACATACACGCACACGCACAACTACACATCACTGTTCCTCCATCATGCATAGCGCCATCCTGCGTTGCCTTTGCAAACAAAACTGCGTAATATGCGCATGACATACAAGCCACTTTTGTACAATTTATTTTGAGTAAAAGCGCCGACCATCTCGACAGTTACCGTCACTTCCAAGGTAACACGTGCCCACTTGTTTTCGACGCTCACCAGCTTTCCTTCGACGCTCACCAGCTGCCTGCTAGCTCCGAGAACGTCATCCCGCCCACTTCGCATTCGCATTTTAGCGCATGTCCGTATTTGCCCATATGCTACATGGTCGATGTGCGGGCGCCTTGCGGCTGCATCGCCCATGAAGTCACCCCGGGAATGCTGCCAATGCGGCCAAACACGTCAGTGAACCTCTCTGCATCTGGGCCCATGTAAACTACGACGCTTCCAACCTGCACGACAACACCTGGCTTGGAGAAGCATAAAACTGACGGACACAGACTGATGGTATGCATCAGAGGACAGAGGTACAGAGAGAGGGGATATGGATACGAATGTCGACGGGCTCAGATGCTGGGCAGCTCTAGGGGGGCTGCCCTCGGGGATGCCAGGGGTGGGGCGGGTGGACCATGTCCTGGGTCCCGGCTAAACCTGTAACACGGGATCATCTTCTGTCATCATATGCGTATATGTAGACTGTTTGTTGGGCCAATAGCGGGTCAGCGCACACGGGTCGGCTCCCGGCAATGGGATGCCCGGGGAAGGGAGGCAGGATTGCTGGGTAGGTCAGGTTGTCACGGGGATCCGGGATGCCCCGGTTGGGGCGGCCCAGACAGGTGGGATGCCCCGGCGGGGTCTCTTACATCTCCGTGCGGGGGCGTGTTCAGGGAGGCGGGAGACGTGGCCGGGCAGACCGGGATGCCTGGGGCACAGGGATTGCTTTCCGACCACGATGGCCAAACACCCTGGCCCAGATCTTTTTCCCACCCTCTGTCTTATCATACAAGCCGCACTGCGCACCTGACGCGCAAGCAAGGCTGTAAGCTGCGCCAAGAATCAGTTTGCCGTCAGATAATATTGTAATGCCCTTGCGACGTGGTAGCCTTTACCTGAGGGAGGGTGAGGGCGACCAAACACAGCCCCAGTACACAGTCATGACCACGTCCTAACCGACGCCGGAACGCCCACTCCCCGACAGGAGGCTCAATTTGGGCAAAAGATGCGGGCTTTACCCTGGCCGAGTGCACGCCCTCTACAGTATGATGCGGCCTTGAGCTGGAAGACGGGTAGACAAGGGGGATGGTACTCACCGTGCACGAATCTGCCTCGGACACCAGTCATGCCCATCCCGGCAACACTTTTACTCCAATACCTTGGGGTATAGGCGCTGATGGGTCGCACTTGTGCAAAGTATCATGCACACAGTTACTACAGAACCTCCCCGGTGCACACCCCACCGAACAACAACCCCTATAGCTCTTCCCTGTCTGTATCTACGGCAGCGCCCTCAAGGACTTCCCCCTCCTCCGCCACGCCTCGCCGCCCATGCCATTGATGAGTATGGGATTGGCCCATTCCCCCATGGTACATCATGATTGCGGGTTACAAGAAGGGGATAGAAGGACACATGATGCCGAACCCAGGCTCCCCCTTGTCTCCACGCCGGCGACCCAGGGCGACCCCACGGGGCGACCCCACGGGGCGACCCCCTGGACCGGGCGACTGGACACCTTGGGTGTGAATCACACGGCAGGCGTCGGACAACGCAACAAGGGCGATGAACTATCTGCTGCGATTCAGACATTAATGGCTGTAAAATGCTGCAGATTGCAACTATCAGTGCGGCCGGAGGTTGCGCTGTTCAAATTTTAAGCCGCAACAGTGCGTCATTACGCCGTTTCATGCCCTTTGCACCTGATATTTCTTGCTGCATAAGAAGCAGCGTGCGCTGTTGCGCTTGGAACGGAGACAAGTTGTAAACGCGAGCTGCTACAACCCCCAGCAATGGGGCAGCCCTGCGATGGGGGCAGCAGAGGTCATGTTGCGGTGTCCCTGCGCCAGGCCCAGCCTAAATAAAGTCGACTGGTGCAGCTACAACGCTGTATACTTGTTTCGCAGCAGTGACGGCCCAAAGTGCCCTTGTTGCGCGTTCTTGTGCCGATTGAATTTTACCACACTCATACCCCACCTACGCAACACAACCGCTCCAACTTCTCGCAACGTCGACCTGCCCACCTGTTGAATTGTTGAACGCTTAAGCGTCGCCTTAATTCACGAAAGCGAAGGCAGCAGCAGCGGTGACGATGCAGCACTCTCTCCAGGTTCAGCAGCGGCTGCAGAGCTCTGCGCAGGCGTCTTCGCGACGTGGCGCTCCCGTTCGCGTTCGTGCGCAGGCGGTACCTCGGCGTACCCCGGATGCGACTAGTACCTCCTCTTCACAAGCCCGCAAGAACGCCCGCAACACTGTCGCCAATTTCCAAAATGCCGAGGCAACGACTTTGACGCTGCCGTCGCAAGTGCAGCTGAGCGAGCCGTCGTCAGGTGCGGATCCTGATTGCGGGCCGGCGAGCTTCCCCGACTGGGGTTTTGTGGGCGCGAAGGCTGCTCGGGCGCTGCCACAGCGCTGGCATATTCATTTGCCTTCGGTTATCGAAAGCCGCGGCCTGAGTGCCCGTGCAGCTTCTGTCACGCCGCACACCCGTTGCGGAGTCTGCCCGCGGCCCAGCAACCTTCTTTTGCTTGCTCACCTTCTCTGCTGACCTTTTCCTTTCCCTCCGCTCTGCTCCTGCCCCTTCCCGCATCACCCGCACCCCGCTCCACCCGCAGCCGCCAAGACCAAGGCCACGACGCTCAGCTGGGCGGGCGCGGGCATCTTCTTCTTCTGGCAGCTGGGCGCGCTCAAGTTCCTGGCTGAGCGCTACGACCTCACGCGCGTGCCCATGGCCGGCGCCTCGGGCGGTGCACTAGCCGCTGTGCTGGCTTGCTGCGGAATCCCGGCTGACGTGGTGCTGCAGCGCGCGTACGACCTGAGCGTGCAGCACGGCATCTGGGAGCGGCCGCTAGGCCTGGTGGGCGTGTGGGGCAGCCTCATCGAGCAGTGGCTGGACGACCTCCTGCCTGATGACGCGGCGGAGCGCTGCCGCGGCAAGATCACGATCATTGTGACCACGCTGCCCAACATGGGGCAGGTGGGCATTAGCGACTTCGCGGACAAGAAGGACCTGATAAACTGCGCCATGGCCAGCGCGCATATCCCCATGCTACTGGACCTCAAGTTCGCGCGCCTATGCCGCGGCAAGTACTGCGTGGACGGGTCCTTCCCCGACTTCTTCTACAACGGTGAGTTGCTGAGGTGCTGAGGGCTGTGGAGTGGTTGTGGGTGGGGTGGGGTGGAATCTGGCGCGGGCGCACGCAGGCGGCGACTTGGTGGGCGGCATGGGTAGGGGCGAGAGCAGAGAAACTTTTATCAAACTGCAGTAAGCTCATGAAAAATGCTCTGCTTACTGCCGTCCTGCAGACAACTCTGAGCTGCTCAAGGCGGGCGGCTCAGCGGTCATCTTCGACTACTTCCAGGACACCAACCTGGTCCGCAAGGGTGAGCTAGCTAGCCATTAGGGCGCGCTGAGGAGGGGCATTTTACATTGTAGGACCGGTGAGTGGAGGCTGAAGAGGTCGCGGCCTGCTCGGTAGCTGATTCGCAGTTTGATCTCCGCCGCCTCCTGTCCGCCCTCAGGCCGCATGGACATGCTGTCGCTGAAGCAGTACGAGGAGGTGAAGCACATCATGCAGGTCGGGTATGAGTACGCGCGGACACTGCACCACGAGGGGCACTTCGACCACTTCGAGGTAAGCAGGAGGAGGGCTGGGGCAGGCTGCCTTGGATGCTGGGCCAGAAAGGAGTCCAACTTCAAGGGCATCTTGGGCTGGACGAGCAGGGAAACTCAATTGCAAGCCAGTGCAAGCTGTGTGCTTTGGGACGGAGTGTGACGTGCTTCTCTTTTTTATGCTGAACTTGCCATGGCTTCCTCGTTACGCACAGGTGGGCGAGATGGTGTTTGACCACCTGGAGGAGGCCGCCAAGCCGCGCGCGCCGGAGCAGGCGGCAGCGTAAGCTGAACCGTACTTGGCCTCGAGGTGTGAGGGCCGGCGGGCCGGACTCCCACACGACCGTCGCTTATCGCGGATCCGCGTGTAGCGAGCGTAGCGCCGGCAGCCTGGGCGGATATGGGGGTGCAGTGCAATGACCTATGCCGCGTTGGCGGTGATCGGGTGAAGGTGGGAGCTGGCCTCGCGCCACGGCAGTCGAGGACTCGGCGGCTTGGAAGCGAGGCTTGCGTGGGCCTTGTGTACATGGACGAGTCCGCATTTTTTGTTGTTATGCTGAGGGCATGATCCCTTGAAGACCCGTCGAGTGGCGCGTGTGCCTGCGTTGCGTTGTGTGTCAGTCTAATGATAGTGCGGACGAATTTTTTCCCGGCAAGGCAGCCACCTGGCGCTTTCGTCGCATCAGGCATTGAGTGGTGTTGACGGTGCAAGTGTGCATGTGTGTTGTTGTGAGCATGTCTGGGGCCCTAGCGTCAGTCTTCGCGGGCCGTTCCCCACCAGGACAGGTGAAGAGTGGGCGCCTGCTGTTGCAGCTGGCTTGGCGCTGGCAACCTCCGCAATCGGGGGTCCAGGCGGCCAGCTACAGCGCGGCGTGTGGCGTCGGTTGTGCACGCAGGATGTAGTGTTAGCGGTTGGGAGGCCTTTGGGTGCACTGCGGCATTCATCGCGTAAGGTGTCCGGCCTGCAGGTTCAGGCACGGCTGCGTGAGAGTGTGAGAGGTCGCCTGCGCTATGTGTTGAGCAGCGGTGGGGCACCTCGGGTGATGGGCTCGGGAGGAGTGATGAACAAATTAACGAACGAAGGAGAACAAACGGGGACTGGAGAATGCGATGGCCGCAAAGGCTGATGAAGTGCATTGCGCGATGACGTCGAGAGTTGGGGGCGGATGCTGGTGCCAAGAGCCCCGTGTGTTGTTGTAAAGTCGGAATCCTTGGCGAAGGTTCCCAGGCACCCAGGAGCAAGAGCTGATGGGGGGGGGTTCACCCTGTTCTCACCAAACGGAAAGTGCTGACTCTTGCCTGCTTGGATGGTGGTGCACTGGGGCGCTAAGCACCTTGGACCTTGGTGCAGCTTGGAAGAGGATCTAGGGACTGAAGCCCCAGACTGGCTTGGGCTGGTGCGCGAACACTCAGCGCAGCGCACATTGTCACAGGGCTGAATCATCAGCTTGAGTGTGCGGCATGCGGTAATAGAACTTTCACTGCTGGCTGTTGGTCCGCTCAGGGTTCTTTACACGAACTGCACTGATCTGCTGGCTGTGACCCCCCTCTAGCCAACCGGCTCTACAGGTGCAACCTGCCCCTTTGGTGGGTCACCCATGGCTCCTGCTACGGCGCCACTGTCTTGCGCGAACACTCATGCAGGTGAGCTTGAGCTAGCGCTTTGACAGGACCAACCTCTATAACATCAAGGACCTAGGCCGGACGGCTGGTGAGAACAAGCTCCATACCATCCAAACTCCCGCTCCTTCCAAGCACGCACGCACCCAATCACCTGCTATCAAGAATGCAGCCACGGCACTGCCATCAATCTAGCTGCGCCGCTTGGAGGCCTGCTCTGCGCAGCTGGCTAACCTACTCTGCACACCACTGCCAAGCGTCTGACCCACAAACTGCCATGCAAGCCCTGCCGCACTTCAGTACAAAAGGTAAATGTTACGAGTGTAAAGCCCAGTACAAGATATGATGGTCTTCCAACGACGCGTGCCAAACTTACATTGTGTTCCATTAGGCTTCCATGCATGCCATGATGCCATGCGTCATCATGAGTTCTGTGCCCACTAGCCGTGGTCTGTACAGCTTGGTAGCAAGCCGGGGCGGGGGGCCATTCCCTATGCCTCCAAGCAACGCGGTTCCATGCAGCCGCGACACGCTCACTCAATGCCGTTGAGCAGCGGCACGCACTTGGCGCGGAGCACGGGCGGCAGCATGATGTCGAGCTGGTGCAGGATTTCGGAGCGCTTGTACCGAGGCGAGAAGTGGATTAGCACGATCGAATCGTTCTGCAGCGCGACGTGGGCAATCAGAGATTAACACGACGTGGACAATCAGAGATCCACAGGGCACAGCTGTGGAACGTTCTTGGGTGGTCCCCGCGGCCACGCACGTCCAAGTGACGACGCAATCAGCATTTGGCCCTGTGGCAGTCCCACGCGGACACCCCACTTAACCCGGACACCCCACCTGGAAGCGATGTGCGTGCGCGACGAAGTCCGACACGTGCATGTGGCCCTTGCCACGCGCCTCCTCCACAGTCACGTCGTCGCCAAGGAAGCTGCGGGCAAGGCAAAGCCATGTACCGCGTGTCAGGATATGTACGGGCGGGCGATGGCTGCAAGGCACGGGAGTCCGGCCGAGGCATGACACGTGCCCCTGCGGAATGCTGTGCGGGGCCGCAGGCGTTGCCCCCAAATGCCCGGAACAGCAACCACCACAAGGCCACATCCAACGCACACGGTGTTCATCCAGCGCAGGGAGCAAGCCACTTACGTCATCTCAATGCACAGGACCTTGGCTTTGAGCGCGTCCTCCAGGGTGGGGTTGGTCTCGGCGTCCAGGAAAGCGCTGGTGGTGTCGCCGGTGAAGGCGATCTCGGGAACCTGTAACGGGCGCAGGCCGTCGGGCAGGCGGACCCCGCACACCCCCTTGTTACAACTGCTCATTACCCCTGCGCGCTTCTGAATACGAGGGTTGCGGTTGAGAGCCAACCGGGCACGCGGCGGATCAACAACGTAACACTGCAATAGGTAGTAGCCGGCCGCGTCCCATCCGGGCAGCGCACCTGGTGCGTCTCAGTCACGTCAACGCCTGAGAGCCTCAGCTCCTTGATTTCGGCCTGGCTCTTGCCTGGTTGGGTAACGAGGGTTTCATGCATCATGAGAGAAGGCGTAGCCAGAGCCACAGGTACAGTAGTCACGTCGTTGGGCAGCCTTGGGGTTATACATTCCCGTACGGTGTGTGTGTGTTAGAGATCACAAGGGGAAAACAAGCAAAGCAAAGACCGTGTGTGTGTGTGTGTGTGTGTGTGTGTGTGTGTGTGTGTGTGTGTTACATATGAAGCTGAAGCAGGGCGAATGATGGGCGAATGATAGGCGAATGATGGGCGACTTGAGTACTTGGATCGACTGTGTCGGCTCACTGTAACAAACTTCAAGACACGTTGCTAGTAACCTTGTAATTTCACCATCCTTTCACCTGATGAACGCCGTCGCTCAATCCCGCCCTCGCTTGGGACATCCCGCGAAGACCCGCCCCGCGGAGGCTGCCTCCGGAACCTAGGTGAGACGACTTGGGGGCAATACGAGCCAAGGAATTCGGCCAAGGAGCTAGGAAGCCAGGGAAGTCGGCCGACGCATAGATCGCGCACCGCCCACGCCAGCCAACTTCCGGTTCTCTGCCTCGGCTACATCCGAGCCGGTTGCTGCTGCCACGCACGCACCTTGCAGCTCGGTCTTAAGCTTCTTGCGCTGACTGTAGATAACATAGCCCTGCATATGCATGGAGTGGACGTGATACGAGGGCAATGCAAGTAGTGATTCGATTGCACGCACATGCGTCAGGAACGTGAGAACAAGCGGCGGCGTGCGGGGGAGCCCACCTGCGATGGGATGGCGTGCGTGGTGGGGAAGGTGCGGCAAAGAAAGCCGCTGGGCAGCTCAAAGTTCTGGCCCGCCTGTGGCAGCATCACAGAAATGTGCATACAAGGCCATTGGCCTCAAGGGACACAGTTGCCACAGCACGATGAGTACCATAACGTTATGCGCACACGTACCTCATCATTCTTTGTGTGACCGCCGCTGTCAGCCTCCACAAACAGATACGAGTACCGTACCGTGCCCACACGCAAGCCCGGCACCGTACCGTACCGTCCCCACCGGTGCCGTACCGTCCCCACACGCACCCACCTCCAGCTCGAGCACCTCGTAGCCAATGGCCGGGCTGAACTGCAGCTCAAGCACGGCGTCCATCAGCTTGCGCACGCCGGCGGAGAAGCCCTGCAAGGACATATGCAAGTGCGGCGAAGAAAACCGGGTGGCGGTTCCGGGTGGCGCTCGGGTACAGTGCCTTCGCAGTGGCAAGCAGGTACGCCTACGCAGGGGTTGCCGAGTATAAACGCAGGTGGTGCCCGCTCGGGCGCCGGCTAAACGCTCCTCGGGTCTGCGGGGTCAGCGACCTGCAACCGTCTCACCGCACCCACCTGTGGAACCACCACCTTGCTGGGCGGCAGCTGCAGCATGTTGCGTGTGCACACATGAAAGGGGAGGCCTGTGTGTAGGGGAGGGTCGTAGTCGGGCGCGAAAATCCACGCGCCGATGACTTGCTGGGTTGGGCTGCTTGGTTGAGAGGGAATGTTTACATGATTCTCCAGCTGGGCGCTTTGGAGTGGGCGAACGAATAGGCCTACCTCCGACGTGGTCTAAATGGGTGTGACTGAGCAGCACGGTCTGTTGGAAGCAGGCGCGCTGGGGACACCGCCTGTGTTTCACAGAGTGCGCAGCTTAGTTTTAATACATGTTCACGCCTGTCGGCGGATGCCTGAAGCTGGCCTACCAAGACGGAAACGGGAAACCCCAACAACACGCATTGAGCGCACGCACTCACCCGATGTCGAAGGTCACCTTGGCTCGCGGTACGATAATGCTGGTCTCCTGTGCGCAGTCAACCGGGAGTCAGAATGTCTGTGGGATATAAAGATCGCGTAGATGTGGGGGGGGGGGGAGGCGGAGCACACGACAACAAACCGCCCCGTGACTACCACGGGCTCCAATGGGAAACTGCGAGTACCTGGCCAGAAATGCTGATACCCTCAAGCTCCCAGCCGCTAACGTTCAGCTTCGTTTGTCGGGTGTCAGCCACCAGAGCGGTCGAGCCCTCCACCTGGCCCTTGGTGGCAGCCGGGGTTGTCGCGGCCTTCGAGAGGGCTGCCGCCACGGTTTCTGACAAGACCAGACCATGTTATGGAGGACGGGAAAGCACGTCAAGAGAGCTAAGCGTGACATCCGTGCACTCTTTCATAAAATGACCTGCAGCTTGAGCAGGCCTTGCTGGGATTCCGCGGGGCTTTGGGAGCAGCACGGCGCCAGTAGGGCGGGACGCCCCCTCTCCCACCCTCATGCCTACCTGGACCAAGGTTAGTTTGCTCCTTGAGAGACCGTGAAAGAGACTCTTGCGTCATGGCGTAACACGAGCGGCGATTTAGGGGTTGAGCACCTGCACGCAGTTTTATGTTTCTTCACCGAATGTTTCTGGGAAAGAGTCAACGGATTTTATAGGTAGTAGGGGCGCGACAAGTAGCATTTGCGGCCTGCGGGGCCCCGCGCGGGAACGATGGTCTGGCCTGGATGCAGTCGCGACTTTGCCGTTTGCGCCATATGCGAATAAGACTGGATTTAGGGCATACTACGTAGTCGTGAGATGATATTAAACCCAGGCACTCGACCTGCTTTGACAGCGTGAACAATTCAATTGAATTTGTGCGACTTCACCTTCGCCGGCTTCCCTGGAGGGTCACTGTTCGCAGTGGAGCCCTCCGATGGCTAAAAATTCTCTCAAATGGTACGGTACATTGAGCGCTTGTGCTGCGCCTGCGCCAAAGTCAGCTTGACACACAACACGCATTCTTGAGGCTTATTCGCTGTCACGGCGTGTAACAATATGAAACTAACAGGTCGGCAACAAACTGTCAACTGTAAGGGCGGTGCTGCGAAAGGCGCGTCAGGTGAGGACAATGTGCAATTGTCTTGATACTCCCCCGCAGCGGGCCATATTACGGCGCCGTGGTCTGCCTTGCCTGCAGCTTAAGGACCCGCTGAATGAGCTAGTCGGCGCTGTGCGTCCCTGCTGCGTCAACGGGCACGCGCACCAGTTCAGGTCCCACCATGCGGCCGACTTGCCCAAGGAGCAACTGGAGTGGTGTCTGGACGTGTGCCGGTGAGCCAGCCGCAGGACTGCCTGGCAGCAGCATGGGCGCAAGGGGGTAGCTGGGGCTCCGGGGGATGGTTGCATGCAAGCCGCAGTGTCTCGGCGTGTGTGGCACTGAGTGCCGGCACTTGCCCCGGACATGCAACACCTTGCCGCATCGTCTGCAGCGAGAACATGGCAGCCTTGTATGAGCGCGTCTGGTCATGGAACGACATGAAGAAGAGGAGACAGCTGACCTCGGTGAGCAGCGAGGGGCGGAGACTTGCAGACTAAATGGGCACAACGAAGCCAGCAGCCCCCAAGAGCCTTAACTTGACGTGCGGTGCGCCTGGTACTGCCCTGCAGAGCGCATCTCGCTTCCTCATTGCCTATGATATCAACGCGGCGCGTGCTCCAGTGGGTTACATCAACTTCAGGTGCGAGCTCGCAGCCGGCGCGCCAAGGCATATACCGTAGTCGCCTTGGACAGGCCAACTCAGGCCTCAGACCCCGACGTTGGCTCCAGTCTGCTCGTGAACAATACCGGTAATGCTCCTGCGCGCAGGTTTGAGTATGAGGACGGCGAGGCGGTGATGTACTGCTACGAGCTGCAGGTGGCGCGGGCGGCGCAGCAGCGGGGCCTGGGCAGAGCCATGATGGAGCTACTGGAGCAGATTGTGAGTGGGCTTGGGTGGGCATGGTCGCGCGTTAGCTCAGAAAGGCCTGAGCACTGTGAATGTGAATGGTTGCCATGACTGAGTGTGGCCTTGTGAGTGTATCGGTTGTGCGTGAATGCACGCAGGCGTGGGGCGCCGGCATGAGCAAGGTCATGCTGACGGTGTTCACGGAGAACCGGCCCGCGCTTGCCTTCTACTCCAAGCTGGGCTACCGGCTGGACGAGACGTCGCCCGACTACAGCCCCGCCAGCGGCCATTGCAGCCCGCTGCAGCTGGCCCGCAGCGCGGGCGCAGGCAACGGTAGCGGAGGAGCCGGCAGCCGCTGCAGCCCGGAACTGGGCATGGCGGCCGCAGCGGCGGCAGCGGTGGCGGCGGCGGGTGCAGTAGGTGGCGGCAGCGGCAGCCGCAGAGCCAGCGGCAGTCCAGATGGAGGCGGTGGCACGACCGTGAGCAGCAGCATGGCTGTCAGCAGCGGGAGCGGCAGCGCGGGGGGCACGGGGAGTGGCGAGGGCGGAGGGAGCGGTTATCACATCCTCAGCAAGCGGCTCCCGCCCGACTGGGGGACGGAGGTGCGGCTGCGCCATCAAGTGCTGCAGCAGGCACCGCCGCAGGACCCCGGGCCTGTGCTCCAGGCGCGGGAGGAGCAGCCGCAGACCAAGCCCCAACAAGAGGAGGAGGAGGAGGAGGAGCCGCCGCCGCACGCGGAAGGCCTGGCGCTGCAGCCGCAGACGCTGTTCCCACTGCAGCAGCCAACGGCAGGTGTAGCTGCAACAGCCGCTGTGGTGAACTCACCTGTGGCTGCGGAGGTGTCGCCCGCAGCTGTCCGCGCCGGGGAGGCGGAGGCGCAGGAGCCGGGCAGCCGCAAGAAACAGCGCACGCACGATACGCCACCCGATATGGCGGGCGCGGGCAGGAGCGCAAGTTGCGGTCCGGAACACGAGGGCCTGGCACCGGACACAGGGCAGCATGAGGGAGCTGCAGTCGCCGGACATGACTTGTCACGGAACGGTACTCCCACGCCGATTGCGACTCTGGCCTGTGCCGGCAAAGGTGTGGGGGCGATTGGCAGCCTGGGCATTGAGCAGCAGGTGCAGGCAGAGCAGGCGAGGCTGGTGGTGCTGGAGCAGGCGGCGGCGCCCTCGGTGCAGTAGGATGGCGAGATAGCGGCACTGGTACGGCAACAGATGGAGCGCGCGCGCTGCGCAGCGGCAAATGATGAGCAAGTGCAATAAGACAGTTACTAAATTATGGCTAGCGAACTTGAGGCATCGCCAATAGCGTTTAGGCATTGGCCTGCCCTTACCGAGGGCACCATTGGCGGCGTCAAAGGCTTTTTAGCTTTATTGCATCAGTAGCACAGTGCAGTTAGGTCTGTAGTGTAGAGACTTGCACAGCAGGGGAGCTATTCTCAGAGTAACAAACTTATGACGACACAGTACGAACCATTT
The DNA here is from genome assembly GCA_016834595.1 of Chlamydomonas schloesseri. Classification (NCBI taxonomy): domain Eukaryota; kingdom Viridiplantae; phylum Chlorophyta; class Chlorophyceae; order Chlamydomonadales; family Chlamydomonadaceae; genus Chlamydomonas; species Chlamydomonas schloesseri. The sequence goes on from JAEHOD010000016.1 coordinate 211,834, forward strand.
TGCAGGCAAGAGCCTTCGAGCTGGCCCTCTAAGGTTGGGCGTAGTAGGACTCCTTTCATTCATACGGTATGGCGTCAATGCGGCCACGCGCACTTTGGGCATAAGTGGATGCAGGATGTGGAGAAAGTGCGTGTTACCGGCGGACCTCAGGGCCTCACCTATAACCGGCACGTGCGTAGTGCGGGAGGTCGGCTGCAAAGCAGGGGATGGCAGGCCTTGACGGTCTTCCTACGGCCCCTTCTTGTAATCGCCTGCCAGGCGGCGAACCCAGGAGCTGGCTGGCCGCTGCGGTGCGGTCGTACGGACTTGCATGCCGCTTGGCGGAAGTTGGGCAGGCTGCTGTGCGCGACCCGCCACCTGGGATGGGGCCAGGGAAGATGAGCAGGCGGCCCCGCAAATCTATAAGGCGCCACCGCTACGCGCCGCTACAAAATTCCCTCTTTCCGCTGCCATTGGGCGGGCCCGTTGTCACATAGACACATACCGCGCGGAGAGACACAGCATTTTGCGGCGCTTTGGCGGGCGTCGCCTTGGCTTCGACTCGCTATGCGTAGCTATGGGGAGTGGGAACTGGGATTCTGGGAAACTCGGTTGTATGACGGAACCTGTACCACTATGCCCAGCACCCCTGGGCAGGTGCATGTTACACAGCTTACACTAGCTACCGTATCAGCACTCAGCACCCCAGAGCTGCCGAAGAAAAGTAAGGCAACTTTGTTTACAGGCCACAGACAGACCCTCGTCACTCAAAAGACAACTATCAAATGCAACCGGGACGCTAGACGCTTCCTGGTTTCATGCGTACAACAGCCAGCAACTCCACCATGTGATCTCCAAAAGCTAGAAATGCTCCTGCAGCCCCATGCCCTGCGTGCCCCAGCAGCCCCATACTCTGCGTGCTATGGTACACGGCCTCGGTCACAGCACAACGCGCATTCGCAGCGTGTTGCGCGTGACGTCAGCACCCAGCAGATGCTACAAAACTGAGATAAACGCCCTGCCATGCCTGCTATTCCACACAAACACTCCGAACCGCAAGGTCCTGAACATTATGTGCAAACCTCATGCACCGCACCACAGCAGCGCCAAGCATAGAAGAAGCCGCCCATACCATCGCATGCACGGTACATTCTCAATGGTCCTCCCGCCAACCGTAAAAACGGCAGAATAACATGCCTGGACCTTAACGAGTGCCCTTGGCTATCTTCCCACGGCGCCCAAGGCAACTGCAAGATTCACCAGTCCTAGTACCACCTGACACTGACGTGCAATGCGCGCCACCATCAAGGCCGTGACAGAGTATTGAACTGCTCATTAATCAAGCTCGAACATGAGAGACGCATCCTCGGCACACGAGCTGCTGCCGTCCGCTGCCGCGTCCACCGCAGCGGCGGCCACCAGCGATGCGCTGGACGCGGCGGCAGCGGCAGCGGCAGCGGCAGCCGCGGCAGGGAGTGAGGCCACGGTCGCAAAGCCGCATGCCGCGCTCTCCTCATCGCTTGCGCGCGGTGAGGACTGGTGGTCTGCATGTCACGACAGGCGCAAGCAGCATGGTTTAGTACTAGCCGAGCCTAAGCCTCAGCAGACCTTCTTCGCGCCCCTGGTGTTCAAGCCCCCGGACTGTACTGAACCTGCTGCTGTTCCTGCCCAACGGCCAAAACGCAAACGCACCTGCTGCCAAGGCATGTGTAACTGGCAGGGCTGCTGCACGCGGATTAGCATCTTGCGCCGCCTGCTCAGCCCGGGCGGTGGGCGCCACCGGCGTGGCAACAGGCCCTGCAGACCGCTGCTCCTTGCACTGCTCCTCCTCCGCCTCGCTATCCTCCCAGTCACTGCCTAGGTCGTCCAGGGGATGTGAGGACATCGCCGCTGCCGCTGCGGCAGAAGCTGCGGCCGCCGCCGCTGCTGCGGAGGCTGTCGCCTTAGAGGCGGAGCCGCCCGCGATTGTGGAAGCACCCACCGCGGCCGCGGAGGCCGCAATTGCTGGCGCGGCTGCGGCAGCAGACGCCTGCTTCGCAAACAGTACTGCGGCCGGTGCAGGCACCGGCGCAACTGATGCGAAAGGCGCGAAAGCAGTGCCGCCTGCCCCCTGCTCGCCTGCAGCGGCTGGCCGCGGCTGGTGGTAACCATAGTGGTGATGGTGCTGGTGGGCGTGGCGTTGCCTGAGGCCTTCATCGGCACTGTTGCTGCCGCCGGCGTGCAATGCCTCGCTTGCGCGCTCGCCGCCCGCGGCGGCAGCGCTCGTAGCTGCATGCGCACGAGCGGCCGCGGCGGTCTGCGACGCCACGCTTCCGTGAGACCCCGCCGGCGCCCTGACGGAAACGCAGTGCGGGAGGCAGGAGGCGTCAGCTACCGTGGCTTGTGAGGTTTGTGCTGGCAACAGCCTGCTGCGGCTTGAACCTGACAGCGACACAAACCCTAACAAGACCAAGCCCCATGCAACAAGCAACGCACCTTGGCACCAAGATGGACCGCATCACACCGGCCATGGCGGTGGCGGCTGAGCTCACAGACGACCGCCCGCTGCTGCTGCCGCTGCCGCCCGCCGGTAGCGTGGTGACGGTGCCGTCGGCGTTGAGCTCGCGGCCGCTGGCGCGCATAATCTCCTCCACCAGCTGCAGCGGCAGCGGGCCCAGCTGCAGCGGCGTGGTGTTGCACCTGCGCGTCCAGTCAGCGTTCGAGCATTTCGCAGTTTATGCGGGCGAGTTACGCGCACGGCATAAGCAGTAGCTTGGGAACGCACGGCGTCAAGCCTGCAGCCTGCCGCCTGCAACAACACTGCCGGGCCAAGTTGCAGCACACGAGACCACAGCTGGACCCGGATCATAAACACACACAGCCGCCAGCCCTCAGGAGGGAGCCTGCCGGCGGCGCACCTGACGCGGTTGCTTTGCTTGTGCGGGTCGAACTCGGGCGGCAGCTCCATGAGGTCCTGCAGCCGCCGCGCCAGCGCCAGACCGCCCATCTCGCCCACATCGCCGCCCGCCCGGCCCCGCCAGCTGGGGTAGCCCGCGCCGCCGCTGCGCGCCGTGAGGGCTGCGGCCGTGAGGGCTGCGGCCGTGAGGGCTCCGCTCGCGCCCGAGCCCGAGGCCGCGCCGCCGGCGCTGCTCCTGCGCGGGTCGGCCTGGCCGTCGCCGCTGCCGCCGCCGCCGCCGCCGCCGTCCGCCGTGTCCGCGCCAGAGATGGAGGTGGAGGACGAGGTCGCGCCGGAGGGCGGCGAGGAGAAGGAATCGAGCGAGGAGGCGGCCGCCGCGTCGCCGGGCGGGTAGCGCTGATCCGGGCGGAACTCCTGCTGCAACCAAAACCAGAAGCGCTTGCCGTCGCGTGAGCCGGGCCGGCCGTCCGCCGCACCAGCGCCGCCGCTGGCAGGCTGCGGCGACGCGCTGGCGCCAGCGCCTGCCGCCGCGGCCGCAGTGCAGGCCGGCGGCCTGTGCACCACGTTACGCGGTGCGCGGACCTCGAGCACCACACCGCCGGACACATGCGGCACGATCCTGTTTGTTTGGGTGTCACGGTGCGCGTGCGTGCAAACCGCTTGGCCATCGGCAACGCGACGTAGAACTTGTAAACCCGGCTGTCCTCTGGCAGCCGCCGCCATCCCCGCGCCGCCTAATATCAGCCCCGGCGCTCCGTAAACCACATCTTACAGACCGCACGCCCGGCCATAAAGCCGCTACCTCGCACCCGCTTCCGCACAGCCCACCTGAACTCGGTCTTGGTGGGCGACAGCGTCAGGTCCAGCTCGGCGCTGGACACCTGCACATCCACGTCACCCGGCTCGCTGGCCTCGAAGATGCTGCCGTACTCGCGTGCCCCGCCGCCGTCCGCGCCGCCGCCGTCCGCACCGCCGCCGCCGCCGCCGCGCCGCTGGCTCCACAGCAGCTTGACGGTGCCGGGGTTCTCCACCGACGCGACCATGGTCAGCGTGCCGCGGCGAGCATCGGGACACACCCACGACTTGGGCCGCGGCGAGCCGCTGCCGTCGCTGGCTGCGGCCGCCGCGGAGGAGCAGTGCGTGCTGAACGACACCTGCACGGGGTTGGGCGCGCGCGCCACCACCGGCCGAGGAGGCGGCGCCCAGTCCGCAACGGAGTCAGCTGGTGGCTGCGCCGTTGGCACCGCCGCAGCTGGCACATCCGCCGCTGCCGAGCCCTGCCCCCGCTCTTGCGGCTGCCCCGGCACCTGCCCCTCCGGCGCTTCCACCTCGCGGCAGCAGCCGGCATGCACCTCCAGGATCTTGTGCCACCGCGGCAGCTGCAGCCGGTACACGCTGATGTAGCACAACTTAGCCGAGCCGAAGCCCGCTACGCTGCTGCCGCCGCCACCGCCACCGCTACCCGACGAGCCCGCCCCCGAGCTAACCGAGCCGCCTAAGCTGCCCGCGCCCGTGTTACTGCTGCTGCTGCTGCTGCTGCCTGCACTGCCGCTGCTGCTACTGCTGCCCGCCGCGCCCGGCTGGGCCTGTAGCAGCACCTTGCCGACGTTGGCGTAGCTGGGTAGCCAGCTGCGCAAGAAGCCGTCTAGGGACAGGTGCTGCAGGGAGTCTAGAGACTCGTAGCGGCATGGGCCTGAGGGCAGCCCCGCCCGGCCCGACCGCTGCAGGCCGCCGCTGCGGCCGGCCAGCGGCCCCGGCGGCGGCAACCCGGAGCGCGAGCTGGTCGGCGCGCCGACGCCGGAGCGGAGCGCAGCGGGCACTCCGGCGCCCATAGCGCCCCTTGCGTGCGGCGGGCGCGGCAGCGGCGGCCGGCCGGAAGCGCTGATGCCGCCGCTGCCCGACTGGTCCGCCTGCGCAACCCGTCAGCAAGGCTAGGTCAGAGCTTCCCAGGTCTTTTTGTTCCCACGACACGTGACCGAAAACATAGTTCTTGACCATACCTACTCAAACGAAATCAAGCCAACAGAGGAATTGCCATGCAGCCGCACGCACCTCGTCTGTGTCGCGCGGCTCCTCCGCACCGTCTCCCTTGTGCCGCGACACGTCCGGCTGCAGCACCTCAAGCAGCGGCTCCAGCTGCTGCCACAGCGCCAGCGCCGGGTCCGGCGGCGGAAAGTGTATGAGCCGCTGGCCCAGGAGGGCCGTGCTGCCGGAAGCAGCGGCGGCAGGCGGGGGTGCTGACGCAGCAGCCGCAGCGCTTGAGGAGTCGCCTGCCGCGGATGCGCCCGCCGGGCGCCGCGGCGCGCCGGGCCGGCCCGGCGCCCGCGGCCCTGCTGCTGCCTGCGCCGCAGCGGGCGCTGGCGTTGCAGGGTAGGCTGCAGCAGCTGTTAGCAGCTGTAGGGCTTCAAGCGCAGCCGGCGGCAGCTCGCCCGGCTGTGTCAGGAGCACCACGTCCAGCCCCACGCGTGCATCTACAAAAGCGCGGCTGAGCTGGCTGCACTGATCCGCGGGCATTGACGCCTACGGCAGCGAGGGCGGAGAGAGCTCAGGCGACAGACAAGCAGATGGCGGGTGCCGGGCGGGCGGCAGGGAAACGGAAGGGCGCACGTAGAGCAGGCGTGGACGTTTCGCACTTTGATAACCCGGCTCGGCAGCGACATACAACACCGCCTTCAACCCACCTCGGATGCGAGGAACGCCAGCACGCGCGCGGCTGGAGCCCGCTTGGCTGCGAGGAGCGCCACGCGCAGGGCGGGCAGGAACTGGCACTGCTCCCCGCAGTGGCACGCCAGGTCGAGGCTGAGCAGCGAGGCCGAGTCCTTCGTCGGTGGGATCCTCGTCAACGGCTTCCCGCCGCTGGAAACTAGTGCTAAGCTGTCATTTGACAAGGGCGCATCGTCGCTTGGCCGCGTGGGGGCCAAAAACGCCCTGGAGAGCGTGCGCACCACCTCCTGCTGCCAGAGCAAACGCGAGCTGCTATTGTAGTCCTCACTACGACAGCTGGCATCGCTATTGTCGAGCCTGTGAGCGGGCAAGGACCTTGCATAAATGACAAGATTCTCCACGTCACGCGTACAAGCGAGCGGCCTTACACGTAGACGTGCAGAGTCTCCGTTTCCATCTCCTCCTCTCCTTCCTATTAGTGTCTAGCTAGGGTCACCGACTCAGCGTTGTCTGAAAACATGTTGCGAGTCCCCTGGTGCGCTCTATGTGCTTATCTGAGGTTTTCTGTATTGGTTCCGATGTTGACATGTCTCTGGTAAGTATCCTATTCAGCTGGATGGCCGTGATGTGGCCCCAATTCATCATTCTCTCAACGCTTCAATGCAATCATGGCGACTGGCATTTTGCAAGCATGTATCACAGGTTACACTTGACATAGCTAGCTACCGGCTTAACGGAGGAAGGCAGCACAAGTACAAGGATGGTAGAGCTGCCCACTTCAATGCGCGCGCTGGTGCTATCCAAGGAAGAGGAAGTCAGGTTTGTGGTAAGCGTGTATGCAGAGTCGCATTTCCCCTGGTAGGGGGTAAGGGGGGGAGGCAGCGCAGGGCTGGAGGAAAACCCGCACATAAGGCTCGCGGCGGCCGGGGCGCACACACGCCTGCGATGCGTGGAAGGCTCGGAGGTTGTTCAGTCCTGAACCCGACACGCCTGGTGTCTCCCTCCCACCCGCTTTGTAACCGCGGCTGCCTGACTTAATATGGACTGCAGGAGGTGCCCTGCCCCCGCATCGTGCACCCCGGGGACGCGATCATCAAAGTTACCGCCTGCTCCGTGTGCGGCAGCGATCTACATCCGTACCATGGCCGTGAGCGTGGCCTTGCTCCCAACACTATCGTTGGGCATGAGTTCGTGGGCGTCGTGGTCGCCAAGGGACCTGAGGTACGCGTCACCATTGGCACCCGGTTTGTGTGACGCATGAGGGGAGGGGCGGTGCGTCCGGCAACGAGGCGGCATGCAATGCGCTGTGCACCACCACTCTCCCATCGCTGGAAGCCAAAAGGCGGTTCACGGTCGCTAGTAGGGATTCCATACGATGCGTCATATATTCACTCCGGATTCTCCACAGACCCTATACCAGTACACCTGTTCGTAACCTTTCTACTCTTGGCAGGTCAGCGGGCTGGAGTTGGGAGACCGCGTGGCGTCGCCTTTCACGTCATGTTGCGGAAACTGCTTCTACTGTGAGCGGGGAGCCACCTGCAGGTGCGTCCCAGCGGCGCGCGGGACCGTGCACTGTCGGTGCTGCTCGAAGTTTTTTTGTGCTGATGGTGGGCCTGTTCTGTTGGGAGCTAGCTAGCCTTCGTGACGTTGCCTCGCGCTTCCGGAGCCACAGGTGCAACCATAAGCAAGCCCACCTTTTTGGCTGGGTTTCAGACGGCGAGGACCAGGTGCGCCATGGGTGTCGCACGCTTAAACCACCTCACGTGCAAGCTGCTGATAGCCGTGAGCCGTGGTAGCGTAGACTTACCTGTAGCAGTAGTCCAGGACATACCGGTATCATCGACACATACTACGGCTCTTGCATTCGCTCTAGCCTACCGTACAATTCGTTAATCGTTTGCGCCTGCACAGATGCCGCCCGAGGAGCGCCGCGGCCTGCAGGGTAGTCAGGCCCAGTACGTGCGTGTGCCGCTGGCCACCGGCACGCTGCTCAAGGTGCGTGCAGTTCTATTGTGGGTTCACAGGCTCCTTCCTTGCATGGTCAAGCCCAGGCCATTGCCCGCAGCCGGCACAGTGCATTCTCTCAACGCCGAACGTTTGCTCCCCTCGTCGAACACGGTAGTGCCCACAACGCCGCGCAGCTGCCTGGCGACGTGTCGGACGAGGCAGGCCTGCTGCTGGGCGACATCCTGTCCACTGCCTTCTTCTGTGCGGAGCGCGGCGAGGTGCGGAACGAAGACGGCGACAAGTAATGCATTCCCGTGCATCTTGTGCACTGCACTTCATGGCCAATAACAGAAGCGAGGCTCTAGCAACGATAGCAAAGGGAGTGGGCCGGGGTATGGTGAATGCGGCACACTAAGCAGTGGGGGTTGGGGGTGGCGGTGGCCCACAAGTGAAAGGACCTGCATCTTGCGCTTGTGCCTCACACATGGACAGGTGGGCGACGGCGCCACGGTGGCGGTGCTAGGCTGCGGCCCGGTGGGGCTACTAGCAGTCATGGCAGCCAAGCACCTGGGGGCCAGCAAGGTGCGCAGATGGGCACGCGGCGCGTGCGGGGCCAGTCGGGTGACACGCATGAGCAAGGCCGACGGGTGCGCGCGTCGGTAATAGCACCGTAGCGCTCTAAGACAGGGCCGCATAGCCCTGTGCTTGTGGGCTGCACACCGGTACGCGTTCAAACTGAGACCCTCAAGTCGGTGTGCACGTGTAGATCTTTGCCGTTGACGCGGTGCCGGAGCGCCTGGCTGTGGCGGAGGAACTGGGGGCAGAGCCACTGCTGTTAGGTGTCTCGCGGCCTGCCGGCGGCGCAAGCGGCGCCGATGGGGAGCGGGAGGCCAAGAAGCAGGAAGTGGACGCCGCAGGGGAGGCTCCAGCCAAGGAGGAGGCGCCTAGCACCAGCGGTAAGTGATTGAACGACTGTCGTCCTCAACCGTGACCTGGGTAGAAGCTGGCAACTTGTAGTACTGCCGGTCCCCGGGGCCCCGGGGCTTTGCACGTCTCGCCCCTGCCCAGGCCAGCATTTGACACCCTTCCTCGACAGGCGGGACGGACGCGGTGGTTGCCGCGGTGAAGGCGGCGACGGAGGGGCGCGGCGTGGACGCCGTGCTAGAGGCCGTGGGCTCTAACAGCGCGCTGCGCCTGGCGTATGACCTGGTGCGGCCCATGGGCACCATCAGCAGCGTGGGCGTCAACACCAGCGTTGAGTTCCCCTTCTCGCCGGTGAGGAGGCGGGCGGGCTGTGGGCATGGGCGGGGCCGTGTGTCTGCGCCTGACGCGTGACCCAGCCATGCTGCTACCTAAACTTTGTGGGGAGCTGGATACAGTGCGCGGTATAGCGCCACTTGCTTGCATCAGAGGCCTTCCTGTACATGCCTTCACCGGGACGCGCCTGTGTGTACAGGTGGATGCATACAACCGTAACATCACTTTCAGGTCGGGGCGATGCCCCGCCCGCGCATACATGACAAAGCTCATGGGCCTGGTGCGCGAGCCGTCGGCTGCGTCGGAAGCGGCATCGGCGGCGGGCGCTGCAGCTGCCTTAAGCAGCAGCGCGCTGCCCTGGCGCCGCATCTTCACGCACCGCATGCCGCTGAGCCAGGGTCCACAGGTACGGCTCCGGAGCGTGGGTGCTTATTAATGTCTGACGCAAATGTGTGGTATGATGCAGGAGCTTAACCCGATAGCGCCATGTCCCTCCACGCAGGCGTACGACATGTTCGCCCGGCGCACAGGCGGCGTCATCAAGATCGTGCTGGACCCTTGGGCTTGAGGGCGTGAGTGGGCAAGCACGGTCCGACGTTTGTTAATCACGCGGGCTGTTGCGCGTGTAGCTCTATGCCAGCGGGAGCGAATGTAAATAGGCGCTCATGTAATTCGGGTTGTTGGGACTCGGCATGTTTGGGGCGAAACTGTGGGGTCATGAAAATCGGTATGGCGGCGCCAGCGCGGCTGCGACACGTGCTGTGTAACCTGTTGCTGCCTGCTAGATCCGACAACATCATCTTGCCCACTTCGCATTCGCATGTCAGCGTATGTCCATAAAACGTGCTGTGTAACCTGTGTTACAGCAAATGGGGTATCTCATTAGCCACTTATTGAGCGTACGCCAACCGTCCTGCCCGCTTTGGCCATCATGCAGTCACCGCCCAATCATTGTATGTCAGCCACTATGTAATACTGAGCACTTGCTTGGCACCTCTGCAACACACATGCTACACTCCAAAGAAGTCGGCTTAACAACGCATGGTGATGGCATACAGCACCGGCAGGCTGTTCAAGCGCTAACCCACACTAATGTACACAAATTATTGCCGTGTATCGTCCCCACACACCGCGTTCCAGCACATACAAATGTCAAGCGGCCGGATGGTTTCACCGCTTAAGGCAGCGGTGCCCTCACTCAACGCCGGTCCAGTCTCGCAAGGAGAAAACCCACCAAACCCCGAGTTCGTCAGCCAACGCCTGTGACCCATTCCCCGGGTTCAGTGCATCGTCATGCATCACCATACTAATCTCGGGCTTTCGAGATATCAATCCCTCCACCCAGAATGTTTTTCGGAAATCCTCTGAGCGTCGGTCCCACCCATGCACGTGATAGCTGTTTCAGCACGCGGGTCGGGACGCAACGACTCCTACTAGGTTCATGAGGCGAGTGACAGGGGCGGGGCGAAGCCGTCCCTAATGTCTGCCGCGCACGCCCGTACCGCCGTCCTGAAGCCCGCCCTCATGCCTGGGTCTCCTGCTCCGTCGGCAGCGCGGGCAGAGGCTTGAACAGCATGTTGCCCTGTGCGCCGCAGAGAGTATGTGCATGTAACACACGTGAACAGCCTTTTCATGGTGGCCCACAATCCCACACTCGTTATGGCTCTACACGCAATCATCCAGTACCTCTGACCACAGCACATGGCGAATGCGACCACGGCAACGCGTGCAAAGCGCGGTCACGCGGCACTCACCTTGTAGCCGTGGTGCTTCCCCTGAGCGTCCCGCCCAGACACCGTGCGCCCTGATGCCGTGCGGCCCGAGCCGGTCCGGGACATGGTCTTGGCCTGCAGAGCCTGTAACAATGGAGACACAAGCAGCGCGAATGACCGTTTCAAACCACACGGTCAAGTACCCGCAGCAGCGAAGCCCCGCAGCTTGCGAGGGTATGGCAGCGACGCTCGGGGCCCCGGACGGACGGAGAGCAGCTGCACCCTCAAGTTGGTGGCGTGTTCTAACGGCCTGTCATCAGGCAGGGCCGCCCACGTCGCAACAAAGTGTAGCGTACGTTGCTCTTGCTGCGGGAAGGAGTTTGGCACCTCGGTGCGCAGGACTGGGCCAGACCGGCTGCATGGGAGCGGCAACACTGGGACGCTTGCAGCGTTGCCCCTCCCCTAATTTGAAGCTGGGTAACGTGGTAAAGGCGAAGGATGCAACACCGCGCCAGCAAAGCGCTGGTCTCGTGCTGCCAGCACCAGCAACGAGTTTCCTCAGGGTAACTCGTCCCGGCCTTATGGGGGCCTGGCAAGCCCAGGCTGCGCTGCTAGCGCCACCACATTGCGTTACCAATGGAAAATTGCGGACTATTTCATCCAGCGCGTGCACGACACCGGCAAACGCCAAAACTCACTGCCTGGTGGTTTGGCGGGCTCGCGGGGCGCTTGGTATAGGTGTAGCTGCAAGCACAAATGCAGAGAAAGCCAGGCCGTCAGAATGAAGCCGTGTTCCCGAACCTTAACTCGGGCGGCCTCTGAGCGCCCTGGACGCAGGCCTTACGTCGGGTTGAGCGCCGCTTGAAAGCGCTTCATCGCCATCACGATATGACCAATGACCTTGAAGCTGGGCTTAGCCTTCTTGGACTCTTCACTGTGCTCCATTTTGTGAGACGGCAAAGCAGCGACCCGTGGAATTTATGCAACGCGTAGATATATATTTGGCGGTGTGGTTGTCGCGGATGAACGCATCAACAAGTGCAGGACACGGTGCTGCAAGTTACTAAAAGCCCGGGATGGGCCTTCATGAATCGAATCTTCGCTGAACCGCGCTGTTTTGCCGACCCCGACACGTACCTTGGCAACGAGATAGTGCTTCACAATCTTCGACCCGCACTGTTGGAACGGTGTGTTAATGGTGAGGCAAGGCGCCCGTGTCGGCACGCTTCCGGCACCCACGGCGCCCGCGCGGGCTCCCAACTGCTCGAGGGCGCTGCTACGAACATTACCCTCAGCACGCAGCGACCGTACCTGCGAACCGTCTCTTGGCCAGCGCACTGCCGATAGCGCCGGTGATATTTGAGGCTGGTGCTGCTGTCCGCACGGCCGCACGTTTGCGGGTTTCGTTATCTCGTCAAAAGCCAGCCATGATGCACTAGCATCATGTCCTCATCGACAAGTGGCTTCATAGCCCCGCATCTCGCATGAGAAACAAGGCTTGTCGAGAAGTTGTGCAGCCTGCAGTTCCAATGCCTTGCACGTGCGCGGCATGCCCTCATAGTAGGCCATCCGGGGCTCTCGCCAACGCGACGTTTCCACACTCACACAGTGTGTTGAGATTGTACCCATGACAGGCGACCACCCGGAACGGCGTATTAGGACTAGCGCCGAGGTAGGATCAACCTGTCTCGCTCCATAACATCACGGACCTAGGCCGGAAAGGCTGGTGAGCACACGCACTCTGTCCTCCAGGCTCCAGACTCCAGCTACAGCACGCACACACTGGACATCAATACCGATATCATCGCGATCCCATTGTCCTTCCCCGAGGCAAAGCGCTCTGTCGCGTAGCAACTGGGTTTCGAAACATGCTGTATCTCGGCAGAGGATTACCGAAGCATACGGCAACTAGGGAGAAGCTCACATGCCAGCAGCTCTAGTCTGCTCTAGTGTGCCCGTCGGGAATCACTCTTGCATACTGTCGGCTGCCACTTACATCTGCGACGTATGCACTAGCGGTAATTCACACAATCTCTGCAACCCCGTCTGGCGTGCCTAAAATAGAACTCTGATGTCCATTACACATCATGTTACCTACACGCACACTCACCCCTGTCTCAAACACGCTCGCATGCCGTCTGCAGCAGAAGGCCCCAATCCCAAGCAGGGTGAAACCACCAGCAATCCAGTAGCCTATCGCAGCTGCACGCCCTTGATGGCCACACCACGCATGGTCATGCAAACGCAGCACCCCTATGTACGGCACAAGATTCATGCACAGCGCTCAAGGGCGCCGCGGCTTCTGCTGGCGGCCGTCGGCAGCCGCGCCCAGCCTCCCGGGCGACGACAGCCGCTCCGGCGCTGGCGCCACGCTCTTGCCGCCTGCCGCCTGTGCACGCGGGGACCGCAGCCTGCTCCGCCCACCCGCCGCCGCCGCCGCCGCTGCGGCAGCACCAGCTGCGGATGTCGCGATGGTGTCTACCGAGGAGCCTGATGCGGCCGCTGCCGACAGCGATGCCGCCATGTCTTCCTCCGCATCCGTCAGCGAGTCGGAGATGGAGCCATCCGGTACCAGCACACTCTCCTCCTGCCCCGGCACGCTGCCCACGCCGCCCGCTTTGGTGGCACTGCTGCGGTTCTGGAAGCTTGACAGACCGCCGCCGCCGCCCGCAGCGGCGGCGCTGTACCGCCGCGCGCCGGCAGCGCCACCAGGTCGCCTGGGCGCCACCGGCACCGGCACCGCAGGAGCCGCCGCCGCCGCCGCCGCCGCCGCTGCCTTCGACCTGGGCGGCGGCGGCGTCAGCCGCTGCGCCGCCTCCGGCGCCTCGCTGCCGTCGCTGGCATGGCCACTGCTCACGCCGCCATCGCTGCCGCCCGCGCCCCAGTCCGTGAACTCCCCGCTGCTGGTGCCATAACGGCTGCCGCCCGCCGGCCCCAGCCAGTCCCGCTCTGACTCGCGCTCCTGCGCTGCCGCCGCCGCCATCGCCGCCGCCGCCGCCGACTGTCCCACCACCGCAGGAGCCACCGCGCCGCCCTCCGACAGCACCACCTCTTCGCCGTCGCTGCCAATGGGGCAGCCGTCCATGGCGGCAGTGATGGCGGCGGCGGCGCTGCTGGTTCGATCGGCGTGGCGTGCGGAGCACAGCTCCTGCTGCTTGGCACCCACGGGGCTGGGGCAGCTGGGCAGCTGGCGAATGGCCTGGTTCCACTTGAGTTTGCTGGTGATGCCCTCGTACCTGCACCGCCCAGAACGTCGCGCGGCTCCGTAACGTGCAAATTCTTTGCAGCGCCACGGCTGTGGGAGTCCATGCGTTCATGCTAACAGGCTACACGCAGGCACACACGCTCGAGCCCCCCGGGCGCCGCCCCACCCCACCGCACCCCAACCCCCTCCGCGCGGCCCCGGCCAGCACGCACCAGTCGGTGTCCATACGGCCCAGGCTGATGACCGGCAGCGGGCACAGCGAGGTGGTGAAGAAGATGGAGGTGCCGCGCCGCACGCGCATGGTGCGCTTGCCGTCGAAGGAGGCGCGCGCGTGGGAGCGCACGCAGGTGGGCAGGTGCACGCAGATGGAGGAGCTCTCTGGGATGACCACCGGCCTGGACAGCGAGCGGCGGCAAGGCGGCAGGGTTCAATCCAAACATAGCAGCTGCCAACTGGCGTTGCCGTAGAGAGCAACGCAGCGTGCGTAGCGCCGTTGGCGCTGCGGCCGACCCTCACCGGAAGGACAGGGACAGCGGTGCGATGGGCGTGAGCACGGTGCAGGGCACGCTGGGGGCGACCACGGGGCCGCCGGCTGCAGCGTTGGGGTACATGTGGGCAGGGTAGCCAGGTCAGCGACGCCCACCAGTCCACCATCCATAACGAGCCCCACCAAGACGCCTAGCCCTCCCATGCGTAATGCCCCATCGATTGTGCTTGACAGGGCGCACCCGACATGCTGTAGGCGGTGGATCCGGAGGGCGTGGAGATGATGAGTCCGTCCGCCTCCACGTTGGTCACGTACGAGCCGTCAATGAAGATCTGGGTGGCGACCGGGCGCAGAGCGGTGTGTGTTAAAAAAGGAAACGAATCGCTCGTTAGCAGTGTGTGTGTGTGTGTGTGGTGAGGGTAGTTCAATCCAGAAACCAAAGCGACCACTGAAACCCAAAAAAAGAACGGGGATATACCACAACAAAACCGGGAAGCGCGCGGTGGCGGGATGTCGCGTGTGTTTGGGGAAGACGAGCTTGTGGCGGGTGGGCTGGGCGAGGGGAGGCTGGCTGCTTGCAAAAGCACCAAGCCAGTGCATGTTGCGGCTGCCTTACCTCAAGCAGCACTGCGCCGGGAAAGGCGCCGCGGTCTAGCACACACCTGCAGAAGCGGGAACAAAGATGGACAGTTTTCGTAAGCGGTGGCACCTCGATGTGCAAGGCGTGCGTGCATGGTGCCATGGACATAACCTGCTCCAGTAGTCACCCATCTACTTCAAATGGCACTTCCCTTCTCTCCCGGTCTCTACCACTCTCGCCCGCTCCCTGCCTCCCCCCCACTGCGTATGGTTAGTTGGGCTGTACCAACAACATCTCCTCCCGCCGCTCAGGCTCACACAGGTCCGCCCTCACCCTACAGCCTCCAAGCTGCCTCCCCCGCCCGATACACGCACGCCCCATTCCACCACGCCCCAAAACAGCTCTCCCCTCCGCCCTGCCCACCCAGCCCACCCATGCCCTCCTGACCGCGCCCGCCCGCCCGCTCACTCGTTGAGCACGTGGTGCACCTCCACCAGCTGCCCCTCGTGCACCACCTCGCAGCGCTTGCGGGTGCGCAGCGTGCAGAACAGCGGCTGGCTGGCGGTGTCCAGCACCCGCTCCAGCGTGGGCGCGAAGTTGGAGGCGTCAAAGGGCGTGAGGAAGCCCAGGCTGCCCATGGCGAAGCACAGCACCGGCGGCAGCGGCTGGTCCTGTGCGGTGCGCGGGTGGGAGCAGACAGAGAGGGAGGGAGGCCAGCAGAGAGGTTCGGCGCGTGAGGCGTGCCGGCGGGTGGTCGGGCGGGATGCGGCCGGCGAAGCCTCTTATGTTAGGCCGGCCGGCCACTCACTGCCAGCACAGGATTGCTCTTCTCGCTGCCCTTGCTCGTGGCCTCATGGGCAACACTGCAGTAGCTCGAGTGTTCAGCCGACCCCCGCCCCGTTGCCGTCCGCCCTGGGCTCGCAATGGGGTGAGCTTGCTCGGCCCTCACCTCCTCGAACAGAGAGGTCATGTACAGCACCGTGCCGTCGCCGCCCAACGTGATGCAGAAGTCAATTTCGTCCTGGTTGTAGCGGGGGTCGAACACGCTGAACTCCTGCGCGCGTGTAAGCGTGCGTATGTGTGTGTGGGGGGGCGGCGGCGGTGGTGGTGGTGGTGGGTAGTTTATTCCAGAAACCAAAGCGACCAAGCGGGGGGGGTTGTGGTTACCAGCCCAAACTAAACCAAACCCAATGCATAAGAGCGAGGGGGGGGGGTGCCATGCATGTTCACACAATGACGAAGGAGAGGGGGCGACCAGGACGGATGATGGCAAGGAAGCGGCATGTCACAGGTACCGGTACCTGCACCCATACAGGCCATGCACAACGTGTCCCGGCGGCCCCGCACAAAGCGCGCTCATCCAGCGCAGTTCCTGGCCCCGCGCTCGCTTCTGCCGCCCGCCCATCCTGCCGCGCCACATGCATCCCACTGCACCGTACCCCACTCCGGTACCGCTAAGACCACCGCCACCGCACCTTGAACTCTGTGGCCCACACCACGCGCTCCACGTACACCTGGATGCCGCGCGCCGTCAGCCAGTCGCCAATCTGCTTGAGTTTGGCGGCGGCCGCCGGGTTCTTGGGCTTCTTCACGATCAGCACTTTGCTGGGAGAGCCCGGCTGCCACTGCGCAGTTGTGAGTTAGCAATGCGCACAGGAGTGGCAGCGTTGGGTGCCGTTGGGCTGAGCGGGGTGGCGTCCGCGGTGGAAGGAACGGGCTGAGCGTGAGCGTGTGTTCGCGGCAGCGCCCTGTCCCGCCGGCACGAGCCCATGCAGGCTGTGCTTTCTCCTGCTAGTGACCAACAGCTAAACCACACGCACATGTGTTGTGGTGCGTGCTGGCACTGGAGAAGCAGCTGACTGCGCGCACATACCTGCAGGAGCGCTCGACGGCGCAGCCGGAGTGCGGCGCTATCATTGTACTTCACGCTGGCGCCACGGATAATTCCCGCCTCAAAGCCCTCCGGCGCCGTCTCTGCTGCCGTAAAGCTAGATGCCAGCAGCCTCGATGTCGAGGACAATGGGCGGCTGCTGCTTGACGGCGCCAGCGTCGGTGCTGGCGCGGGGCTTGTTGGGGCGACGCCTGCTGGGGTGGCCAGGTGCCCGGCCAACACCCGGGTCCGCCGCGCAACATCCGGCGCGGCAGGCCCTAGTCCCGCCATATGGCTGCTTTTGTGCAAAAGTGCGGACGACATGCGGAGGTAACGCACGAGCATCCAAAAGCTATCAGCGCGCCGCTAAGGTACCTCACGAATCATGTATACTATCGTTGTGCGGCACTCTCTCTTTCAAAGCTGTGTGTATTATTTATGTGTGAATACCGGGTGGAAAAGACCGCTAGCCACTCAGTCAATGCGACAGGGCACCGAATTGGCGTCCCGAAACTCGAGACTTAACCCAATGAGCTCCTTCATCACAACGGGGCGCCTGCGCCTTTCCATCACCGAGAGCTACATCTTCATAGTTAAATTATTCTGAGAGACGCTCCGCCTGGCCCCCTTGAACCAAATTCGGTCGCTGAGCTTCTGAGGGCCTCGGCCGTCCGCCGCGCGCGCTCGCTCGCTTCGGTGCAATTGGAAGACATCGCAGACATAGAAGGCAGCAAGGTCTCCGGGATCGAGTGCCCCCGATCAGCACAAACCCTGGTGGAGGCACGTTTCGTCAGCTGCCTTCCATAGGTGGAGGTCTGAGTGCTGTGAGTGCAGCTGCGCAGCACGACGCAGCGTGTCACCCAGCGCGTCGAGCTCACCCACTTGCCTACACGCACTCGGCAGTGGGCCGCCCTGTGCAATGGCGCCCAAGGGAGGCGGCGCCATTCCGGCGGCGGGAAGCGATTTGCGGCAGCGCAAGGCACCGCGTATTCCGGTCGGCCTGGCGCTGAAGGAGCACAAGGAGAGCAAGGAGCCCTACTGGGCTGTGGTGGCCATGCAGGCCATGCCTAGGTATGCGGAGTGCGGGTGAGGGCTAAAAGCTGCTTGTCTTGGGCACCCGGGCAATCACGCCACTCTGCTTCATTCGCTTCCCCAATGCACCAGTGGCTGTGGTGGAGAGCGAGCAGTGTTTAAAACCGCTTAGTCGTTACTTGCCCCTCGACCTCGTTGCTGCTTCTAAAATACTGCGTGTCCTGCCGCAGTGGGGGGATCTCCATCCTGTTTCCCTACAGCGAGGTGTGGCAGAAGCCGCGGAAGGGCTCCGTCGCATTCACGTTCGTGGATGAGCTCAAGGTGCTTACGTGCGCGGCGTACAGCGTAGACTGTGACTTGTAAGGCGTGGGGAGTGTGCGTGGCCAGGGAGCTTAAAAGAGTGCTGCTTCGGGTGTCGCACGGAATGGCTTGTTTGCTGGCACGTACACAATGCTGGATCCTCACACCTCGGCCCTGGCGTATTGTAGGCGAGTGCGCCCGACCTGGCGGGCTTCACGGTGCACGTGACCAGGGAGTGGATGGAGTCGTGCTTCGTGAGCCCGACCTGGGAGGAGATGCTGGCGTCGCCCGTGCGAGTCATGGGCGCCACAGTGGGGTGAGCGGGCGGGCGGGTGCCCACGATGGGGCAGGCAGCCTGGCTGAGCACTGGTCACGTTTGACGAACGCCGGCCTCCTATGCACTCGGCTGCTGCCTTGTCGCTGCGCTGCTGCCAGCCGGGCTACTCAGATGCTCACTTTCTTATCTTGGCACCCTGCTGGTCACCCGCAGGATTATGACCGGGCTGCTTCCTCCGGAGGGCGTGCCGGTCAACGTGAGCGGCAAGGGGCGGCGCAGGGCCAGTGCTGCGGCAGCGGTCAAGGGCGCCGGTCCGGAGGGCTTCAGCGCTGTGGCCATCCTGCGTCAGGTGCTGCCCATGATGCTGCTCAACGCGGCGATCGTGGTGGTGGTGTGGCTGTTGGCGAAGTGGGTTGAGAAGCGGATGGAGGCGGAGCGTGGGAGATCGTCATGAAGGGGTGGAATTAGGAGAAAGGGTTTCAGGGAGGCACCAGGCGCAGCGGAGAAGGCAGCAGCGATGTGGGTTTGAACTGCAGCGCCTGTAGGACAATGTGAGTGCGTGGACACGCGAGCAGGACCCAGGGCTGCTGTGTGGGTTGAAAAACAGGGTGACGGAGCAGCGAACCCGCTGACTTGACCGCCAAGGTTTGACTCGCGATGGGCCGGCGCGGTAGGAGATAAGCCACAAGCGCCCGCTTGTAATTCATTTGCGAGACGTTGTGCTCCATAAATCCAAGCTACTCTTAGGTTAGAAGAGAAGACATGGCTTCGCTGGACGAGCCTCCGTTCCTGCCTGGACCCCTGGACCCGGCTTTGGCGCAACGCAGGTGAGCCAGCGCTCGCTGCAACCGTGCGCTTGCCCTTTTGCAGCAGCTTGAAGAGCGATGTGTTGAAGACCCGCGCTGTGCTGCCGCTCCTGGGTTGTCGCGCAGGGCCGACCAGGCCACCGCCAAGTTCCTGCCCGAGCTGCTCAACAGCCGCGAGTTCCGCGAGCGCTTCGAGATCCGCCGTAGGCCCACCGGTAAGAGCGCACAGTTCTGAACGGGCTTGGCTGCAGCTGCGTTGCTCTGTTCAGGGCTCAAGCGCTTCTGTGCTGCCTACTCCCCCCGACTCGTTTGCCGCGCGGCGCTAGACTGAGTCTTTCGCTGCCTCATGTGCCGCAGCCTGCGCTCGCTTCACGTCTGGCCTGCTCTGGGCGCTGGCCGGCGCGGCGGTGCTGCTGCTGACGGCCCTGGCGTTCCCGCAGCTGCTCCTGCTGGGCGGCGATGTGGGTCGGGCGCTGTCGAGCCGCAGCGTCAGCAGCGGCACCCCCGCGCACTCGTCTTGGCCCGCTGCACCCCAGCAGCTGCAGCAGCACCTGCACCAGCCGCACCCGCAACAGCACCCGCAACAGCAGCTGCACGGCCCTGTGCCTGAACACCAGCTGCTGGGCGAACAAGGTGCTGCAACCCAGCCGGCCGCCGCCACTGCCGCTATCTTGCCCTCCGCTGCTGCCGGCCCTTCCCTGGCGGCGCGCAGCACCCCTGACGCTAGTGCTGGGCATGATGCGCAGCGTAGGGTCACAGTCCTGAGGTTTGAGGAGCAGGAACAGCGGCCGTCTGCTGCGGTGCCCCCGGCACCGGCAACCAAGCCCATTCCAGCGCCGCCACCGACCCCTACGGCCGGCGCTGCTCCCTCACTGCCGCGTCCTGCTCCGTCCACCCCTGGTCCGCTCCAGCGTGTGGTTCAGCTGCTGCCTCCGAAGCCGGTGGGTTTTTCACGTCGCTTGCACATGAGCGGACTACGTGGGTCACACGCGCGCTTGCTTGTTAGGGGCTGTATGCCCTCACCAACCCATCACGCACTTCTGCCAACCTGCAGGCGCACAGCAGCAGCACGGCACCATCCACGCCCAAGTTGGCGGCGCCGCCACCGCAGCTGCCACCTCCACCGGCACCGTCCACCTCATCGCCCCTATCTGCTGTATCCGTGGATCTGACCTTCCGCTGCCGCCAGTGGGCGGCGCTGGTGCAACAGCATGATGGGGCACCACGCACGCCTGGTGCCGATGCCCCCGCCTGGCACGGCGCCACCCAGCCTGAGCCAGGCCAGCCGCGTGCACCTGCCGTATTGCTGGCTGCCCTGGCCGTTGTTTCGGTAAGTGTGCCGGCGGGGGGCGTTCTCGAGGTTGCATTACACTGATGCGCGTAGCCTTCCCGACTTTACCGCCTGCGTGATTCAAAGCAAGTATCTTCTCCCTTTTGCTGACGCCTTGCCGCAGGGTCTTCTGGTGCTGGCCTTGGCACTGCTAGGTGCTATTGTCGTTCGCCTTGCAACTCCGCTGGCGGACTGCCTGTCTGGGGCGCTGCCGGGGACAGACCCTGGCACAGCTCCGGCCAACCCAGATGCGCCCCGCAGCCCAGCGACAACCGGCGCCACTGCTGCCTCAACGTTAAGTTACCTCAGGGCCACGACAGCGACGCCGACACGCACACTACCCAGCCCCGTCAAGCTACTGCCCACCTCAGATGCCCATATCGGGGCCAGCCCTTCGCCTGTCTCCCAGCAGGCGGAGGCTGCAGCCGCGCCGTCGCCCGCGGAGTCCGCCTCAGCCAGCGGCGGCACGTGGAGCTCATGCAGCGGCGCAGGTCGTGATGGCGGTGAGCACGGCGCGACAGCGAGCGCTGAAGCGACCAGCGCGACCCAGCCCGCCGCCAAGACCAAGGCCAACGAGGAGACCAGTGAGCAGGCGTCAGACATCAGCACGTGGGCACAGGTTGAGACGCCCAGCCGCGCGCCGTCCTTCCGCGACCAGCTGCCGTCGCTGCCTGAGGACCTGGCAGGATGGGTTGCAGTCAGCGTGCCCAGCGCTGCTGGCGACGAGCCGCACTCGGGTGCGCCCCGGCCCCAGGCAGCCGCACCGCAGACAGTCGCTCCGCCGCCGCACAGGCAGCAGGAGCCGTCTACCCCGCCTGCCATCGCCGCCATCTCCGGTAGTACTGTTGCTGCCGGGGGTTGCAGCCGCCTGCCCTCCGTGCTACGGCCGCTGGCGACGTACGGCAGCACGCCCATCGTACAGGCGCCGGCCGCTGCAGCCACCGCCACCAGCGCCGCCCCTGGCGCTGTGAGTGACGAGGTTTCGCCGCCGCTGGACGCGACCCTGCCGGCCGCACCCTGGCCCTTCGCGTACCCGGACTCCGTGGAGCGGGCGCGCCTCACCGCCACGCCCACCGCCTCCACCACCTCCACCGGCGGAAGCGAGGGCGTGCATGCTGCTGCGGCCGCGGCGGCGGCCGCAGCGCTCACGCCAGCCGTGTGGTCGGGCACGGTCGCACCGTTAGCAGTTGATGTTTGCGGCGCTGAGGACTCGGA
Source organism: Chlamydomonas schloesseri (assembly GCA_016834595.1). Lineage (NCBI taxonomy): Eukaryota > Viridiplantae > Chlorophyta > Chlorophyceae > Chlamydomonadales > Chlamydomonadaceae > Chlamydomonas > Chlamydomonas schloesseri. Next base: position 233,394 of record JAEHOD010000016.1, read on the forward strand.
CCACCCCATCTTCGACCTCTCTCGCTATGACTCCAATGGCGACGAGCTGCATGCCTCCGCACTGCCTTCGGCCGCCGCCATGCCGCCGTCAGCGGCTGCTGCACAGCCTCCCCAAGCGGCGGGTCTCAGCAGGCTACCTCGGCTTGCGATGGCGCTTGCGTCACAAAATCGCGTTGCAGCGATGACACCGGCCCAAGGGCACAGCACGCTGTCCGTTGTGCCTGCGCCCATTGAGGAAGGTTCGGCGACCAGGGGCGGTGACAGTGCAGATGCTGACGGCGGCGCTGGCCGGCCCCCGCCGCACCACCGCTGGCGCATGGCCAAGAAAGCTGTGGCCCTCAAGCTGCACGCCGCCCGCCGCGCCGCTACCGACACCTCCGCACACCGCGACAGCCGTGCCGACGGCTCTGTTAGTGGCAGCGGCAGCGCCTCTGGAGGTAGCGGCGGTGCGCTGGCCAGCGGTGCGGCCGTGAACGCCGCCCTGGCTGCGGCCGCCGACGCGGCTGACCAGCACGCGGCGGAGACTCCACGCCTGACTACCTTTCCTGAAGAGCGGCCGCTGCGCGGGCCTTCGCTGACGCTGCAGCCAATGGAGGCAGCTGAGATGGTGACGCCCGTGTGGCCGCCACAGCGCGCGAGGCAGGCGCGCCACGCCGACACGGCGGCGGCAGCGGTACCTGACGCGGCTGCTGGTGAGGGCGGCGCTGCGTATCAAGGTGGCGGCGGCGACGGCAACGAAGACAACGGCCAGGAGGCGGAGTCCAGCGGCCGCTTCGCTGCAGAGGCGCTCAGCCTGGCGGACTGCCTGAGTGCGGCCCGCGGTTGCAACGCTGGCGGCGCAACAGTCACCGCGGCTGCGGCTGCGACTGATGCGGACGGCGAGGCCGGACTGCTGGGCGGCTGGTCTGCCTGTGCTGCTGGAGAGCCAGCCGACCTGTTCAAGGGGCGCCCTGCCGCTGCGGCCTACTCGCCCGGCATCTCCGTCCTCCGGCCACCTGCACCTCCGGCAACTGCGGCGCCTGGCTGCGCGGCCGAGCCGTCCCGCGAGCACGCGGCTGCGGCGGCTGCGGCGGTGGCCACCCTGCAGTCGCTCAAGCACTCGGCGCGGCGGCTGGTGGAAGCCACTCGCGCCGGCAGCTACTGGCGGCCGCAGGACGGCCCTGACGGTGTTACTGGCTGCGATGGAGACCAGGACGTCCGCATGGCACAGGTACGCGGGTCGCCGTGCGGCCACAATGAGGATGGTAGAGCGCTGAATAGAACCTGCGCTTGCCTGCTTTCTTGCTTGGTGCGAGTTCTCAGCAGCTTGGTGGGTCTCATTCTGGCCTTTCCTTCTCATCCCACCTGCAGACGGAGCTGCACGCCGCGGCCGCCCAGCTGAAGCAGCTGCGGCTCACCGGCCCCAGCAGCAGCGGCACGGCACCGGCAGCACCCGCGCCTGCCCGCAAGGCCCTGGCCTTCACGCCGGCGGCAACCCCGTTCGGTGCAGTAGAGAGCTCAGGCCCTGGTCCGTTTGCTGGGGCGGCCGGCAGGGGTGTCAGGCGCAGCAGTGACAGCTGGGCCAGTATCGGCAGCTGCGTGGTGCCACAGCTAGTCGGCGAGGCTGCGTCAGGCGGTGATGGAGCCAACGGTGCTGCAGCTGTAAGTGACAGCTTCCTCATCACCCCAGCGCCGCGTGCGCCGCCAGTTGCGCCCCAGCCCATCCGCCGCAGCAAGATTCCCCTGCTGACTCCGGCTTCAGACTTGGCTAGCAGCGCCGCCACCACCCCGGCGACCAGCTCCATGTCACACCTGCACCTGGGCACTCCGGCCGTCGTCGGCAACAACCTCTCCGAGACCCCCATGGCGGCGGCTGGAGCTGCCCAGTCTTTCGCCACCTCAAGTTCCAGTGGTACCAGTGGCGACAGCGCTGCCGGTGGTCTGTCATCCATACTGGCAGGGGTGGCGCAGGCCGCTGCAATAAAGGCAATGCAAGCAGGCCTGATCTGCCCAGATCTGGTGTCTCCTCCTGGCACCACCAGCTCTGCCTCTGGCGGTGTGCGCAGCGGGTTGCCGCGCCTGGTGCCCTGGCCGGTGCTCACCGCATCCCAGTCTCAGCAAAGCCGGCCGCCGGCACCAGCCCCTACGCCGGCCAGCAGCGGCGCAGCAGCGGCAGCAGCCCCTGGCAAGCTCTGTGCAACCTCTCGACGCAGCAGCTCAGCACTTGAGGATGCGGTGCAAGACCTTGACAGCGGCGATGGCGGCGGCGGCCCTTGCAGCAACCGCAGCAGCAGTAACGGCAGCGACGGCGCTACAGATTTCAACAAGGAAAACTGCCAGCCGCCGGCGGAGGAGTCGCCTTACAGCCACTCTGGCGCATCTCCAGACTCCGGAGCCTCGCCCTGCTCCTTTCGCCTGGCTGGACGCGAGCTGCCCTCGGACGCCGAGGTGCAGGCCTTCCTGGCCGCCACCGCCCTCAGCCGCTCCCCGGCGTCAGATGCAGCGGCGCCCGGCGCCTCCCCGCCGCCGCCGGTGAGCCCGCTGGACAGCCTGCTGCGCGTGCTGCCCTCCGCGGTGGAGGTGCTGGTGGTGCAGCTGTGCGCGCTGGCGGACCTGGCGGCGGAGCGGCAGCGCGAGGTGCTGGCGTGGCACGCGACTGCAGCGGCGCAGGCCATGCTGATGCGTGAAGCGGAGAAGGAAACGACCGCGCCTACTGGCACCAGCGCGATCAGCCATGGCGCTGCTACAACCACATGCCAGCCGGTGTCGCAGTTCGGTGGTGCCGCCACCTGTGACCAAGAGCACGAAGGCGGCGCAGCTGAGGCTGAGCACTCATCTCCCGCGCGTGAGTCCATGCGCGTGGAAACGGCGCAGTCAGCGCAGATAGCAAAACAAACTAGACCTGCTGATGAGCTCGTCGCAACAGGAGGAGACGCGGCCCCGGGGGCTGATCCGCGCGCAGCCGCTCAGCCGGATGCTGCGGCCGCGTCGGAGCTAAGCCCCGGCGCAATGGCGGGGCTATCGCCGGTTGCACGTTGTGACTCAGCGGAAGGTCGTGCGCTCATGGCGCTTATTGGCCGCATGGTCGGCGAGCTGGAGATGGAGGAGGGCCTGCAGGCTGCGCACGCAGATGCGGCGGCACTGGACCTGCTGGTGACTGACGCAAGCATCAAGCAGCGTCAGGGGGGCCTGGCGCCGCCGCCGCCGCCGCTAAAGCTGGCGCTGGTGCAGCAGCAAGAGGAGAGGCGGGATGCTAGAGAAGTGGAGGAAGGCCCGCTTTATGAGGTTCCCCTGGATGGTGGCAGCCTGGCCCGCGCCGCGGGCAGCAGCGGACCGCTGCACGAGCTGACAGGTGCGGTGCCGCCTCCGCCAGTCGGCGTGAACAGGAGCATTGGCGCGGCGGCGGCTGAGGAGGCTGGAGGCTCTTCATCAGAGGACGCAGCGGTGGCACTCAGCGGCGACAGCGATGGCAGTGAGGCGCCGGCCACCGCCGAGGGCGCGGACGGGGATGCGGAGTACGTGGTGGTGTACGGCCTGGTGGAGAGCATGCGCACGCCGCGCACCCGGTGAGGCAGTGCAAGAGAATGCTGCTGAGGCCTGAGGGCTATACTGGCTTGTTGTTGCGCGTGGATTACGCCATGCCTGGGGTGTATTGCTGCTGGCACAGGCGCAACGGCTCGCGCACGTCGTCCATGGCGACCACGCCGGTGGTGCCCGGGGCACCTGAGGACAGCGCCGGGTCTGCCTGCGTGTCGGCAACTGGGCTGGTGGCGGGTGACGTGGACGCCGCTGGCGCACAGCAGCAGCAGCACGCTGGCGGTCTCGCCGCATGGAGCGCTGCTGCCAGCGCTCCCCCTGACGCATGGGCACCTTGCTGGAGCCCGTGGCCGTCGGCCGAGCTCCCGGCGGCTCCTCGCGTCGACACAGGCGGAGAGATGTCAGCTGCTGAGTCCACCAAGACCAAGCACCGCGAGTCTGGCAGCGCGTTACCGGGCGGATGCGGCAGAGAAAGCGCTGGAGGTGTGTGAAGGCCGCTGCGTACTACTGCTCTTGCATGAGCTATCGGCGGCTCAAGCGTTTCCTAGGTACTGTTTCGCAAGTGCGTACGACTCCAATAGGCGCATAATGGCATTGCGGAGGAAGAGGGGGTGCTGGCCGCGGGCCAGGGGCTGCGAGCTCGCGTCGGCTGGCATAAGAAGTATGGCCGGATGAAAATGGCCGGAGAGCCGCAAGGGCGAGTACGAGGTGCAGGATGATGGAGAGGGGTAATGCGGGAGAATTTGCTTCAGCCGCCTCTGGGTTGTAGGAGTTGGCAGCCAGTACACGGTGACTTGTGCTGCCCAGTCAGAGCCCCACGCATGTGATAGCTGTCCCTTGCACGTGGCATATCATGAGGTAGATCTGGACGAGTTGGGCAAAGGCCGTTCCTCACGCGTGGGAGGTGTCAGCGCGTCGGTGACAAGCAGAGTCAGACGGAGCATCCGGCGTCAGGTGCTACGCGCGTGTCTGTTTAGCGGCGTTTATCAACTGATTGGTATTACATACAAGACATGTACGAGAACGCTTTGATTTTGTCGCGCAAGGAACCTGAAGCCTGGAGCCGAGCGAGCAGGGCGTGCCCGCCAAAACCGCGCGGCCGCGTCTGCAGCACTTCGTGTGCAAGTCTAGCAGGCTCGTGATATGCAAACGATAGGGGTAGTGCAAAGATCTACCACTGCATATAATCTCTGCGGTAATCAAGCACGCTTGTTACAAGCGCGTACCCGGGCAGGTAGACTCTACGGACTCCCTGGCGCTCGCGCTGGCAACTCCAGGTGGCCATCGCTTTTATTGCATATTGCTCTACACACTGCAATCACGAGCAAGCGCTGCAGAGCGCCCAGGACGCGATGTGCTACTGGCGCCGTACCGTGGCCGGGCGGGCATGGGCGGAATAATGGTGTCCGACCACTATGCCAATTCACTGCGCTGGACAACTTAATTAACGGAATAGCTACAAACTACATAGCTAGCTGCCTTAAAGCCCATTACAATAGCGAGTGACGCACTTCGCATAGAAGGCCGAACCATCACTTCTCAATAGCAACCGCGCCCGCATAACGCGCCTCCGAGCCCACTTACGCTTCTTTCAATCGCTCATTTACTCGCCTGTATAAGTGCGCAGACTAACGCGCAGCCTTTGCGGCAACAGACACCTGCGAGCAATGGCGACGATGCAGCGTCGCGAGGGGCGCATGGGCGCTCTAGGGCTTTTAGCAGTTGTACTTCTATTAGCGGCGGCAGGCGCGGAGGCGCAGCGGAAACGACCACCGCCGTCGCCTCCCGCGCCTGGGAGTGGAAGGACTTCGCGCAAACGGCCGCCTCCTCCCCTCGCCCAGCAGCAGGAGGACAGCCCCCCGCTTGCCTCTCCCTCCCCGCCTCGCCCGCCCTCTGCTCCCTTCACTCAGCCGAACTTCGTGGTGAGGCCTGCTAGTAACACAGTTTGTGGCTTGCGCCCACTTTTCCACAACCCGTGCATGTAACGTCTGCCCTAGTGAACTTCCTTTCAGCCACCAGCGCCCTTGCGACGCCATGAACCGCGTGACCCACATGCGAAACGCCCTCCGCACACCCACCAAGCGCCGCTCATGACACACTGACCGAACCCCACCCTTGCATCCTGCAGGTCATTCTGGTCGATGACCAGGACTACCTCCTAAACAGCACCGACCGCAAGTACATGCCCAAGCTCCACCGCTACATCGGCGACCAGGGCTTGCACCTGAACAACTTCATCGTGACCTCGTCGCTGTGCTGCCCCTCGCGCGTCAGCCTGCTCACTGGCCGCCTCACGCACAACCACAACGTAACCTCAAATCAGGCGCCCCAGGGCGGCTGGAAGAAGTTCCAGGGCCTCAACCTGGACAAAAGCTGGCTGCCGCTCAAGCTGAAGCCGCTGGGGTACAACACCTACTTCACCGGGAAGTTCATCAACCTGTTTGATGTGGTGAGTCGCATAACCAACGAATAACGGCGTTTTGACGAAGAAGGGCGTTAGAGGGGAACTACCTGGGGCTGCGGGCCTGCGTTTGTGGAGGACTCCCGGCAGGCGCACCGCTTGCCTGACTCACTAACGAACCGCTCTTGCCGCCCCCACCCGCAGCCCGCCGGTGACACCAAGAACTGCCCCAAGGGCTGGGACATGTTTGACCCGCTGACCGACAAGACCGTGTACGACTACATCAACTACGACTTCACGCCGCAGTGCGCGCGCACCGACAGTTTCACCAACGCCTACCAGACTGACACGGTCACGGAGCGTGCTGGCAACTACATCGAGTGAGTATTTGCATGCAGCGCTGGCGCTCCCGGCAACAACAGTTGCAGTAGCAGCTCCGGGTCCGCAGTGGGAGCTAAGGCGCCCGAAGCTACACAGCCTGCCGCGGGCTGGGGCACAGTGCTGGGCTGTATTCGAGCGTGGGAACTTGAACGCGTGATGCTCTCTCCGACAAGCACTGACATGCCATTTTTCAATCCCCCACCCCACCCGCCCGCCCCACAGCGACGCCGTGAGCAAGGGCAAGCCCTTCTACCTGCAGGTCAACCCGGCCGCCTGCCACACCGCCTGTCCCAAGGGCTCGGAGGACGGCGGCGCGTGTGTGCCACCCGTCCCAAGCCCCAAGTATGACGGCGTGTGGGCGGGCGTGCAGGTGCCCCGGCTGGCCAACTTTGACGTGCCGCTGCCCAACGCTCTAGGCATCAGCGGCGACGTCAGGGGTGTGGACAAGCACTATCAGCGCCGCATCGAGTCGATGATGTCGGTGGATGACATGATCGAGACCCTGGTCACCAAGCTGGACAACCTGGGCGTGCTGGACAACACGTGAGTGGGGTCTGAATGATGGGGGCTTGGACAGGACGCGCGGAGGACCGGCGGGCGCCAGGAACGCCGCACAGGACGGGGCGAGAATTGGCGGCGTGGGAGAGGACCAAGCATGGAGCCATGGAGCGAGGGCTGGGCGATGGCGATGGCTGCGGGGCAGTGGCGGGCGCATCCGCCGCCGTAGCGCCTGCACGAACAACGCCCAGGCCTAACAATGTGCCCACGCCTCCCTATTCCCTCTCGCTCTCTCGCTCACAGCTACGTGATCTACATGTCCGACAACGGCTACCACCTGGGCAACCACGGGCTGGGCAAGGGAAAGACGCTGCCGTACGAGGAGGACATCCGCGTGCCCTTCTACATGCGCGGCCCCGGCATCCCCGCCGGCATCGTGTCGCCCTACATGGCCACCACCGTCGACGTGACGTCCACGCTCGTGCAGCTGGGCGGCGGCTCGCCGCTGTCCGAGGACATGGACGGCGTGCCGCTACCGCTGGACCGCATCGTGCCCGGCGGCGCCGCCTTCGCCGGCAACCGCGGCCGCAATGCCTGGCCCGCCTTCCCCACCAGCAACCCTGGGGCCGAGCTGCGGCAGATGCTGCCGGTGGAAATGTGGATCAACTCGCTGGCTAAGGACCTTGACAAGAAGTCGTACCGCAGCGTGCGCATCTGCACCAACTACACGCTCACCAACGACGGCCGCGCGCGCACGTGCTGGAAGTACACCATCTGGTGCGTCTGGCCCACCACCACCAACTTCAAGGAGCTGTTTGACCTGGGCGCCGACCCCGCCGAAATCAACAACCTCATGCCCAGCCTGGCCTCGGGCGCCAACCCCAACCTGGCACGCCTGGTGAACCGGCTGGACGCGATGCTGCAAGCCACCGGCTACTGCGTGGGAACCAGCTGCCGCAACCCCTGGGCCAGGCTGCACCCCGGCGAGAGCGTGGACAGCCTGGAGAAGGCGATGAACGTGCAGTACGACGCCAAGTATGAGGCGTACACCAGGTTCGCATGGCGCTCTTGCGCGCAGTTCCTTGACCCCGTGAACAATGAGATTGGCGACAAGCAGCTCGGCTCCACCAGCCGCTGGACGCCCACCGCCTCCGGGTAACTATATGACGCTCCGCTCGAAAGATAGCAACTAGAATCTAATAGGAGCGGGGGCACAAGCGCCGAGCAGGGCCCCTGTCTGGTGCGTTGTCCCGTTTGGTGGGACGGTGCACCAGTGAACGAAGGTGTGCGCTGCGCCGGCATATGAGCATTGCCCGGCGCTCAACTCAAGTAAAAAGTGAATGCGGTTGTTGTTAATTGTGCACATAGCGTGGGTGGAACTGTTGTTGTTGGGATTGATTACGGGCCATGCGGGTTGAGTTGTGCGCGCTTGCGGTTTTTGGCCGGCTGGATGACGCGGAAGAAACGTGGTGCACTAAATGCAAAAGCAGTGCTTCATCCCTTCCTAAGCAGTGATGAGCTTGACGGACCAGGAGTGCGCATGCGTGTGCACTGTTGCGGCTGCAGGTTGAAGACGGTAGTTGCAGGCGTGCGGAAGTACTCGGACAAAACAATTGGTGACAGGATAGCTCTGGCCCTGAGCGGGATACGCGCTGTGGACCTAGCGCAATCCGCAGCCAGCTGTCCTGGAGATTAGGGCGGGCGCTCCTGACCTTACACCAGTAATGGGCTTGACCATGGCCGTTGCCGACAGAGTGTAGTGACTTGTTAGTATTAACCTGACATGCCAGCAAAAGCAACTGGCTTGAAGTGAGCTAACAGAGAGTGTGCTAGTGCTGAGTGAAACAATGTTCACCGCACCCCATGCTGTAACTGCGCAATGCGGCTCCGACTCACAACATATTGCTCCAGCATGGTGCGAAGGGATCACACACCAAGCGTCAATACCTATTGACGGTTGGTGTGTGTGTGTGTGTGACCCTGTCATCAAACAAAATGGGGATGACAGCACCGGAACGGCGTGTACATAAGCTGGTACTGCTGATGGCGAAAGAGCGTTGCCGTATGCCGGTTACTATCCTATGGCTTTGGGAGTCGGGAACGTATGAGCGATATGGTTTCGGGGTGTGGCTGACTCTAGTCAAGGGGTATGATGCGCACGTTCTGAGTCGAGGGGCGGGGTGGCACGGCGGGTGTTAGAGGCAGTAGGAGCCCAGCTTAGTAGGGCTTCCAAATGCTCTTGAGTTACATGCACGCACGCAGCTGCGCAGCACAGCAAGAAGCAGCACCCCTGGCAATAAATGTAACGTATGTCGTCACTCTCTGCACCCGTGCCTATTCTCCAGGCCTGCACACTCGGAGGTACCGATCACCAACGCTGAGCAACGGCCTGCTCCTGTATTACTCAGCAATTAGTAACCTCTCAATTCCTGTTTGCCTATGGGCCAGCACGATTGCTACCTCTTGCTGAAGTGTGTGCTTCATTGATGTTTACGCCCAATTAAAAAAGGATTTCTCAACTATAAGGACAAGGCAGGAAATCACACAGTTCACATCACGCGCAGTCGCCGCAGACATGCCGTTTAACATGTGGGAGATGGTCCGGGGCGCACAGCACGCGCACAAGTGAAGTGGCCCATGCGCCGGCGCTGCAACCAGCAACTGCAGCCGGCAAGCTGCATAGCAACGGCCGTACGGTCACCTTGCGCTCTGTGCTGGCCTTCCTACTCTGTCAGCAAGCCGCACACTACATGTTGAACTTGACGCGGGGCACATTGCGCTCACACAGCTGGCCGTAGTGGCATGCACACAAGACCACAGCTTCCCTGTCCGCCGGGCTCCGGCCGCTTTTGCATTCCTGCATCCGCCATCCCCAGCCTGGCCTGGCCACAGCTCAGAGCGGTCCCAGTGGTGAGGTGGCGCGGAGCCTGCGCACAACCTAGCGGGCGAGCACGCACCCCGCCAGCGCGCGCGTGCGCACTCACACGACCTGTGGTGTGACCACCTCCACCAGCTGCCACTGCACCGCAGCCGCCGCTCCTCGGCCCGCCTGCTGCTGCTCCGCGCCCTCCTCCTTGCTGCTGGGCAGTTTCAGCACGTCCTTCCAAGACGGCGCATAGCACTGCAGCAGGGCCGCCGAGGCAGTGCGCAGCTTGACTGCCTGCCCCGCCAGCTGGGAGGCCGCCTCCTCCCAGCCCTGTGCCAGCACAGCGCACAAGACACCGCGTGAGCAGTAGGGACAGAAGGTTACCAGACACTATTGTATATGCGAAGTGCGGGCCGCGCCCCAAACGCAAATGCATAATCGTGGCGCCTGGCCACATTGCCGTCCCATGGCAACAGCCACATGCCGTGCGCCGACCATGCCGTCGCACGCGCGCGCCGGTGCTTGCCCCCATAAGGACCACTCCTGGCGGGCGCTGCCAAGCACGTGCCTTTACCCACACACGAGATGTATGAACGCATGCGTTTGCCGCGCGATTCGCACCTTGTTGTGTCCCACACACATGATGACGCGGTTCTTGGCGTCGTCGCAAACCTCCAGCAGGCACTCCAGGATGTGGTCCCGAGTCTGGCCGTCCAGCGCCGCCACCTGCGGCGCACGCAGCAGCATGCACCGTGCAAGGTTGTCCGCTGAGAGCCTTGACGACTGCGGCGCAACTTGAGTGCATGGCGGCTTAGACACCTGTGCTTGGTGCCGCGAGCCAACTTCCGGTCGTCGGTTGCAGCTGCCCGGCTCCTGCCCCCGAGCCATGCACCACACCGACCGCCGCCACCTCAAAGCTCGTCCCCCGCTCGCACCTTGCCGCCCCGCCCCCCGCGCCAACGCCGCACACTGCCGCCCTCAGCCCCATCCACACTGCCATGCACACACGTGCACTCCAAAACCAGTCCGGCGCGACGCCGTACACGTGTGCCATACACATGCCGTACACGCACCGTGTACAGGCTGCCGTAGTAGTGCGCGTCCACGTCAGCCAGCTCGTGCATGACCTCGGCCATCTCGTCCAGCGTCTGCTTGGTGCGTTTGCTGTTGGAGGCCAGGACCAGGTCCGGCGTCCAGCCCCGCTCCTTCAGCATGCGAGCCACCTGTCCGCATCAAGGTTAAGTGCGTGGGTGAAGGTTGGAGGATGGGCGTGGGTGGAGGGTGCGGGTGGAAGGCGGTGGGCGTGACGCAGGAGCGGCGGGATGCAGACTATTACGTCGCTGTCGGCGGCGGCCACCCGGCACCGGGAGGGTGCCAGCTTCAATCCTGAGAAGTCTCATGCGACCCGCTCGCTGCTGCAAAAGGCGCAGCGACGTGCGAATGCCCCTTGCACTCAGCCCACGCGGCATGCGCATCGCCAGCAAACGGTGACGGCACGCTGCGCCTCCCCAAAGCCCGGGGCCTCCGCACGGCGCAGATGGGCCCCACCCCGCTACCCTCGTGACCCCAGTTCCCCCCCTGATGCCACTTGCGAGCTGCAGATGCAGCCCCTCTGCCCTGCCACGTGCGGGCTTGTTCCAGGACTAAGCGCACTCGCCTGTGCCGCCTGCTTTCGGCCTTGGTCTGAGACCGGCCGGTCGTGATCGCGAACGCCCTCAATGTCCTTGCTCTCTGCATGACGCAGAAGTATAATTCGCTTAAGCTGTGGCGGGCTTCCCCCTCCTGGCGCTGCCCGCAAGCAAATGCGGTGTCGAGCAGGCGAGCAGGGTAAGCGAGATGGACAAGCCCTCATTAATCTATTTCTGCTAACTAGGGCGAAGGAGCGATGTATAAAAAGGTCGCAAGAAACAAGAATTGCCCGCTTGCTTGCGTTGCTAGGCAATATTCTAATGTCGTTAGTTACTACTCTGTATTTCATAACAGTGACACGAGACTGTGCCGGGATCGCCTTCTCGGGCAGGAGGAAGGTTCGGCAGCAGCGACACGCCTGGCGACCTCCTGGTACCCCCGCCCGCCCACCACCCAACTCCCTGCCCACCTGCACCTCTAGCCGCGCCACCTGATAGTCCGTGGTAGCCTGTGCTACCAGCTCTGTGGTACCTGGTAGTCTGTGATACCAGCAAGGTTATTCACCTCGCTGCCATGAAATTTAGGTGGCGGGTGCCTACGCGCCAGCCCTCCAGCTTCTCGTACTCAAGAAAGGCTTTGCCGCAGCCATGCGGGAAGGCAGGGCCGGCGGAGGGTAGTTCGACGGAGTTGCCGTAATTGGCAGCAGCCGCTACCACAGGGCCATTGAAAGGTTCATGCACGCCGCAGCGGTGGCGTTGGGGTGCTAACTTGGAACAGCCCTAGGCGTGGGCAGGTGAAGGCAAAGCAACTGATGCAAGTAACCCAACAATTGGGCTTTGGCGGGCTCACACTGGCCTTGCTTTTGATCATTCACAAAGGCATGTCGCCCGATATGAATCCAGAATAAGCGGTTTCATGGTCTTCGATAAGGCCCCGGCCCCTGCACGGCTGGTGTGCCGGCCTGCTGGGGGCCAAATCTCTCCCGCTGGCAGGCGTGCCCATCGTGCGTGCCCATCCAATCATGGACCCATCAGCCGCCGGTCCGCACGCAGCTAATAGTTGCATACCCATGCTACAGTCGCTACATACGCCTCATCCTTACGACAACGCAACATAAGACGAGACCCTGCCAAGCATCAGCCGCACGCAACAAGATGCCCTTCTCCGCCGCGCTGCGGTCGCTGTCGAGGCGTCACGAGACGATAGTTTTGCCTATCGCGGACGTAGATGCGTTCCTCGATGAGCCAATTTTATCAACTCGCGGCAGGCAAAGCGCTCCAGAGTGCGATGACCGCGTCGAGCCCCTCGACTCCGGCATGTCTCCTGGTTCTCCATTGTCGACCACCGTCACGGCTCCGCTTTCGGGAGCCCGAGCACTCACTCCGCTCCAACGGGCGGCGCTTGAAGGTGTGCACAAAAGGAAAGGGTTTTCTCGATTTAGGTCGCCTGGCCTCCTGACCGCATGCATTGCATCTTTTGCGTAATACTTTGTGCAATTCAACAGCATCGTACGGGTTTGAGAGGTGTGGTCTCGCCTCTGGTCTCAACCGCAATCGCATCGATTTTATGCTGGCGGGGCGGCTAACGCCGAGAATGTGGTTGTTGTGTTCAAGCTCTATTAACCGACAAAAGGACATAGTCATCTGTCTAGGTCTGAGCGCTGGGCAGAAGCTGGCGTAGTGGGGCACATCCTGACTGACACGACTGCGCCTTCTGCCTCGAACGCGACGTGTAACGCACGGTGCTTTGGCTCCCCGACCGCATGTTGCCCACGTCCTGCCCGCCCCCCCCCCCGAAAGGAAGCAGAATTGTACGCGCGCGCGGAGGCAGGACGACCCCGTACTAGATGGGAGATGGGCGGGCATACCAGCAGGGGTTCCCTGGCGCAAAGCACCACTGCACCAGCACGCACAGAGCTTGCTCCTCTGCTGCCGATTCGCCTGCTATACCGTGCGCAGGCGATTTTGAGACGGTGGTGTGCGAGCTTGTGTTGAAAGGCGCGGACGTCAACGAGAAGTGCTCGCTGCCAAACCAGAATAATGACCTGGTCGAGGGGGTGAGCTGTCTCGCTCTCGGGCTGTGTGTCGGACAGGCGGATACCTGCTGCGTGCGTTGCCGCCCAGTGATGGATGGCGGGCCAGGCCACGGCTACACGGTTGAAAGGGCACGCCTGCCTATTGAGTCAACACCAGAGCCCTCACCTATGCTCATCCGCATACATGCTTCACAACGGAATGCCTGTACCCCTGCTCCTGTGCTCTTGCAGGTTACGCCGCTCTATCTGGCGGCCCAGTCCGGCAACAGCGAAATGTGCAGGTGCGTGGCTGCGCACAGAGAGCAGGTGCAGAATGCTGCCTGTGGTTGCGACTCCGTTAGATCCACGTGTGGGAGGAGTGGAAAACCTAACACGGGAAGCTTGCCTGAGGAAAGGCCGCTGTTGTGGCATGATGCTTAGTACCGGCTGCTGCCTGTGCGTGGCCTCGTCACGTCACCCATGGACCATGGCGCTACTGCTGCACATCCTGCCCTCCTGCATTCGCCACGCGTCACGCTGTGCTACTGCGGCGTTGCTGCTCGCCGAAGCCCTTCGAGTAGCTAGCGTTTATGGACTGTCTTACTGCATGCAGGCTGCTGCTGCGACGCGGCGCGGACGCGCGGCTGTGCAGTCTGGTCATACGCACCGGAGAGCGCTTCACACCCGCTGACGTGGCCCTCACCCGGGTGCGTACGTGTGGACGCGTCAGGGCATTCCTCGTCCACGGCGCACTTCACGCTACTTGAGTACGGCACTGCGGGTGATATGTGACTCGCGCTGCGTGGTGACTGTACCCGCTGTCTGGCACCACGACAGTTGCTTAGCACGTTAGCGCACTTATCTGAGAGCAGTTCGGTGCGTGTACTTCGCGGTGGATGAGTGCCCAAATGAAGATGTAGCAAGTAGTGCCCCGGCAATCGTGCCGGGTGGCGTCAAGCGGCATGCCGGGCTGCATTGAACTGAGTGATATCCCTGCATGTGTTACTTGACGCATGCAGGGCTACGTGCGGCTGTGGTGGAGGCTCCGCAGGCAAGTCCTCCTTCCCCAGCAATTATGTTGGCACCGCCCTTAACTACACATTACTGGATGCATGGGCTATTGCTGTGGCTTCTCCAATACGAGCCGCACAGCCGACGATTGCTACGCAACTTCAAGTAGTAGCACGTGAATAGCGCCCGCTCTTGTTTGACATTACGCACCTGCCTTTCACTGGCTTGGTGCTGACTGGCACGATGCAGCCCACTGTCCTGTGCTGCCGGCATCCTGCCTTGCCTGGTGTTGGGTCCCGCAACCCCACGCGCATGTGCGGCCGAGACGGGCGTGTCCCGTGTCCGTTGCCCTTGGGATCGCCTGGAATGGCCTGCGGATACCCTACCGACCCGCAATTGTACTTTTGACACGTGCAGGTCTGCCAAGAGTCCTAACAAAAGCAAGGTGATGGCGGAGGCGATGAGGCGCCAGGCCTCGGTGCCGGAGCCCTGAACAGGCATGCATCCCAACTTACTACTCTGCTAAATCAGTGGCAATAGCTAGATTAGCGGTGGGGTCGTGGACGCGCGTCCAAGGCAAATAGACTCAATGGGCCTCCGGATGTGCCATAGATGCACGTGTAATAAGACAACAAAGCTTGTGTGTGTTGGGCGGGGGGGGGGGGAGGTAGCCATCCATGGGATGGTATGGGTCGAATGCTGTGGAAGTGCTGATGCCGATGGGGTGGATAGTTCATTTCAAAAATCAAAGCTGACCAAACGAGGTAACCCGAACCAGGGGGGGATAGCCATCCATGCGATGGTATGGGTAAACTTGAAGAATGTTTGAAGCAGGGGTTCCCCTGCTGGTTTGACGTGGCGAGGCGGGGAGAGGGGGGCCCGGGGGCGCGGGGGAAAGGAAAGGGTTAAGGGTAGGGAGGAATACTAGCGTGGGGAACGAGGGGTGTTTACTCCGTTGGAATTGGAAGGCATTTGTGGCGCATTTGCATTCGCAATTTAGCGCACGTCCGTAAGCGATGAGCACTACGCGGACTCAACGGTGATGTGCTAGCAATGAGTTCTGTTTGGGCAGAGAGCAAGGGGATGCCCTTCTTTGCTTCTAGGGGCCTGGCTTGTTAGCGGTTTTGAGAAGTTTTCAGCTTGTCCTGTACCGTATACGGTGGCTTTTTGCGTTTTCGCCGGCTTGGGAAGTAGGTGTTAGCTGAACGATGGTGGGTGGACAGGCGGTGGCTCCTGGGGGTTGATTGGGGAGTTCTCTTTCTTGCTGTGTGTGAGTGCTGTCTTATGTATTTAGCGCATGTCCGTATGTGCGGGTAGTGCAAGCGAGCTGCCTTCCTTTTTTACATCTGACTAGTGGAGGCAGACGCACTGCGTTCACGGAGGTCAAGCGTCGTGTGCGTTTCGACCGCCGTAGGCTTTGCTCGTGTGCGCCGTTCAGGTTGTCGGCGCTCTCGCCAGTCCAAAGAGGCTGGTAGGCTGCAGCGGCCGTGTTTCGGGCCCGGGGCAGAAGTCTCCCCACAGCTATAACATGAGGTGTGGTTCGCATGGGTGGTCATGATACGGCCTTGGTGCGTGGGGTTGACACGGCCGCACCCGGCTCACTATTGCCAAGCGGAGGTTAGCATTTGGCAGTGGAGGATGAATCACAAACTCCACGCGCGTGTTACGGACATGCGCTAAATTAATGTGTCTGGGCGCGTCCAAGGTGCACATGTATGTAGAACAGGGTAGTGTGTAACGATGACCCGGAGGGATGAGGCTTGGGGTGAACGGGTGGAAGGCTAGGTAGGGTACTAGCGCGAGGGACGTAAGGCCTTTAATCCAGTGCGATTGGCAGGCTAGTAGGCGTGAATGTCGCAAGCGACAGGCATGTTTGCGCTGACTCGACAAGAAAGGTGGTCCTCCCATGCGGGAAAAAGTGGGCTGAGCTGTAACGACGGAAAAGGCAACTTAAGTTGTCAGGAACGGGGCGTACCCGCGTTACATTCTCCCCCCCCCTGAACGACACGTCCCGGGGCGTCTACGAATGTGACTTTGCTCGCCAGAAACCCTTATGCCACAGCGGGTGGCAAGGCCGCGTCGGAATAGCGCCGCAGCTACGCTTCCCCAAGTGACGGTTTTTCGAGCCAAATCCGATTCCAAGCGTTCTTCCAGAGATTCGACCCGGGTTTGGTCTCGATACCAATTGTAACGACGGAAAAGGCAACTTAAGTTGTCAGGAACGGGGCGTACCCGCGTTACATGAGCCCACACTACGTGTACTAGTCTGAGGCCGAAGGTTCCCAAACACCTCACCTCCCAGACAAAGATGGGGTCAGTTTGTACAGGCACCGCCCGCCATACATGTAGTTGCATCCAGCTATCAAGCGCGAGCACAATACTTCATATCCCAAATACATCCAGCCAATCCACTATCTACAACTTTTGAATGTTTGCAAGCAAAGACTGCAACCCAGACCTAAGCGGGTCTCAGCCTGCGCGCCGGCGCCGCTTTCTGGGCGGCGCCGCGCTTTCCACCTCCACGTGGCCGCGGCCACCCCCTCCACTCCGGGACTGTTTACCAGTAACCCCCCTCCATTCCGCACATGCGTGCAACTGCTGCCAGGCTCATGGCAGGAGCCGCGATCACCACTGCCGCCGCTGGGCCTTGTGCCGCCGCCGCCGCCGCTGGGCCCTGAGCCGCCGCCGCCGCTGCCAGGCCCTGGGCTGCTGCCGCCGCCGCCAGACTCTGAGCCGCCGCCGCCACCGCCAGCAGGCCCTGGGCCGCCACCACCGCCGCCACGGCGCTGCGGCGCAAGGCAGCAGGCCTTGGATCAGCAGCATCTCCATCATCGCGTGACGCATGTTCGTAGCTGAGTTGGCGTCGCGGCCCTGTGGTTGGTGCAGCATTGGGGGTGGGTTCTTCTGACACTCGAGGGACGCCGCACACCTGTTCCCTTGCTTGCATTACCGATGGTGCAGCATTGGGTGACTTAAAAATGGTGGGAGTCCGCAGCAACTGAAGGTTGGAGCGAAAAGGGTAGGCGCTTGGGTGCGTTACGGACATGCTCTAATTTGCGAAACGAAAGCGTAAGCACGCCACACGATGCGTGTCACGACCATCTGCCGGCTTGTGTCTGGCTCGTCACTAGTCACACCACTTCCCCCCACAACCGATCGGATGTCTGGAGGTTGGATATTATAACCGATGTTTGATCAGTCCTCACCCACAACTGCAACGAGTGGGACTGAAAGTCTGAAACATGCCCAAAAGCCCCACACAGCAGGCCCTCGTATGGCTGACTGGAGTCTCAATGATCGGGAGTGCGAGGGAGCTGCCGCACCTGCTGGCTCAGAGCGGGAAGCTCCAGGGGTGGGAAGCTCTGTGCCCTTAAAGATGCTGTGTGAGCTAGCTACGCCTGTAGCCAGAGCCCGAGGGTGACCTTACTATGCTCTAGCACGCCTAGACTTGGCTTGCCCTCCGAACACGCCTCCAACACCAGAGCGAACCATGGTCTGTAGTGTGTTGGCTCATGTGTGACTTTAATGAAGAGCAGCGCCGATGCAGAGCCGGCACTGCGCTCTAATACCTCTCATCCCGTGCATGGCACGTACCCACCGTCACCGCCCCCTCAACCCGACCAAGCGGCTAGTTTCTCCAGCACCCTGCCGGCGAAATGCACCGCCGGTACAATGTCGTGACATGCGGGGTGCCGCTGATTAGATGCCGCGAAGACTGTCGGGCTGTGACGGACATGCGCTAAATTGTAAAAGCGAAATGCGAAATCGGGCGTAATTTAAGGCCAATGACTGCCACCATTACCTTGGCGATACACCATCATGTATAGCACTTTGCAACTTGTTCGGAACAACTTTTTTGTGCACATGCGACAACGTGACAATGCGACAATGCAACAATGCGACAATGCGACAATGCAAATTATCACGCAAAATGTGCAGCAATCAGGGGATAGCTGTTGACACGCACCAACAATTGATCTGCGGGCAGGTCTGCCATTAACGTGTATGCGGGGGGTGGGACGGGTTTGGGTTGGGGGGACGTGCATTTTGTCGGGGGGCGTGCAAGCTCGGAAGGGATCGAGCGCCCACAAACCGCACCCCTGGCCCACCCCCACCTGCACCCTGCCCTTCACCATGTGAACTCCCCGCAACCCGGCCCATCGTGCAAGCTTGGCGGCAGAGGAGGATTGCTTGCGATCCCCTATGCCCCTAAAATGTCAGGGTATACTATGTCATATAGAATGCCGTTGTAAACGTTGCCGTATGATGACGCTGTTGAAGACTCCGGGCGGTTAGCACGGACACGAAGTGCGTGTACGTGTGTGTGTGTGTGTGTGTGTGCGTGCCTGCAACACCCGTGTCTGTATCCATCCATCCTGGATCCACGCCATCAATCCAACATCATCCCCCGGTTGCGGTCAAATCATGTATGGATTCCCTCGGCATTGCTCAGTCGTGCCCGAGTGATACCGTGCATTATCGCATTGTTGCATTGTCGCATTGTCACATTGTCGCATCATCGTGTTCAGAGCGTTCCGAACAAGTTGCACACAGCCATAGTTGCTTGTGTATCATCCAGGGGGGCTGCGCCCAGATAGACAAGAAACGAAGGGTGTTCTCGGGTAGGACCAGCAGTGCATGGAGGGATGACACCGGGCCCGGCATCCTGGCATCGGCAGGGGTCGGCGTGTCGCACATCGGACCGGCAGCGGCATCCCCGACCCCGGCCCAGTGGCATCCCGAGGCCGCCCGACGGCATCCCCGTTGGCACCCCGGTGGCATCGGTTGGCACCCCGGCGGCATCCGCGGGACCCCGTTTGCAGGCCAGCGGCATCCTGCGACACGGCCTGAGCGGCATCGGGGCCCGGTGTCATCCCTCAGCAGTGCACTGGGCCCACAGGTGAAATGTTGCCATGGCTTGCTCACATGCATGTAGGGCGCGAGACTTCACCCCTGCCGCTCTGCTCTTAACTGACATGCGGCATGGCAACATAACGTGTTCCCGCCTCACTGTGATATGGCTCCCCTCGTTTGGCTTAACACAATGGTGCGCGACACGTCGGCAGGCGGCAGGGCAGGCGGGCAGCGTTTCAGGGCGTTGCCCATTCAAGCCATGGGCCGCAACCCACTCATCGCATGAATTCCTCGTTGTTACACAACGCGTGGGAGTGATGACCATCACGGGCCTTTGAACGGGCTCGCCCAAACAGCAGCGGCCACTCCGCGAGGTGACATCGCTGTTTACGGACATGCGTTTGTGGCCGCCACCGGGGCCACACGGACACGTCTGTCGGCGACCTCACGCAGCACTCGATATAACGCCATGGTGCCGGTTGCGAATGGCTGGGGTCGTTGGCCACTGCGAATTTACCGCCGTGTTCGCGGCGTCCATGTTCTCGCCTTATCACGTGGCTTAAGCTTTTACGAGCGCGTCCAGCGCGTGCTGTCAAGCTCAATTGTGGCTAAAAGCAGGGCGGTGACGCTGTGACCGTGGAAAACAGCAGTACGTGTTTCCCCGTGTACGCCGCGCGAACAGAGAGAGAGAGCTTGTGCGGAGTCCTTCTTCGGACTGCTTGATGACGGGTCACCCTTGGCACATTGACGTATTCAATCAGAGAGGGCTGCGTGTGAATGCATCATGCGCTGAGAAATGCTGGTCGACGCGCGTTCCGGCCTCGGAGCCGCACGGCCATGCGCTATCGGGCATCAGCGTCTTGTAGCTCATAATAAAGTCTCGCATCACCGTTACGGGCGTGCGAGTCGATGGCTCGTGCGTGTCATGAATTGGCGCCACCCGACCCCTGGCGCCCCTGGCTTTTTGACGTAAGCGCGTCGTTGGTGATGCACTCGCTTGCTGCTAAACATATCCACTGCACTGATTGTCCTACATATGGCCTAGCGTTGCGGCCGACCAGTGTGCCTTGCGTGAGCGACAGCGTAGATTAACTTCCAGCGGCATTGACCCGAGCATAGCTAAAAACTACACACATTTGAAACTTACTGATAATATCAAGATAGATGGACGGTAAAGAAGACTGAGGACCGGTTCGGTGAAGAAGTGAAAGAGCGAGTTTACGGTGACACTTGAGAGCGACTCGCCACCATGCTCTGCTGTTTTGGGCGGCCTCCACCGTCACAGCAGCAACAACAGCAAGCCCCGGCTCCGGCCCCGGCTCCGCCGGTCAAGGACGCTGTTTCGCAGCAGCCTGTGGAGCCTGCGGGGCCGGCTCCCTTTGTCAAGCATTCAGAACGGAGAAGTACTGACGTAGTCAAGCAGGAACAGCACGCGGGAGCCGGCCAGGGCTCGACAGGACTACCCAGCGTCGGCAAGTTTGCGACGCCATCGCTTTCGCCCGCGGGCATCTCCGTAGCAATCATCGATGGAAATGCACAAGCAGATCAAGCTGCGGGCCTGTTGCAGGTGCGCGAGCTCTTCGGTGGCATGCAGCGGGCGACTGGGCGGGCTTTCGCCCGCCCACTGTTTTGGCTGTGCAGATGTTTCGACCTGCACGATATGACAGATGCAGCGTGTGCGCACGAATAACTTTGCGGAGACCGGTGTGTCGCTCAACAGTCAGCCCACTGTAACTTGCTTTGGTTGTACGCCTGTCTGCAGGGACTGGATCTCCAGAGGCGGATATCGCGGCTGCAGGGCCACTGGTGGACGCGCGTGGAGGACGCTCTCGAGTTGCTGGTGAAATCGTGTTCGGCATCCTGCGCTAGGTGCGTGCGTGGCAGGCAGAGAATTACCTTTGCATGGGACATAGGAACCGGCGGTGCCGTTGAAAGAGCCCGCGGCTGACAAAAGGCCGGGCAACCCGGCTTCGCAGTGTGAATGTTGCGCGGAGCGGGTTTTCTGCACGTCCGGGGGCCGTGGGCAGCACCATATAATTGGGGAAGGCATATCCTGCGCCGGGACGTTCTTGCGAGTGCCGAAATGACGTTTCTTGCTCGCTGCAATACACTTAGTGGTCCGCTCGGGTTTCAGCCTGCCGCTGCCGTTGCCTGAAACGCGAAGCCAGAACGCTGGAGGAGCACGTAGCGATGTCACGCAGTGCCTTAGTTCGTCGGGCAAGCTTATCGCAGGTGCCCCTGCGGCATATGTTGCGCACCAGGGGCGTCGGGCTCCGCGGCAACCGCTGCCGGGAGGAGTGCGTCGGCTCACCCTTGCACCGTGCCCCCCCTTCGCCCCCGCAGCATTTGGCTCATGGACGAATCCACGGAGTCGTTCGTGGTCATCCTCAGCAAAGGTCCTATGCGGCAGGCGGTGCAGCCCGGGTACTCTCTGCACCTGGGCTCCGAGTACGACTCAAACAGCCCCTCCAGCCTCACGTCGCTGTGGGACACCAAGGTGAGGCGGGCCGTCACATGGCGGTTGGCCGTGGGTTTTGGGGGTGTCGTGGCGTTTTGGGTGCTTGGCAGGCCAGAATTGAAGGTTATCGGGGGCCATATGTGCAGGCGCCGCCGCCAGGCTGGGTACGAAATATTTGTTGGGTACGAGGCATAGTTGGTCAGGCGGTGCGAACGGCGCCCGGCGTGGCCCCGCCCCTCATGCTGCTCCCTATATCTTCTTTGAACACCGTGCCGGAGCTATAATGCCCGACCACGAGAGTCACCTGGTGCTTTCCCGCCCTGCCTCTGCGCGCCGACAAACGGTATATCCCGCCCACCGCAGGTCGCTCAGTCATTCTCGGTCTCCGCGCAGCAGCGCTCCAGCAATTCGTCCAATCTGCACGCCGCAAAGCCGTTCCCCGCCGACTGGAAGCTGCTCTACAACGCGCACCACTTCACCGACTTCCTAGCCTGGCCGCTGCTGGCCGCGCCATTCACCGGCGGCGGCAAGGACGCCGACGGGCAGCACGAGAGCGCCTCGGGCCTGGCGCTCATGGGCAGCGGCCTCAACAACACCAGCGGGACCAACAACGCCCTTGCCGTGTCGACCGGCGCCTCGGAGAATGGCGCCGGCGCGCCGCAGGTGGTGGGCGCGCTGACGCTGTACTTCAGCCGGCCGGGCGCGGACGTGGTGGCGGACCCGCTGCCGTCCATCTTCAGCAGCCCGGTGGAGCAGGAGCTGGTGGCGCTGGCATTCGGCAGTCTGCTGTTCAGCGGGGGGCCGGAGCCCGTGCGGCAGGTGGGGAGTGGAGGAGTGGGCGCATGGCGAGAGTGGGGGGGGGGGGTGTTGGCGGCCTGGGCGGGCGGGTATGATGGGAGCGAGCACGCGAAGCGCAGCTAGACCTGGGCCTGCGGTGGGACAAAGGAAGCGGGATATGTGGGAAGAGTCTGAGAATGGAATTTGTGCTTGCAAAGAAGCGGCTTGGCCTGATCGCCGATGGTGCACAAGCACTTGCATAGGCCCCATACCAGGTGTTGGTGGGGTACATTGGCACACAGTCTCGCTCAGTTTGGCTCCAGACTGCGGGCCGCGAGGTAGCCCCCCCAGCGCATAATCCGAGCCAAGTACTAGCAGCAATTTCCAGCGCTGTCTGTGGTCGTCATAATGTGTTTTGCACCCGCCCCTCGTCCCCCCAGGTGTGCGAGCTCGTCGTGGCGATGCAGCTAGCGGCCGGCACGGGCGAGGTGGCGGCGGCGGTGGCGAACGGGCTGCAGGCGCGGCTGCGGCACGTGTTGTCGGTGACGCCCGTTGCGCTGCTTGCGCTGGTGCCGCCCAAGCAGGTCAGCGCGGTGGTCTTCCGTGACATGACCGCAGCAGCCGCGGTGGAGGCCGCCGGCGGCCTGGACAGCATGGCCGGCGGCAACAGCTCGCAGACGCTGCCGCTGCTGCACCCCGCATTGGCGTCCGTGGCGGGCGGCGGCACGGCCTACAGCGGTAGCCACTCGCACGGCGGCGGCACGCGCAACCAGTACCGCAACACCGGCATCCACGTGGGCGGCGGAAAGGACGGCTTGGAGCGGTCGCTGGAGGGCGTGGGCGGCCCCGGCACCATCGAGCGCTCGCCCAGCCTGCTGGGGACAGGCCTGCGCGGCGAGGCCGCCGCCGCGGCGGCGGCGGCCGCGGGCAGCGGCGGCCACACCGGCGGCGGCGGCGGCGGCATGGCGGGCGGGGGCGGGCTCAACTCGCTGGCGGACATGGCTGGCGGCGGCAACTCGCGCGTGTACATGCACAACAGCCGGAGCATGGGCGTGCTGCATGGGCAGAACAACCCGTCCGGGCTGTTCTCCTGCCGGCTGGACAAGATGCCGTCGCGCTACAAGGCGCTCGTGTACCCGCTGTCGCACACGCTGCTGCAGGTTGTGCTGCAGCAGCGCCTAGAGAAGAAGCTGAAGGACCAGCAGGCCAAGGCCGGCGGCCCGGCGGCAATGGCGGCGGCGGCCGCAGCGGCGGCGCAGCAGAAGAAGGACCAGGCGTCGGCGCTGCGTGATATGTGCATGAGCGCTGCCGCGGCGGCGGCGGCCGCCGGCGGCGCCACAGCCGGCGGCTGGATTGTGGGCGACTGCAACGAGCACCTGCACGCCGTGCACAGCCCCTCGCGCGACGTCTATGTCATGACGCGAGTCAACGGGCGGCGGCCGCACTCGCTCGTGGTGGCAACGGCAGAGCTTGGCCTGAACGGCACGTCGGCGGGCGACGCGGCGGCGGCGGCTGCCGCGGTGGCGGCTGCCGCCGCCGTGGGGGGCGGGTCAGCGGCTGCGGCAGCTGCCGCCGCCACCGCGGCGGCGCCGCCCCCTCCGCCGCTCAATAGCACCACCTACATGGCAGTGTACCTGGCCTTCCCGGACCGCTTGCCGCGGCCGCTGCTGGAGGCGGCGCTGGCGGACACGCAGCTGATGATGGCGCGGGTGAGCCGAGGGCTGCCGCGGGCCGCATCTTAGGCGCCGTCCGGGTCGCGGGACGAGTCTGCCGCGAGGTGCAATCTGGGTCGAGTGCTTGCGGCGCTTTTCGCACATCATAACGTGACACCCTGTCAACCAAGTATCCTCCATGGAAACTCTCCCCCTTCCATTGCTCGCTCCCGCAGCTGGTCGCGCCGCTCATGCGCATGCGCTTCGAGGGCAACCTGTCGGACGAGTGGCAGGCGCTCGCAACCGCCGCCAACAACCTGCCCAGCCCGGGCGGCCCGGCGCTGCGCATTGCGTCCAGCGTGTCGGCCAGCCAGGCGCGCCACACGCCGCCGTTGCCGGTGCCGCTGCTGCTCTCGGGCGCCGGCCACATTGCGGGCGACGGTAAGCTGGCCACGCAGCCACAATCGCAAACAGGCTCTTTAGGCCGCCGTGGTGTCCGCACTCCTGTGCCGCAGCCACGTAGTGTGATGGCACGCGGGGCACTGCATTTAAGCAAATCTACATGCACATTTGCCGCCGCCCCAAACGCAGGCTCTCCCGGCGCGCCCGGCACCGCTGGCGCCGCCGAAGCGCATTCCAACACTTGGCTCAGCCGCCTGGGGCCGCAGCAGCCGCCCGCCTCCTCGCCGCTGGGGCTGGTCACCAGCGCCGTCGCCTCCTCCGCCGCAGGCATGGGCGGCGGCGGCGGCGTGGGCTCTTCGGCGCTGCTGGCGCCCACCAGCACCTCGGAGCTGCACCTGGAGGGGCTGTCGGCGGGCGAGGCGCTGCAGCAGATGAGCGTGCTGGTGTCGTCCTACATGGACACGCTGCAGGTGCGACATGCGTGCGGAACCCGGAGGGGCGGAGGGCGGGGGCGGGGCGGGGTGCAGAGAAAGAAAAGGGAAGGGAAGGAAAAGATCCGGACGCATCGACAGGAAAACGCTAGCAGGGAGTAGGAGTCGGGGCCGCACTAACGGTCGGCAGGACTTGGGGCGTCAGTTGGTGTCGTACCCGTCAGGCCCTGATACGGCGTGTACGTACGTGGCGCGTTTCTACGTACTCGCCTCCGTACGCCCAACGAATCAGGGCTAACTCTGGGGCACCGGTTTTCCATCGCCACCCGCATGTATCGTTATTCTACCTTGCTGTCATCATAAGCTAGCAACATGTGGCCCCTTGCCCTTCGCGCTCGCGCCTCCTTTTGATACCCGCACAGGCGCTGCAGGGCCAGCTCATGGCCAGCGACCGCATCGCGGAGTCGCTGCGGCGCGAGGACCTGCCGCACCTGCAGCTGCTGGAGGTGCTGGGGCACGGCGGCGGCGGCGTGGTGTTTCGCGGCAAGCTGCACGCGCTGGAGGTCGCGGTCAAGGTGTTCGAGGTCCCGGGCGACCTGGCCACCGCGGCGGGTGCGTATGCGCGTGTGTGTTAGAAAAGCACAAGGAGAGGAAGGGTCGACACCGTGCGTGCAGCATGCGTAGGCAATGGCGTGTGTGTGTGTGTTCGTAAACGGAAACGTGTGTGTGTGTAAGTACGGTTTACATGGTTACCTGTGTGGTGTGTGTGTCGGTGACGGGTTGGGGGTCGGGTTGGCTGGGCCCGGTGCGCGCGGCAGATAGGAAGGTGGGAACTTGGCGGGAGGCTGCACGACGGGCAAGTGCACGGCGGTGTGGGAATGAGGTGAGGAGGGTCAAGCGTAGGCTCGCCGCGACACAGGGGCCAGGGGTGGGCCGACCTCAAACCGACTGCTGTGCCCACATTCCCGACTTCGTTTGGCGTGCAGGCCTATCGTCATTGCAATCGCCTCCCGCGGCTGCCAAGAAGGACGGCGCGCCGGGTGCCCCCGGGGTTGCTGGCGGGGAGGAGAAGCAGGCGGCGTGGCCGGCGGTTGGCGACCGGCGCGTGCTGCAGCGCAGCGCCCTGGAGCTGGCGGTCACTGCATCCCTGAGCCACCCGCACATCATCCAGGTGCGGCCTGGCTACAGTGGGCATGGGGCTGCGGCTGCGGCTGGGGATGGGGATAGGGCATGGAGCTGGGCCATGGGGCCGGGGCTGGGGCTGGGGCTGGAGCTGGGCCATGGGGCTGGGGCTGGGGCTGGAGCTGGGCCATGGGGCCGGGGCTGGGGCTGGAGCTGGGCCATGGGGCCGGGGCTGGGGATGGGGCTGGAGCTGGGCCATGGGGCCGGGGCTGGGGCTGGGGCTGGAGCTGGGCCATGGGGCCGGGGCTGGGGCTGGGGCTGGAGCTGGGCCATGGGGCCGGGGCTGGGGCTGGGGCTGGAGCTGGGCCATGGGGCCGGGGCTGGGGCTGGGGCTGGGGCATGGGGCTGGGGCTGGGGCTGGGGCTGGAGCTGGGCCATGGGGCCGGGGCTGGGGCTGGGGCTGGAGCTGGGCCATGGGGCCGGGGCTGGGGCTGGGGCTGGAGCTGGGCCATGGGGCCGGGGCTGGGGCTGGGGCTGGAGCTGGGCCATGGGGCCGGGGCTGGGGATGGGGCTGGAGCTGGGCCATGGGGATGGGGCATGGGGATGGGGCATGGGGATGGGGCAGGAGGTGTGAACTAGCCAGGGGGGGCCAACCCCAGGCTGCGACGCCAGCAAGGGGGGGGGACGGTGTCGGCGCGAAGGCCCTTTCGTTATGCGCATCTGTCATGTTCCGAAAGTACCGCGGTAAGGGGCGGGCGCTGGACCATGAGGAGCATGCAACAGGCTCCATGGACGCCCCATGGACGCGCGAGATCGCTTCTCGCACCCCAAACTGTTCTGGGCAAGACGAAAATGACCTTCCCATGGCTGCCCTCGCCCCCTGCCGTGTCATGCCGCGCCCCCTCCCACAGGTGTACTCGCTCTATACCAACATGGTGCTGGTGAAGCAGAAGCCACCCAAGCATGGCACCAGCGGCGTGCAGCTGCTGGAGCTGAGCGCAGCAACAGCGCTAAGTCGCGCGGACGAGGGCATCCCCTGTTCTGCGTTGTGCATGGAGTATTGCGACATGGTGAGGACGAGGAGAGGGAGCAGGAGGAGGGCGGGAAGGGGGTGGTAGATACCTGCCCCAACTGAACCAAACCCGATGCATAAGAGCGAGGAGGTGAGGGGGGCGATGTCAAGTACGGGATGAAGGGCCCTTGTCCAGAGCCAGAGGAGTAGCGGGTACACGCGGTGGGACGGCGGGGTGTGGAGTGGGCGGCATGTGCCGACAGGAGCACAAGCGGTTGCATTGGAACGCGGTGCAGGAGTCTGAGCGATGGGGGGGCGTTACAAGGGAGACTTGAAGCGGGACTTCGACGGGTTTTCGTTACAGCTCCGGTGTTTACGCCTGCTCACGCGTTGGACGCCGCCACGCTTCTTTCTTTTCCCGCGCTCTTGCCAGGGCACGCTGGCGCACGCCGTTGACCAGCACCGCTTCATGACGGTGACGCCGCTGGGCTCGCGGCGGCCGGCCCTCAAGGCCATCTGCACCACGCTGCTGGAGGTGGCGCTGGCGCTGCGGCACCTGCACGCGCGCAATCTGGCGCACTGCGACCTGGTGCGTACCGCGTAACTCCGGGCTGACGTGCGGCCGGTCCATAGTGTCTGGAGGGCGTAACGCAGAGTGTTGTCGGCGTAGTGCCATCTAATTGATTGAATGGATGTCAGCTCCTTTACTGTGTCTGCGATGTGCCGTGTGTGGCTGCGTAGAAGCCGGCCAATGTGCTGCTCAAGAGCTCGCGCCGCGACAGCCGCGGCTTCACATGCAAGGTGCGCCAAGGGCCATGCGCCCATGCATGGTGTCGTGCTAGACCCAATCACCGGGGGCTCATACGGACTCTTTGGCACCTGCGTAATACCTGCGCCACGGACGAAGGCAACGCTACCCAGTCAAAGGAATTTTCTGACGAAGTATCTCCACTGCGCTCCGTGTGCACAGCTTGCGGACTTCGGGTATGTTTCGGTGCTGAAGGCGGCCATGCCCGGCGGCCGGCCCACCATTCTGCCGGAGGAGGCGTGCGGCACCGTGACGCACATGGCGCCGGTGAGGCGGGCGTGAGAGGCAGGGAGGTTGCAGTGGTTCACAGCGGGCCCAGGAAAGGCAATTGGCGGCCTGTGGCTCATGCTGACGCGGCTATTGCTCACGGCTTCGTGACTGGGTTTCCATCCACACAGGAGACGTTCATCAAAGGCCAGCCCTTGGACTTCTCCGTCGAGTGAGTGCCGCCCGTGTGTCCCCACTGGTGCCGGGATGCTCTACCCTTGCGGGGGCTGCGGGAGCCGGGATGTACAGGGCCCAGAGGCTGGGGTCGTTCTTCCTGAGCTGACAGCCCCATCCCCGCGCCCCGCTTACCTTGCCCCCGCAGCACCTTCTCGTTCGGCATCCTTATGTGGGAGTGCTATACCTGCGCCCGGCCCTACTCGGACGTGCCGGAGGACCAGATCGCGCAGCGCGTGACGCTCAAGGGGCTGCGACCCACGTTCCCGCCCGACACGCCGCGCGCCTACGGGTGGGTACAGCTGGGGCCACAAATGCAGCGCGGTGCTGTCGTACACCAGCACGAGCCAGAGATGATAGTTAGGGTCTGGGAGGGAGGGAGAAAGGGAGGCGCCACAGTTGGGCAGCAGGGCATTCGTGCCTAGGGCGTCACGCAGCGTCGCATGCTGACCGCGCTGTCCGTCGTTTGGGGCCCCGCGTCTCGGCCCCTGCAGGTCGCTGGCGCGCCAGTGCTGGAGCCAGGACCCCAACGAGCGGCCCTCTGCCTCGGAGATCGTGAGCGCGCTGGAGAATATGCTGCAGATCATGAACACGCAGCTGCCGGCTATCCCGCCCATGAAGCCCAAGGCGCCCGCGGCCGGCGCCGCGCCGGCCGCCGCG
Organism: Chlamydomonas schloesseri; assembly: GCA_016834595.1. Classification (NCBI taxonomy): domain Eukaryota; kingdom Viridiplantae; phylum Chlorophyta; class Chlorophyceae; order Chlamydomonadales; family Chlamydomonadaceae; genus Chlamydomonas; species Chlamydomonas schloesseri. Next base: position 262,327 of record JAEHOD010000016.1, read on the forward strand.
CCCTCGCCGGCCGTGCCGGCCGGCGCTGCGCCGCTGCCGACCGCGGACCCTAAGCCGGCGGCAGCCTTGTCTCCGGGACCCAATGCGCAGTCGCCTCTGGGGCGCGGGCAGTCGCCCGCTTCGCCGCGGCCTGCGCCGCCGGCTGGTGGCGCGCCGGCGGATGCCCTGGCTGTGCCAATCTCACCCTCGGATGCGGCTGCTGCAGCCACCGCCGCGGCGGCCGCGGCCAAGGCGTGAAGGCACGCCGCAAGCGTGCAGGGCAGCGGCTCCCTGCTGCACCCACCATCATCATTATGCATGTGCAAGCATTTGGTAACTGACTCATTGCAGGAAGAGCAAGGTGCACGGGCGGCTCCGGGTGCTGTGGGTGCTATGGGTGCTGGAATGCATGCTTCGCTTCGTCTGCGAGGCGTATTAATACGATGGACCCCCGGTCGGTCTACGCGGATTCCACAGCAGCGTAGGCCTTGCGGCAAGGGGTGGAATGAGTATTGTTGGGTTATAACATGACAGTCGGGTACGGCACTGTATGAACGACTTAGGAACAAATGGCCAAAGTGGCAGATGGCAGGCGAGCAGATCCAATGGTCAGGATGGTCAGCGTGCTGGCGTGGCGTGCGTGCATTGCGATCGAGTGCACAAAACTAGGGCTCGCCCAACAATCCTGGCACTGTTGCATGGTTGCAACATCTCACATGAAGGCGCGGGCAGGCAATTGCGCCAGAATGATGTTCGTGCAACGGTCGCCCGTCTAGGCACGTCAGTTTGATTTCTAAGTTCGCACAATACAACGTTCCCTGGGCCGTGTCTTGATGCCGCACAGGGCATTGGGGCGTATGCAAGATGTTGTTTCAAACCGCTGACCGAGCGCAAGTAACGCAGGCCCCACAATATAGCCCTGTGGGCGCACGGTGCGCGGCGACCATGCCATAGCGCTGCGTGGCGTGCGGTAGGCGTGCAGGTGCATGAGACGACCCGGGTGCACCGTGGTGTGTCTGCAGGTCTGGCGGCGCACGGGGGTATGGATATGCCGAACGCGAGGTTATGCGCAGGGGTTGGCCATGCACGCGAATAGTGTCGGTTGTGGAGGAGGCTGGGGCCGGCACTGAAGCGGCTCGCCTGGGAAGAGCGATCACTGCGCTCATGATTCCGTGCTAAGCATCGTAATGCACGTCCCTGTTACGTAAAGCGCTGCGGAAGCGTCAAGGGAAGTCCGTTACATAAAGGCTAGAAGCGGGCGGCTGCTGGTAAAGGGATGCGGATGGCCCCTCCTATATTTTGTTGTTGCGTGTGGCGCGCCCGGGCGCACATGCATACGGCGCATTGGCAAACCCAAGGGTCGCGCATAGAGGCTGTGTGGGGCACACGGTCTATCTAGCACAGCAGGGAGAGGTGGAGAGTAGAAACGGCGCTGCCGTTGGTTCTCACGGTTACGGCAGGTGGAATTTAATCTTCGTTAATAAACCCGGACGGGCACGCATGCACAGCATTTGAGGGTGGTAAAGCGGTACGGCACCTGTGACCATACCGCAGCAGCACTGAATGGGTGACGGATGCATGTGGGCGATGGTGCAGAGCAATTGGCTTTGCGGGCTGGGCCCTCGAGCGCATTCGTAACAGCAAGTTGTGTACCGTGATTCCCGAGAACTTCACACGATGAACATGCACACGTGGCCTTGAGGATGTGGATGCGTGAATGCGCCCAGGGTTTGCAGATGACTGCGGCGCTGCCGGCTTGCCACACCGCATTCCGGTCCACGGGCTCCCCATGTTCGGTGCGTGGAGCCCGGGTGTTGCGGCTGGGTGAGGCGCGTTCTGACTGGGATTGTAACTGTGCAATGACGCATGGACAGTTCTACCTCGATGGTGAGGAGTGCTGCCTTACGGAAGTGCTGCGATTCCATGTGTGTTGCATGTGCGTTGCGCATAGCTTGCGTGGCCAGGCGTTGCCCACAGCACCTCGGATGATTAGATTTGATCGTCGTGTTTACACCGAGGTCAAGGATAGCTGCTAGCTCAAGGAAGCTCACTGCCCATCGACCGCGAAACTGTGCAACTTGCGCATCCTGCGTGGCAGGTGCCTCCAACAGCGCTCGCGTCGCCGCCGCTAGCTATCCTTCAGCTCAAAACGCCTCTCAGCCCACCACAAGCTTGCACTATACAACCACCTAGCGTGCAACCGCCAACAAACACTGTTTCCGTCCGAGCATAATATGCCCGGCGCATTCAAACGGTGTGCACCCTGTGCGACCACAACCCTGCACGAACGCCCCGCAACCTGGACCCTGGCTGCCTCAATGCAGCGCCCGAGCCAGGTCCTCCACACGCCTCGTGAGCTCCTCCACCGTCACTTCCGAACCCATCACCGCCGCCACGCGCGCCACGTCCTGCGTGCAGCGCATGCAAGGAAACACACGACACATGGTTGTCGGCGGCGGCAAGATCAGGCTGGTCTTCAGGCACGCAACTTGCCTCCAGTGGCGCTTCTGGAGGACAGCCGCCCCATACTCAGCTCCCCAACGTCACTACCTCTCGCCCCTCGGCCCCTCCTCGCTCTTTTGCATGGGTATGCTTTCATTGGGCTGGTATCTACATCCCCCCCGCCTGTGCCCCATGTGTCAAAAGTCAAAACCCTCTGCGGCTTCTCCTAATAACCCCCAGCCTCCTCCCCTGCCTCACCTCTGCCGGCAGGTCCAGAAGCGACTCAATGAGGTCGCCGTCCACGAAGCCGCGTGCCTCGCCGCAGCGCCGGTCGTTGGCGAAGGCGCGCCACTGCTCGTGGTCCAGACCGCCGACGCCGCGGACCACCAAGCGCATCGCGGCCTGCAGTCAGCCGTCAGCCGTCAGCAGCAAAACCACCACACACAGGTGGGCGGACGAAACAAGCACAGCCGCGCTTGCAAAGAGCTCATTGGCAAGTCGGTGTCCTGCCCGCTAGCCTATCCCAGCACGCACGGGCAATATCCCTCCACCGGCGTGCCCGCCTCCCCCCGCCCCACCCAGACCTCCCGCGCTCACTCTCAGCACCCTCAGCACACAGCCAGCGCACCTGCAGCCGTGTGGCCCACTCATACAGCTGCGGCGGCAGGCGCGCCACCACGCCCAGCCGCCCGTCCGTGCCCGCGAACAGCAGCGGCGGCGGCAGGCCGGCGTGCTCGCTGTCGGGAAGGCGCATCACCAACGAGCCGTTGCGCATCTGGTTGATGAAGGTGCCGGTGTGGTACTCGCCCACCACCCGCAGCCGCGCGCGCTCTTCGTCGGTGGCGCTGTCGGCGTTGCGGCGCACCTGTGGGTGGGTGTGGAGCGAAAGCGCAAGGGCGGGGGAGACGGACGGAGGAAGAGGGGAAGACAGGGAGGGTGGGGGTGAGAGCGGGTCGGTCAAGGCAAGAAGGTGCGCGAGGTGGCTGGCGCGGCGAGGTGCCCGAACTCGATGAGAGGGCATGGCGATGAAGCGGGTGATGTGGCTGGCTAGACACCTGTGTGCACACGATACACAAACCCTTTGACAGTCGAACCCCCTCACCACGTAGAGGTTGCAGTGGTTGTCGGCGGCGATGTAGTTGTCGTCGTCCAGTACCTGCAGCGGATTGACGGCGGCGAGAGGTGTTGGCGGCGGCGGCTGCAAGTGTACTCATGGCGGCTGTACGGCTCAGCTCCCCCGCGCTTTCCGTGACGTTCCCGCCACAGCGCCATCGACAAACAAGGACTGCTGCCCCGCCCCCTTCCGCTCCGCACAGCCACTTGACACCGCACAGCCACCTGACGCCGCAGCCTGCACACGCAGGCAGCACAAAGGCAGCCCAGCCCTGCGGCCGCGGGCTGGTCGCAGCGCAGCACAGCGCAGCACGCAGCGCAGCACAGCAGCTCACCTCCACGGCGGTGGTCCACCCGCTGTTGTAGTCGGCTGCGCGGTGCTCCAGCACGCCCTGCTCGGCGTTGTACGACAGCAGTGACACGGAGCGCATGAGGTCGCCCACCACCACCAGCCCGCCGCTGCGCACGTGGATGGGAGGGGTTCCATGCATTTAGATTAAGAAAGGGGAGGGCAGGAGGGCCGCGTCCATGAATGATTGACAAAAATATCCGGTTGCGTGATGTTGGTTCTATGTGTATTCCCTCTGCTTGTGGTATCCGGCAGCACGCATGCTGCTGCTGCTGCTGCTGCTGCTGCTTGCAGCGCGTGTGTTTCACAACAGAAATGCCATGCCATTATCCCCTACTTGCGCCTCTGCTGACCACCACGGCCCGGGTGCTGCTCCCAGCCCCTCCGGCCTCAGTTCCTTTTGTTTGTCGGCTTTTGGTACTGGCATGTAGTAACCCATTTCCGTCGCTGATTAGCTTGATTTCACCTGAGTCCGTCTTCACACATACGAGGTAAGTAGGCTCGCCCGTTCACAAATCGTGTTCAGGCTGCCTATCTCAGGCGGCCAGTTGGTGCGGTATGGCACACGCGTGCACGCCTCGATATCCGCACGTCTATCACTAGCATACTCTGTTCTCAAACGCACAGACGGCCTCCTCACAAACCTCCGCCCCTCCCAAGCTCACCGCGCGGCCAGGTACAGCGCCAGCACGTTACCCAGGTGGTGACACTCCGACGCCAGCTCGTGGGCGCCGCAGCCGCCGCCCGCGCCCTCGCGCACCACCCAGCGGTACACCGTCACCTGCGCCGCCGGGCGTGCGGAAGGCAGTGCGCGAGCGCCAGGCTGAAGAGTGAAGACCACCCATGTACACCATGCCAATCCTGGACCGGTCTCTGGCCCCCGACTTTAACAGTCGGTTAGCGGCTAGCCATTCGATTTCCGAGACCCGACTCTCACGCCCCAGTACACACGCACCTTGTTGTTCACGGACGCCAGGATCTTGTCCCCGGCGAAGGGCATCACGTTGTAGGCCGCGCCCTTGACCTCCTTCTCCGTCACCAGCCGCACCGCGCCGCCGCCCGCCGCCGCGCCGCCGGCGCCGGAGGGCAGGTACTCAAGCACCAGGATGCGGCCGCGGCTTGGTTCGGGCTCATCCGGCCGCAGCAGCACCGTGCCGACGAGGAATGTGGCGGGCCCGGCGGCGGAGCCGCCGGCTGCGCCGGCTGTGCCGGCGGCTGCACCGCCAGCCGCGCCCTGTGTGCGACCGCGTATGAGTGCCAGCCAGACGGACGGACGGCCGGACGGACACGCCTCATTGCCACCATGCGACCAGCCGTGCCATGAGCCCTCGGGCACGCAGCCCTGCCCTTCTTGTTTTGATGCCATACCCCACGCGAACTCCGCCCAAATCGCTCCAGTCGCTCCAACCCGCCCACGCCACGCCCACGCCGCGCCTACCTCGCTGCCGGGCAGGCCGTGCGGCCAGGCCGCCAGGCTGCAGGGCATCTCCCCCGGCGCCAGGCCGTAGCTGGCCACCACGTCAAACGTGGTGTCGTCCAACAACCGCAGCTGGCCGCGCTCCTCGCCGTCGGGATCCTGCATGTCACAAAACACATTGCACTGAAAATAAAGACCATGGGACCGGTCTTTCAGAGTTCCAGGGCGCGTGCAAACATTGAGCGCGTTTTGCAAGGAGGCCTCTCAGTCAGGCAGGCAGGCGGGCAGGCAGGCAGTCGGTCCGCCGCCACCCACAACGCGCTGCGTGAGCACGCCGAGTAGCCGGCCCGCCTCGTGGTGCGCGATGCGGCGCGGCTGCTCGCCCAGCACCACCGTGCGCACGTGCAGCTTCTGCAGCTGGTCGGCGGTGCCGATGGTGAGCGCCGCCTCGGAGGCCACGGCCAGCGAGTGTGGGAAGGCGGCAGCGTGGAAGGACGCCAGGTGCGCCACCTGCCCAGGGCATGCGGCACATGGGGACAGGGGCGCACGTGTGCACGTGTCCATGTCGGTGGATGGATTGCGGTGGTTTGCCGTGGGCACAGTACCACACCTGCTGATGTGCGAAGGCCCTGTAAAAGGCGCATGTGAGAAAGCCAGGCAACTCACGTCGTTTTCGTTGAGGTTGCTGTACAGGAGCTTGCGGTTGGAAGAGTACACCACCGTCGGCCGGTCGCTGGCGGCGAACACGCTGACGCCGCCGCCGGCGCCGCCGCGCGCGCCGCCGTTTTCGCCGCCGACAGCAGCGGCCGCCGCGGCGGCGGTGCGGAAGGTACGGAGCGTGATGGGCTTGGTCCCCAGCACCACCCGCTTGCGGTCGGACAGCGCGCCGGTGACTGTGTGGGAGATGACCAGCGGCACAAGCAAGCAAGGACCACAGTTGCAAACAATGAGACAGCAGAGCAGACCGTCTCCAGAGTGGCGGGCCAGAGAACCCAAAGCAGGCAACCCAGGCAAGCCCCCAGGCCAAGCCCGCATCCCACCCCACCCCAAGCGCTGCCGCCTCACCCACTCCGGGCCCGGGCCGCCCTTCATGCTTACCCGGCTCCAGGCGCCACGTGTGCAGCGCGCCGTCGCCCAGCCCCACCATGCAGTAGGGCTGCCCCTCCAGCGCCACGCACAGCACGGAGCGCGGGATGACCTCGCCGCCCAGCGGCGTGCTGCTGAGCGGCGTGAGGCCCGGCACCGCCAGCAGCTGCAGGCTCTGGTCCCAGCGCCCCACCGCCACCAGGCCGGAGCGCTCCGCGCTGCTGCCCGAGTCCGTGGGGCCGGCCGGCGCCGCGTCTGCGCCGGTCACGTGTTGCAATGCTTTTGTGCCCTGGCACGTGCGCGCCTACCCAACCACCCACGTCAGCCCGCAACCGTTCGCCGCCATGCACGTGCGCTCTGTGCGCGTGTATATATCATCAAGGCCCTACGCTGCCGGTTGGCGCTACAAGCAAGCCGCCAGGCGCGCGCAGGCACGGTCAGGTCCGGTCAGGCTGCGGCGCCGCGGCAGAGGCGCACCTGTGCCGGAAGTGGCGGCGGCGGCGGCGCCGCCGGGGGCGAGCTGCAGCAGCGGCGACACGTCCACGCACGCCACCTCCGAGTCCAGCGTCACGTTGGCCACCTCCACCACCGCCGCGCCGCCGCCCGGCTGGCTCTGCACCTCCAGGTACACCAGGTGGCCGCCGCCCGTCGCCACCACCACCTGGACACGGGGGGTGAGGGTGCAGGCGTCGCAGCCGCGTGCTTAGCCAAGACAAGAAGACAGCGGAGGAAGCGGAGGGGAGCTTAATGCGGGGTAAGTACGGTAACCACGAGGAGGGGTGGACGGAGACCGGCGCGGGGTTGGTAGGTAAGCGAAGTGTAGCAGGCGGTCGGCAGGGGTGTTGGCCGGCGCGCGTGAAGGCGGCGGTGAGCAATGGGCGTAGGAGTCAAGAGGGCGTTATACGAGCGGTCGCAGCGGCGGCGCCCACACGCGGGAAGCAGCTTCCGCCGTGTGCCCTCTCACCTTCCCCAGGCCAACCAGCGCCCAAGGCCCCATCGCACGGCCCCCTGCCTGCGCTCGCGCTCAGACGCGCCCGCTCCCAGGCCCCCTCACCTCCGCGCTCTATGGTCCTGGGTTTTGGGTCGCAATGCTTGCTTTGGTCATCGGAATAAACTATACCCCCCCCCCCCGCCTGTCTACATCTCCTTCTTCATTAATTTAACATGCATGGAACCCCCTCACGCACCTGTGTGGGGCTGCCCGCCGCCACGTTGATGGAGAAGCCCGCGGGCGGCCGCCACTCCGACACCAGCGCCAGACTGCTGCTGTCCACCAGGCGCACGGAGGAGCTCGTGACCTGGCGGCGGCGGCGGCGGCGGCGGCGGCGGGAGCGGGAGCGGGTGCGGGAGGGTAGTTCATTCCAGAAACCAAAAGCGAAACGACCAAGAGAACCCGAACCAGCCAGCCCAACCCAGAGGGATGCAGTGCGGCGCGGCGCAGGGGTTGGGCAGCAGCAAAGGGGAGTTGCAAGGATATCTGGCGAAGTGGTGGAACAGGTACAGCAGAGGGGGCGCCGAGGGCGGGTGCGTGCGTGCGTGCGTGTGAAGGTCGGGGGTTGGGTTGGCATGATAGATTGGGTGGAGAGGTGCCGAAATGCGGCGGCCTGGCGAGGTGCGGCTTAGCGCGTGACATGTTGAACTGGCAAGACATCAGCCGGGTCGTGACATGTTCTTAAACGCCGCCAGCCCCTGCTATCAGCTCCAGACCCATCCGCTACCGCCGCACTCCTCTGCCCTCTCCTCCTCGCTTTCCTACGTGGGTTTCGGTTGAGCTTGTGCTGGTACCTACAAAGCCACCCCGGGATTCTCTAAAACCAAGCATGTCCGCCAGCATCCCACCCCACCTGCATCAGATGGTCCGAGGCGGTGTTGCCGCACCACAGCGTCTGGGCTGCGGCGTCGAAGCCCGGGATCTCAGCTTCGTCCAGCTCCTGCATGTGGTGCACAGTGTGCAGTAGCGAGGCGGGAGCGAATGATTGGGAAGACGCGGTGAAACTAGCATTTCAAGCGTTGTGCGAATGCGCTGTGGTGGCAAGCGGGGCAAGCGGAAGAGCACCTGACAAGCAGCGCCACAGCAGCCTGTGGCCCTTGCCAACCCTTCACGCCGCCCCCCGCCATGCGCGCGTGTACGGCAGGGACTGAAGATGCGTACGGTGTTTGCACTCAGTCCAACCCACTGGGGATACGCCCTCGATGGGAGGCAACGACCACGACGCACATGCACAACCTAGGCCCGCCCGCCCCTTCGCGCCCTTCCCCCCCGCACCTCCTCAGCGTTGAGCGCTAGCAGGCGCGTCTCGCCCACGAAGGTGAGCACCAGGTGGGTGTCATGCTCGTCGCCGTAGTGCGCGCGCAGTGACCACACGCCCTGTAAGTCAAAACAAACAAACAAACAAACACGTGACAACAGCGGCATGAGCCTCCTAACGACCGCATGCGTGGAGATGAGCGTTCGCAGCAAGCAACACGTGCTGATGTTGCAACACAACGGCAAGCATTGGGCAGACGTCATCTTGCGAGGGGGCTGAGCCGTGCGGAGCTGTGAGCCGCGGCGCAGTGGCAGTGACAACGCCGGAGATCGGTGCGATCGACCGTCCAGTAGCCCACCGGCCCCTCAGCCGCTCACCTTGATACCGGCCAGCTCCACCGTCGCCTGCGGGCGCGAACGCACGGGCGCACAGCAGGGGTGCGGGGCTGGACGTAAGTATGGTACCACACGTAAGCACTGCGTAGCCGCCGCCCCACAGCGCACAACGCCACTGATGCCCACTACCAGTCCGACCACCGCCGCAACCCTAGCGCTGCCCTGAGCCGCCGCCCTTCCCATACCCCGACGGGCTCTGTGCGTTCCATTGTCCCGCCTCTCCGCCCGTGTGGGGGCAGCACCGCACCACCCCACGCGCCCCAACACAACCCCACGCGCCCCCTGGCACCTGGCGGTTGATGCCGATGCCGTTGCGGATGACGCGCAGGCTCCCGTCTCCATCCACGCCGCTGCAGGTGACCAGCTGCCCCTGCCCCTGCCGCTCCAAGTCCATCACCACAAAGTCCAGGATGGGACCAAGGTTGGGGTAGCTCTCAACCAGCTCCACGTAGGACGGCGGCTCAGCGGCGGCGGCAGCGGCCGCCGCCTTGTCGCCACCCGCCTCGTCGTCCTCCTCCATGGGCGCGGGCTGCGTGCGAGAGAGCGGGAGCAGGAGCGAGAGCGGGATCCGGTTTGGGAGCGGGACGCGCATTCTGACACGCCACTACGGCGCCACCGCCCTGCCTACCACATACCCTGACGAGCGCACGCACACGCGGGGTGCACTCTGAAGCGCCCACGCACCCAAGCACATGCACACGCACCCACGCACACGCAAGCGCGCACACACAAGCGCACACACGGCAGCACACGGAGGCGCATGCACGCCATGCACAGGAGCACGCACAGGTGCAGGTGCAGGTGCAGGTGCAGGTGCAGGTGCATGCACAGGTGCAGGTGCAGGTGCAGGTGCAGGTGCAGGTGCAGGTGCATGCACGCGGGCTACCACCACCTCACCTGGTTGACGGGCTGCGGGCTGATGCGCACCAGCTGGCTGTCGCCGCTGCGGCTGCCCACAAAGGTGAGGCCGCTGTCCAGGTAGGACAGGCAGGAGGGCGTGGAGGTGTGGCCTGTGTGTGGTGGGGGTTCCATGCATTTAATTCCGCTGGGGGCGGGAGGGGAGCGCGAGAGGGCGGGGACGGGTGCAGGCGCGGCACGGTCAGGCGCACCCGTGTTGAGTTTCAAGCCAGCTGACACGGGTGCATCCAGCTGGGAGCCCCCGGGTCAGCTCCCACTCCCGCCACCACAGCTTGCGGCTGCGCCCCCAGCAGCGGCAGCAGCGGCGGCCCCATCCCGGCTGTTGGTTGCGGAGGCGGCGGCGACCCCGGCGACCCCGGCGACCCCGGCGGCGGCGACAGCTCACCCAGCGGTTCCACCCTCAGCCCGCTGACGCGGCCGGCGCCGTCGTGCGCCAGCACCAGCAGGTGCAGCCCGCCCAGCCGGTCGCCCAGCAGGTAGCGCGAGCCATCCGGGTCCACCGGGCACCACGCCTGAGGGAGGCAGGGGGGGGGGGGTAGCCATCCATGCGGACGGTGTGGGTCATTAGAAGCGATGGGCGGAGAGGGCATAGAGGCGTGGGCATGAGTGGGGGCCATAGATAAGGCGGTGTAGGCAGGGAGAGGGAGGGGCGTGCAGGGGGGTAGCCATCCATGGATGGTGTTTAATCAATAATGAAGTGCAAGGGGGGGAGGGAGGCCGAGCGGAAAGCTCGGCGCTTGAGGTGTGGCACTGGGGGCTGATGCGGCGCATTGCAACTCGCCCAGCGTTCCTGCATAAAAATAACCCGCCCTAGCATAAAGAGGCCACAAATGAAGTCCGACAAAAGGCGAGGGGCGAGGGAATTCGCAGCTGGCCCAGCCGTGGCCCGCCTCACCGTGACGATGGTCTGCCGCAGCGGCGCCGACACGGGCGCGCCGCCGCCCGGCCCCGCGCCCGGGCCGCCGCAGTAGCTCAGCACGTTCTCGCCCACCACCACCACGCCGCCCAGCGGCGCCGGCACCGGGATAAGCAGGCCCGCGCCTGCGTCCACGTGCTGCTGCTGCCAAGGCCCCTCCACCAGCTCCTGCGGGGCGGAGGGGGGGTCCAAGTAAGGGGGCGACGGGGGGTCCCGGGGAGGCGGGGACGAAGGGGATGAGCGGGCGGAAGAGAAACCCCTGGTAGACATGCGCGGGCGAGCACATCAGGCATCCTCATTCTAGGGATGCCTACAGCACGGCGAGCAGCCTCGCCAGGCTCGGCGTACACTCCTTTCTTCGTGCTACGGTAATTGAATGATCCACCGTCCCACCCCGGCACGCACCTTGGCCGCAAGTGCCACCTCGTAGGTCTTGACGTGGCGCGCGCCCTTGGGGTCCTGGTGCAGCACGCACAGCAGCGGCCGGCCCGCGGCGGCGGCGGAGGCGGCGGAGGACGAGCCGCTGGGGCCGGCGGCGGCGACCTGCGGGCACATGCACACGGCGAGAGCGGCAGCGACGGCTGGTTGTTGGTTTGCCGTGTTGGTGGCGCCGTGGCGCGTAGTAGCCGGCGCGCCACGCCCCCGAGCCAACGCATCACCATGTAAGGCAGAACCGCGGCCCTGTTCTTTAGCCGCGCTGCCCACGTCTCGTCTACCTTCCCCTCCCAAACGTCCCTACCCCACGGCTTCACCTGCGCGGCTTGCCCTTTCGCGCTCACCCCTTCCGAACTTATTTGGTGAGTAGCCCTCACATACTCCGACCATTCCTTCCTTCTCTCTCGCCCGCCCGCCCGTCCGCCCGCACACACACACACACTCTCACACACACTGTGTCGACCCTTCCTCTCCTTGTGCTTTCCTCACACACACACACACGCACACACACTGCCCCCAGTACCCACCTTGCTGGGCGGCGCCAGCCAAGCCATGTCCAGCACGCTCAGCTCCTCCAGCCGCACGTTGTACGCCTCACTGAGCGCCCCACTGCGCTCGTCCATGGGGATGACCTGCACACCGCCAGGGGGGGGGGCAGGGGGAGGGCCAGGGGGGCAGGCCGTGCCACGTTGACTCAATCAGAGGCTCCGCTGTGTAGCCTGCTGTGTGCCTGCCTCAGGCCTACAGCACACGCCCTGGCGTCACGGCTCGCGTGCAGCCCATCCCAAACCCATGCCCGAGCATGCCTGCGCCAGTCCTTACATCTTCCATCTCCCCCTGTTCCTCCTCCCCCTCCCCTCCTGCCGCCCTGCTCTCCTGCCCCCTCCCTCCCCGCCCCGCTGGCTCCCCTTGCCCCATTCATTATATCGGTACTGCGTTTGGTCGGCCGGTTTGGGTGACGCGGGTCTTGGTCGGATGTTTTGGGCGACGGGGAGCTTAATTCGGGACGGGGCGATTGTCGAGTGCTCTCCGTTGTCAGCATAGGCCACGCTCTCCTCCTCGCTCTTTTGCATGGGTTTAATTGCGCTGGTATTTTATTTACAACCCCACCTTGAGCATGCCGTCGTACAGGTGCAGCCCGATGACGCGGCAGGCGGGGTCCACGAAGCCCAGCTGGCCGTTGTCGGTGGGGCGGCCGGTGCGGTCGGCCACGTCGCCGTTGGAGCGGGTGACCAGCTGGCCTGCAGGGCGGGGGAAGGGAGCGGTGACACGAGTGGAGTGGGGTGCCATGCATGTTTAGTTATTGGGGTGAGGTGGAGTGGAGTGGAGTAGAGACGTGGTGAGGACGGCAAGAGAAGGAGGAAGGAGAAGGGGAAAGGAACAGGAGGAGGAGGACGAGGCAAAAAGCCTAGTCGCAGGGGCAGGCAGAGGCGGTACAAGGCCAGCGCGGGTTGATGGGATCGAGGACTCGCCCCCAGGCAGTGTCCCACAAGCCGCACATCTGCCTGGAGAGCTGCCGAGCATGTGCTAGACATGGCCCGAACAAGTACAATCGTCTCGAGCCCATGCATGTCCCCCCATGATTGCTTTGGTTTCTGGAATAAACTACCACACCCCCATGTCCTTCGCATCTTGTTTTCACCGGGACTGTATACCAGTAAACCCCCGACACACACGCTCACCCTTGGGCCTTGGCACTGCCGCGCACGCGCTCGCGACCGACGCGTTGCATGGCATGGTGTGTACGGTCTGCGGTTTCCCTTTTCTTGTGTTTTCTTACGCATACGCACATGCACACACACACGCACACGCACACACACACACACACACAGGCCAGCTCCCGCCAGCCTGCGGCGCACGCTCACACACGCACTCAGCCGTTGCGGGGTTCGCCACATGCAGGTGCTCCGACATCGCAGCCCGCCGTTTGGCCCCATGCAGCCAGCGACACCTTTGACGTTATCTTGCAACTACCGCTTCGTTCTCTTTCCCGGCTTTTATACACCTACTAGAGGGTTCCATGCATTTAATCTAATGACGAGGTAGACGTAGAACACCTACTAGTGGGCTGGGGTTGGGATGCGCGTTCTAGCTTGCTTGATGCACGCCGCCCCTAACATCGCTGTTACCATTTCCATTGCCCTTGACACTTTGCGCCGCCGCTTCCCTTTCGCTTGTGCTTCCTCTGCCGCTCGTAGGTGAGACATCGAAGAGCGGGCGGGACTCAGGGCATTACGCGTGCTGGGCAAACGTTGTAGCGCATACAACGCATGTGGGGCATGCCGGGGCCAGATCTTGCGTCGATCGCCCGGTGGGGGGTTACAGGCATCGATCACCCGGTGGGGACTTACAGGCATTTGCAGGCAAGTGTGGTAATACGGGTCGCCGCGGAGCTCGGTAATTTTGGTAGGCATCGGTATGTAACTCTGGGCGGCTAACGGGCGATTCGTTTCGTTTTTCCTAACACACACTCACCCTTGGCGCTGTCGTACTGCAGGACACAGAACTTGTACTTCTCCGTCAGGATGAACAGCAGGTCTGTCTGCAGGTCCTGTGATGATGATGGTGATGATGAGGGTGGTGGTGATGGTGAAGTTGGCGTGTTGGCAGCAGTGGGTGCAATTGATGACCCCAGGGCAGATGCAACCAAGTTGCTGAAATGAAAGAGATGCAGAGGTGGCTGCCGGGGCAAAGCGCAGCGTTCCTGAAGCGCTGTGCCGCGTCCTGGTGCGCGGAGTACGGTAGTCGTTGCACCGCGCGGCATCGCAGCCCCTTCACGCAGTGCCGCCCTTGCCCCCATCGACCTCAAACAACATACGCCGCACGCGCCACACCTTCCTTGCCCCAACCCCTACAGCGCCAACACGTGGTGGTGTACCGACTGCAGCAGCCACGGGGACCACACGCGGGTGCGGCGCACCACCGGCTTCCACGGCTCCGGCGGCGGCCGGCCGCTGGACCCGCTCGGGGTAGCCCGGGCTGCCCTGACCCTCCCTGACACCCCGTCAGCGCCCTGCCGTCCTGACTGCTCACCCCCCGCCCCCCCGCCCTTGCCCCCCACAGCGCCCTACCCGCGGCCGGAACGCCTGCAGCGAGCTGACGTTGCCGTAGATGGGCACATCCAGAACAGCCTGGTGGGGTGGAAGGCGCGCACGACGCGCAAGTGCACATGAGCGGGCGGGGGGCCGAATATATCGAAACACGATAGCATATGGCGCTAGCAGGCATGGGGTGTCAGAGGCTCTGGGCTGCAGCACCTCATAAATCCGTAATTGCACCTGCACGTGCGGAGCCGCCTGACGCCTGACGCTGCTTCCCATTCCGCGTTTTCCCGTTCAATCGCTTGCGGACGCCGACTGAAGCAGGCGGCAAGCAGGTTGCCCTTCGTGTCGGCAATGCCTATCTGTTATCCCGCTCTGTGGCCACAGCTACAATACGTCGCCCTGGATTGGGGGCCGCGCCCCAAAGGCGCATTGGGTTTGTGGGGCTCAGCGCTACACACACATACACACACACACACACACACACACACACACACACACACACACACACACACACACACACACACGCGCATCACCATGTGCGTACTCACCACCAGGCCCTGCGCACTCAACGTGCGAATCTCCAGGCGGGTGCAGCACCTGTATGAGGTACGACACCACAACTGTGTGAGACGCAAGCATGACTACGTCATGGGTGGTGGGACTGATGGCTGGTTGTGTGCTGGAACTGGGGCCAGGGTGCTGGATGTGGGGTGCCGCGTGTGCGCACACTGAGTTGCCCCGCACCCCCCGGGTCATTTGCCAACCCCCCCCGCTGCTAACTGCCCCTACCAGGATTGAACCCTTCGCGCCACACTCACGCAGTGATGAGGTTGATGTCATTGGGGCCAGTGAAGTTGGCGACCACCGAGTGCGTGACTGCCGTGGGCTTGTGCGCTGTGACCACATAGTTATGGCAGCCCGTGCTGGCCACGCCCGGCCCTGCACTGTCAACCTCCATCTCTACTTGCGGCCAGGGGCCCCTTGCAGCTGCTATTGGTGCAGTGGCGCGGGCTGTGAGAAATGGAAGATTTCGGGTTTCGCCTCAAGTTGAAGGAGCGTTCTGTCTTGCGCCTTGCCCTAGGCAGATTTTATACTCATGTATGAGCAATGTGTGCGGTTTGCATGCGATCTGAGCTCGCTCTGCGCGAGCCCGCCAACTCCCGGACTGAGCACTGCGTCACGGGATAAGCTAATTGCGCTATAAGGTTTAACATTGAATCGATGTGTTACTTCCACGTGTCGTGAGTGCTGCACGGCAGGACGGCCCGGCATGCAGAGCGGCATCGTAGGCCACATTATGAAGCCCGCGAACAAGCAGAGACGGTCCATTTATGTATCCAATATTACACCTATATATAGCCACTTACAAGTAAATTGCTCGTTTCTAGGGATTCGGCCGCGATAACAAAGCTTTTCATTAAAATAGCCCTAAACCGCGGCCCTTTTGCCCTTCCAAGGCATGTAATTGCATCGACGTGCATGTTTTTGCATATAATATATAACAACTACCGCAACGCGCGTTTCAGGAGTTGTTCATAGCATCGAACACGCAGTCGAACACGCTGGCCCTTAACTAGAATCTTGCACCGCGGACAGCACATTTGCGCTTAGGTGGCTTGGTGATGGCGGACCAGAATTTGTTTGGTGTCTTCAAGGAGGAGCCAGGGCTGGCGTCATGTGCTCCATACCAGCAACCACAAGACGCAGCATTAAGTAAGAAAGGGCAGCACTGGTACCGGCAGTGTGGCTGGGTTGCTGGGTGACAGGGCTGTGGAGGGCGCGGAGGGGGGTGCCGTGTCGCGTGTCGGGCAAGGGACCAGGCAAGGGACAGGGCAAGGGACAGGGCCCGGACGCTGCCGTGATGACTATTGCGCTGTTTTCACTGGGTGTTTGCCCGAAATGCACATCCCATATCCCCTGTGCTACGACGGTGTTACACTGTCCCCTTCTTGTAACCTGCGATCATACCACGGTAAATTTTTGCAAGTTTGCTCACCAATCCTGCTTGCACTGCCTGCAGTCAAGAGCCGGACGCATGGGAAGCAGTTCGTGATTCCGGACAGCACCCAAATCAAAGGCTCGGGGAGAGACACATGGCTGGACAAGAAACTACCCATTGGCACGGTTCCAGTGAGTTGTGGTGGATTTCCCAGCACGTGCATCGGGCGCAGCGGGGGGTGGGGGCTCCACAAGGGCGGCGCATGGGGCTGCGAAAGCTGTCCGAACGTGTATGCGGGGGGTGGCTGGAGTTCGGGGGTTCTGAAGTTACCGATTTTGAGGAGGGCGGTGCGCCCCGATGCACCGCTTCGCAGCTGCGGCCGCCCCGGGTGGTACTTGATGTGTCAGCGGGGCACAACGGAGAACAAAAGACTGTGCATGCGATGCGATGGTTATATGTCATGTCACTCTTGTGTCCAGGGCGACCGTTACGTGGACCCGATCAACATCTCCAACATGCTGGACAGCCGGGGCAAAGGGCCGTTTATCAGCGACAAGCCCTTCAGGCCGACACAGCCCTCGGCGCGATCGTGAGTGCATGACACCCTTCTGCGAGGGCAGGGCATGCAAAGAGAAGGCCGACTGTAACGCTGGTGCAGTGTGTTGGGTGCCATGGGTGCTGGGCCCTAAAGAGGGAAAGAGCGCTGCTCCGCATGCGCATGCTGTGGCAGCGGATACCACATGTGCCGTGCCGTGTGCATCCCACAGGGGGAGAGCCAAGGGCCACGCGTATGGCACGTTTGGTCCAGCAAACACCCTGTACGACACGGACGCCAGCTTGGGCCGTAACAGCGGGCGCCCTATCACTGCGCCGGCCAACAAGCTACGGCAGATATACACCAGCACGCCAAAGAAGGGCGGCATGGGGTGAGCAGTGCGCGATGCTGATGCAATAGCTAGTTGGGGTGGTGCGGTGCGGCAGCGCCTTTGCTTAGTTGACTGCTTGACCGTGGAAGCAGCAACATTATTGGCTCACTCCTCGAAGGGTGACGGTAGCCATACGCCCCGGCCAGAGTCCAGCACAGTCGGCGAGGGTTGCAATGCGTTCTGGTCGTGAGCTTTGTGGCCAATCCGTTATCCTTCCGTTGGTGCTTCGCACTCCACAGGTTCCCTGACCAGTCCCGGCTGATGGGCGGGACCGCGTACACACACGTGCCCGACGAGTACAACCGAGCGCGGATAGTGGAAAAGGTGAGGGCGCTGGGCGCCTGACGGTGCGGGTTATGCGCCAATAAGGTAGCACTCGTTGCTAACAAACCAGGTAGCTGGCAAGGCCAGTGCTACAGCGCGGTGTTCGGACACAGCACCCGACCTGAGCCTGCTGTGGGTGCCCTTTCCGGATGTGCTGGGCGGCGCCACTGCAGAGCATGAAGGTGGAGGCACGCGCGCGGATCGTGAGGCCCTTCATGGGCGGCTCGCGTGCGAACGGCTGCTTCTCGTCGGACGCGGAGGTGAGGGAGAGCCCGTGGTATGGCCCGCAGCGGCATGCAAGTGGACTGCGTGAGGCCCGACCGTTGCACCTGGTTGCATACAACGAACGTGTGCAGGATTGTGTGTCTAGGGCAGCCAGCTCAGCTCAGGCTGCCGCTCAGCAGTTGCACCTGGCTTTCCCGGACTTGTTTTCCGGGACTGCCACGAGTTCGGGAGGGTAACTAGGCCCCATCGTGCACTCCGCCTCGCAGCTGTACGCATCACCGCCGCCCGGGGGGCAGCACACACGCGCGCGCTCTGCCAGTGTGGGTCGGCCGGCGTGGCGGCCCAACAGCCCCGCGGCCAAGGGCCGTTACTACGGAACCCTCGGCACACCCAACCATTACATCCCCAACCCTGAGCCGGACACCAAGGTGCGCAGGGTTTAGCTTCTCTAAGATGGCCGTGTCATGGATATAGCTTGCCTGCACGACTCAGCCACGTTCGTGCGTGCATTGCAGTACTGCAAACATACCTGCGTTCTGCCTGCAACAAAAAACTGAGCAACGTCGTTCACGCTTGCAGGCTCAGCGGCTGCTGCGGCCAGACGGTGCTGCGGTGAAGCCGTTCATGCCCGTGTCGGCCGGCCATAAGCGGCTCTCAATGTGGTCCGTAAACCCGTACGAGCGGGAGGCCAGGCCCGCACGTGACATCACGGCCGAGCTTCTATGAGGTGCAGCCGCGCCTGCAGGCGGGCCGGGCGGTAAATGCTTAAGTACACTCATGGAGTAGGCATGGGGCAAGAAGGCGAGTTCCCGGTAGTGTCCGAAGCCCCCCCATACATCCACAAATACAAGCAAGCAAGGCATCGGGGTCAGAAGCAGGAGAAACGCGCTGTGACTGTACCGACGTTAGTAGCTGGTTGGAGGTTGCTTAAGCACACTGTATTATGCTGGGGGCATGTGCCGGTGGCAGCGAAGCGAAGTGCAGCTGCTGTTGCAATTTCCTCATGTGGCAAGTACATTCAATAGCGGAAGAAGGATTGGCATGTTGGACGGTGGTGCAGTCCTGTCCTTGCGCTGGTGTGGAATCACAATTTACGGCTGGGAGAAATGGAGGCCGTGTGGGCTTCGTCGTGGGGCTTGGTGGCTGCGGCGAAATCAAGAAGGGGGTGTTGGATCCCCGCCGGGGCACCCCTGAGGCCCTGACGACTCACGCGCGTCTACAAAAACTCCTGGGCAAGAAATTCTTCGCATGTTAGCGCATGTCCGTATCACCGGGTTCGGGAAGCGATACACTGCTGCTCGACGCAGAGCGGCCTGCAGAAACGCGTGGGAAACACGACAAGGGAGGTGGTCCCCGTGAAGCACGGGAAAAGCGGGCTGATCCCGCACCACATCCACCGTCTGAGGCCGAAGGTTTCGAAACTACCTCATCTCCCGGACATAGCCGGGGTCGGTTTGACCAGGCACCGCCCACCAAATTACGTCCAGCAGTAACGTCCCGCTAGTCCACCTAAACCGCACACGCCATGCTCGCATAGACGTTACTAATTAGACTCTGGCAGGCCTCAACCTGTGCGCCGGCGCCGCTTTCTAGGCGACGTTGCGCCCTCCTCCTCCACGTGGCCCTCCCCGCCCCCTCCGCGACACACATGCGCGCTGCAGCTACCGAGCCCATGGCAGCTGTTGGTGGGCTGAGGGCCGTGGCCGCCGCCACCACCACCGCCGCTACATCACCAGGCCCTGGGCCACCACCGCCATCTCCATCACCGGGCCCAGGGCCGCCGCCGCCGCCACCACGGCGCAATGCAGCAGGCCTGGTGTTACCCAGCAGCATCTCAATTAGAGCGTGGCGCATGTTTGTTGCCGAGTTGGCGTCGCGCCCCTGAGGTTGGTGCAGCAGTCATAGCAAAGTCAGTGACAGTCATGGTCAAGGTCGAGACTATTTAACCCAAGAAGCCCTTTGTCCTGGCACGCGGTATTTTCTACAGTGTTTCTACACGACCTACCCACACAGTCCCGCAGTGTTGGCACACTTGGACGTCGCGGGCGCGCGAACCACCGAACGGTATCACCGTTTGCAGGCAGCGCTGCCCATTGTCGAGCAAGCGCCGCCCACACTTCGCACACACCTGCAGTCAAGCGTGAACGTGTGTTTGCCTCAAGTCCGCAGCATTAAATTCGCTCAGCTCAAACTTTACCTGGCTGGTGAAGTACTCGTCCACGTACACCACCAGGTGCGCATATTTCTCGACCAGCAGGCGCAGAAGAGCCCGGTTCGGGCCCCTGCCTTTCCTGCAATCAGTATCCGGCAGTTAACAATCAAATGGTAACACGAACGCAACCCACTGTCTCGGCACTGACCTGCTTACAATGCCGCCGTAGCCAGTGTTGGCGTTGCCCCAGCCAACAATGACCTCCTCCTTGGGCCGTCCACCCGCCAGCGCCTGAGCGGTTTGCTCAAGCACCTGCACAAATACGACAAAGCGCATTTTAGGTGCCAGAGACGAGGCTCGGAGGTGGTCAGATGGCAGGTGGCAAGGACGAAGCTAAACGCACACCTTTTGAGTCCTGACGTGGACGGTCAAGCGCCACCGCCGCTGGCCCCACTGGCGGTAGTGCCGTAGGATGTGCCACAATCCCAGCGTACGTGCTGGCGCTGCCACGGCTGCATTTCCGCCCCCGTAGAGGTACTGGATGCGCAGCGTGTGGTCCTTATGTGATGCAACCCGTGCACTGGGGATCCCGGCCTGCCAACGCTGGAGTGCGGGCTGCTCCCGCAGGCGTGCCTGCTGCCAGAACTGGCGCGCTGTCTGCCCAGTGCGCTTGCGATAGCCAGCGCCAGACAGCTGCACGTAACATGCACGCTGCTCACGGCGCCGCTTGGTCGCAGCGCGCCTGTGCTTGCGAGTGCGCCGGCCGCGCCACCCACGTGACTTCCGCCGCCAACGCCCACGCACGCACCCACGCCTTCCGCGCCCGTGACAGCCCCGTTGGCGCTTTCGCCACCGCCTGCCACCGCGCCCGATACCCCGAAGCCGCCTATTTCGCCTGCGGCGCTTTGCGCGCTCCCTCCGTCGTTCACGGAGAGGTCGAGTGGGGCCCTGCGCCAGATGCCCGGGGCCAGCCCACAGCCGCGGCTCACGCACTTGGCATTGGGCCGCCCGAATTTTCCCTGCCACCTATTTACATGCAATAGACAATAGCAAATACTAATACGTGGCAGTCGCAGGACGTGGGAAACACGAAAACACGCGTGGCAAAACCCCCTTGTGGCTCGCCCTGAGTCCCGGGTCTCGCCCTTCCAACTGCTGCACGCACCGCACAACAGCCATAATCTAGCGAAGTCTGGCACTCTGCCGGGGCTTGTAACACGCCATGCATGGTACCTCTGTAAGGGGTGACAAGGAAGCGCGTTTGCAGGGCGCGTGGATAGCGCACAGGGCTGATACCTGCCACTCTCCTACTGCTAACAAAATTTGATTGGCATGACTTGCGCCGTCAACGCAGTATAACGGCAGGGGGCTGAAATGGGGTTGCGGTCAGGTCAGCGCAAGGTCGCTGGCAAGTGACGCCTATAGGGCGACGCCCTGGCACAGCTTGCTGGCCCTCATGCAGGCAGTTTGCGATTTGCTAATGTGCTACCATGCAAAACAATACGAATGGGCAAGTAGCCATTTCCTTGCAAGTTGCAGAGCACCTGTTCCCGCGGTGGCAGAGGACTCGATCGGGGCCATCCAGTCCAGGGGTGATCCAGTCGGAGGGACACGCGTGGTCCCAGCTGACGTGGGATTGTTGTTGGGCAGGGGAGGAGGAATTCTTCGACAACCTGTGTGGCATCAGCTAGCCGCTTTCCAGGCTCGTCGCGGCCTAAACGCAGGGGAGCGCTGGCGTTTCAGGAATCGCGCGAACCCGATGGCCTTCAGCGCGTAACTGCGTTTGAAATGCTTCCCAAGCCTTGTTACAGTTGCGAGGCTTGTTCAGAAGAAATATGCTGTGTCGGGAAACGTCAGGGCGACCATTCGTCACCTCTGACTCGCGCGATGGGCCACAGGGGCGCCGGGCACAAGCCCGGCCAGCTAGCCACACTCCTCAGCACCTTTGTGACACACTCCTCAAGTTACTTAACCACAAACACCTCACACAACTCGAGGAGCTTTTTAGCCTTGCAAGAAAGCCCCTTGCGCCCTCACATCGACAGTAGCCCTACCTCCACTCGCGCCCCCGCTGGGAAGCGGGCTAGTCAAGATGCAGAGCACCCGCTCCGTTGGCGCGGCCAGCACGTCTGGCCGCGGGAGCAGCAGCAGCCTAGCGGCCCCTCAGCGCGTCCGCACTGGTCGAGCTCGCGTTGCCCGCATTCAGGCGTTCATGGACCCTGAATCAAGCATGGCTACCGTCCAGACCGTCTCTCAGGTCGTGACCACCTGCTGCGTCGCAGCCGGCGCATTCATGCTCCTGAGCGGACCCTCAGAGGCGTCGCTCCCGGAGCAGGTGAGAGGTCCGAGTTTCGTTGTGTAACCTGGGCTCTAGGTTATCCACCGCGGGCGAAAACAGCAGATGGTCATGGTCTCGCAGCGACTGGTCAGCGTAGGCCGTCCATCAGGGACGCAGAGATCCCCGCTTATCGCCAGGTTGAGCCTGCAGTACCATCCGATGCTCATTGTGATATGCTGTGGTGGACCATAGCTGGTTTCGGAGGGTGCTTTTCAGGGCAGCAGGGGCTGACGCGAGCGCGAAAAACGTGTTTGGCTAAACCGGGTGCGGGGCTTCCGCGCGGGCGCTGCCGGGTCTGCACTTTACCCAGAGTTTCTTGTTACGCTAGGTGATGAACGTTGTTATCTGCGATACAAAATGTTTCGAGCGTAATCCTACGCCGCACCTGCGACTTGCAAGCTCCAAAGCTGAAATGCCCTTCCCCAAACCTGCGCCTTGCATACAGGATCGCCTGGACAACCGCAACTCTCGGCCGTGTCCGGTCTGCGGAGGCTCCGGCTTCGAGGAGTGCCTATGCTCTCGCTGGTCCGATGGTGACACTGGGTGCAACTCGTGCAGCAAGACGGGCTACATGCGGTGCCGTGGCTGCGGGGGTGGCGGTACTGCCGTGCCCCTGATGGTGCGCGCCCGGAAGTGAACGCAGGCTGCCGGCACCGTGGGAAGGGGTAACCTTCCGCCGCGGGGCGTGGGTGCCCCCGGAACCTCCAGCCGGTGTGTTACGGCTAGGTCCAGTGTACAATAATGGCGCCTGCGTGACATTACGCAGCGGGTGCGTCGGGGATGGCGCCTCGCGTTAAGAGCGGTACATTTATCCCCAGTACGACGTGCGGCGCCCTTCGGCGGCCGTAGCATAGGCAGGACAGATGTCCTTAACAGGGGGCGTGGGGGACGTTGACGTTGGTGACCCGGTTCCAGTGCTGCGTGTTTGCGTGGTTAGGCGCGTCAGCGGGTCTGTCAAGTGATTGCGTGATAGCTTAGGGCGGTGGGGATCCAGGTGTTGGGGTTGGGGAATCCCTGCGTCGTTGTCATGTGTGCGCGTAACGTTTGGAATTGTATGCGTCGTATCTAGCATATCATGTGGACGAAAAACCTGCTGTCCGCATACTACACATCAGAGAGTGCCCGTGCATGCATACAAAGGCCGCTGGAGTGGGCCGTGGCACACCAGGGCGCCACACCCTAACTGGTTTGTAATAGAGCAGGGTGCGCAGCGTGGTGCGTGCTGTTATGTGCATGGCTTGTGTCATTATCGGCCGGCGGTGGTGCGCTCGTGTGCGGCATGGGTTGGTACTATCCGCCGTTGTTGTTGTCGTGCGTCAAGTGCCGTGCGCAACGAAGCTGTGCAATAGCCTGTTACGAAGAGACGAAAATCCATCTTTAATTATATCAGAGAGCGGGCAGCAATACGGAAGCCCATCGGCTGGCATATATCAAGAGGCGTGTGTGCAAGTGATTTGAGGGTACGCACAATCCGAACAATTTTATGGTGAATGTTTACGGATGGCGAGCGGTCCTACGCGGACCGAGCACAACATGCGGGAAGCAGTGTCGACTTTGTGCCAGGCCTGCATCACGGCCGGAGGCCGGCCTCAGGCTGCAGCATTGCTGTAACTAAGCGGGGCAAGGCGACTAACGGTCATAGCCTGACTCGAGAGGCTGCCAATTCGGTTTAAGGCTTTAAATGTGCCACGCCTCACTAGGAAGCCAGACTCCAGCCCGTGCGGCAGCCTGGTGGACATCATCCCGGCCGTTAACTGCCGCACAACAGCTGTCCCCTCGTGCGGTCACAGGATTCGCTGTTGAGGGCGCAACGTGCATAGCCATGGCGTAGCCCGGACTTCGGGCTTGATGGTGTCAGCGTTACGAGGAAACTGCCAACGGCTCGCGGTCTCTGCGCCCCGCAGCATCCTGGGGGCCCAGCCACAAGGGGGTGGCCCCATGCAGAAAAAGGGCAGTTTTTGACCCCCTCAAAAACATAGTTTGCCAACTTGCTCCCAGACCAAACTCGGGCTGCTGGCGCTTTAACAAACACTTGATGGTCGCATCCGGGAGCAAGTTGACAAACATGTCGTATTTTGGAACCAAAGTCGGGGGGTGTGAAAGTGGGGAAATGCGGGAATCACACGGTGACAACCTCTGTGGATTCCGCCCAGACTCTTCAGATACAGCCATCATAGTGTATGAATGTATGTCTTTCAATCCGGGGTGCAAATCGAACAAGCTGGCTAGGAGAAAAAGCTGCGTGTCCCTTCGCACGGGTGGGCACGCGTGTGCGTAGACACGTCCGAATCGACGAGCAGCTTTTGACCCGCCGATGCGCAATACTATATCTTTTACGCAAATAAAGCTTAAAACATGTTGCCACTGCCCTTCACTTGCTAGTTTGCCACCAATTGCAACGCATGTTTCCGGGGAGGCCGCGAGTAAGGTCTATGTTGATTGCCGTCAACAGAAAGGGTGTATCCAAAGTACATGGATAACTCGCTGGGCCAGAAGCGTGCTTCCTTGCGGTCGCGACATTCAAGAATTGCTAGTCGTGTACGCGCCTTTTTGCCCTCGGCGAGCACCATTACACATTATTAAGATGTAAAGGGATGTCATATGTTGGTTTGCAGCGTCTCTAACGCGGTTCGTGTCGAGCATTCAGCTTCGGTTTACACGCCGTCGCTGATTCATAATGGCCTGTTGATGTATGTAGTGTATGTATCATGCAAAAGCAATTGCAATTTGTTCGGGCTTCTAACTCGCAAAGATGAGTGAGGGCACCATCTACCGACCCCTCTGTATGGGGCCGCCCCCTTGTGGGGCCCAGCGCTGCTGCGCACATTCTTGGCCCGTGCTTTCACGGGTCGCCAAGCGACCACGGCTCTAACCGCTCGGGGGCTGACAGATGAGGCCTATGCCCCGCTGCAGGCGGCGTTACCCACCTCACCCTTAATGGGGCTCATGCCTGGCTCATGGCTCATAATGCTGATGACGGCGACATCACTTCTCAGTTCATACGTTGTCCCTGATGCGTAATTTATACAGCATCGTAAGGCATTGCCAGTGTAGGCGTAGCGGCGAGTCATGAACCAGGGCGTTTTGACTTTTGAGGCGCATGCAAGTATGCAACGCTCCGTCCACGCCAGTCAACAACACGATTGGTCACCGCCACAACTGACGGCCGCGGCGTGGAACCCTACGGAACCTCCTCGGCTCCTCTGCTGTGGGCGCACATAAAGCCGGTGCAGGCGAGCACCAGGGGCACCCCTGGCGAGCACACAGGTCCGCAGTCCTTATGCACACAGGCAGGCTTCATATAGGCGGACCATGGTGGCGGGAGGGTTTGCAGCAGCTTCCGACGGCCCTTGTGTCCTTGCACACTCGGGTTGTCCCCTCTGTAATTCCGCAACCATATAGGCCACAAACGCAAACACCCGCAGGCTAGCTTCACAACAATCCACAGTATCGCTCAAAATGGTCACACGGAAAATTGCGCATGGTGATCTCAACACGGCATGAGGTGACAAGGCGTCAAGCCGGACACCCTCGGTATGCAAAAGAAGTACGCTGCCTATGGCCATTTAATATCAAACAGAGTCGAGATGAAATGAAAGGCCGTACTATCATTCCTATAAGGCCACCTCCGCGTGCTTCTGCGAATCTCCGTCTAAGCAAGAAGCCATGCGGCAGCGTGCTTGGGTGCACCGCATCATATCATTGTACATACACGACCCGCATCTAAGGCATGACACGTTTCCTCATCCTCCCCTTGGTTCTCGAAGCACACGCACCTACAGTCTTACAGCCTCGGCATCACCAACCCCAGCCAGAACTTGTGTCGGCTCCATTGACCCCATTACGGACATGCGCCCCATTCTGCCGCGCCCCTGACGCGCTCACTGTGTCACCATATCTCGCACGCCAACATACCCCCCTGGTTTGGGCTGGTAACCACAAACCCCCTTACCTAAACTGACTGAGCCACCATGATGTCCGTACATTCCGTGTGCAGACCCTCAAACCCCATTACCGGTGGTAAGTTACCATGCAGACCCCTCCAAGGTTGAGGTTATACCCCTGTCTTGTGAAGCCGGTCAACCTTCATGCCCCTCAGGAAGTCAAAAGCAACCCCCAACTGCCCAATGCTCGCCCAGGTCGTGCCTTCAAGCACTGATTCATACCCACGCAGTGTGGGCCTAAACTGTTCTACATCATCCGGGAATTGCACGCACCCATGCCATGCCATGCAATAAGTTGCTTCACATGAGTGCGTCCCGCGCTGTTGAGTGGACGCCGCTGGCACAATTTGCAGTGCGGGCTTTAGAAGTTTATAGGCCCATCCGCTAGTTCCCAGCCAAAACGTCAGCGTATACGCGCCTTGCTGTATGGTTTGTGTGCTGGTAATTTCATGCTAGGTGGTCAAATGAAGAGAATATGCGCCAGTGCGCCACACGGTCATGTGCATGCACGTCGTGCAAATATCATAGTACCCACAGCGACTCCCTCAACGTGTGTTCTTCTTTGCCGCATCGCTAGCTGAGATTCGGCAGCTATTTTCACAGCGTTCGTCCATTTCACATAGTCTGCCATTATCGCATGAAGATTTACGACAGAACCTTCTTCAACTTCTCGACCTTCTTGCGGAAACCCGATGCCAGGCGGCTGAACGTGTTCACGCCGCTGCTGCTCGCGCGGCGTTTGGCCGCCGCCGCCACTGCCTCGTCCTCTGCAGTCGCGGCTCCCATTGACAGGCGGGAGGTGGTGTAGAGGCCGCTGAGCGGTGCATATGCACCGCTGTCCGCATCCCCGGAGGGCCCCACCAGCGCTGCTTCGTCATTGGCGCCAGCGGCCGCGCCTGAGACCTCGGAGCCCGTGGTGGCGCCCTGCGCGCCGCCGGCAACACCCGGCGGCTGTAGCGTGAAGCTGTACGGCGTCGCCAGCACAGCCGACGCGATGCTGACCACCGAGCGGCGGCTGTTGCAGGCACGGTCAATGTCGCCGCCGCCGTGCATAGCGATCGAGCTGTGGCCGCTGCCGGCCGGGATGGGGGCGGGCGTGCCGTCGTCGCCTGGCATGAGACCGCCCAGTAGGATGGGTGAGGCTGCGTGCATGTTGGCTAGGGAAGTGGGCCGGCGAGCCATGCCCAGCTCGCCCACGCGCACCAGTGTGGTGGCGGAGCCAGCCATTTCATCGATTGACACCAAGACGTGGTTCAGGCCCTCAGGCTGCGCCTGGGCGTCAGCCTCTGCAACAAACGTCGCCCAGCCGGCACCAGCCCGCGGCGACGACTGCGTTGCCACGGCGCTCCTGTCCTCGGCTGGCCACATGCCAGCAGCGGAGTACGCGTGTGCGCGGCGCGCCGCAGCAGCGGCCGCATCCGCCGCCATGCTGGTGACGGCGGCCTCCGCCGCCGCTGCCACTGCTGCGGTGGCGGCGGCCTTGCGGGGGTCTGCCAGCGGGTCCGTCAGCATCAGCTCCATGACGTCGTAGGGGTCAGGGCTGCCGCCGATTTTCAGGGCTCTGCCGCGGATGGGCGCGGAGCGCTGGCCTTGCTGCAGGTCCAGCTCAGGGCTGGGCGCGCCCACGCCCTCCACGCCGCCGCAGTCACTCATAGTGCCGGACACCATGCCGGAGCCGCTGGCGGCGGCGCCGGCAACGGCCCCCACGCTGCCGCCGGCCGCCGCGCCGCTGCCGTCCATGCTGGCGCTGCAGTACGTTGCGCAGTTGTAGCTGCTGCGCGTGTGCAGGAGCACAGCGACGGAGGTGAGCGCGTCGCCGCCGTCGAGGCCGGAGGCCGAGGCGGTGTTGCTGCTCAAGCCATGGCTCGTGGTGCGCGTGAGCGCGAAGCGGAGCGAGGGGTTCATGCCACCGGCGGTGCTGCCGGGCGCCTGGCCCAGACGGCTGGGGCCGCGGCGCAGCGAGCACACGCTGTGGTTGCTGCTGGCGACGCTGGTGGTGCTCTGACGGGTGAAGCGCGAGGAGGACTGCTGCTGAGGCTGCGAGGGCGGCTGCGGGGCCAGCAGGCCCACGCTGCCCATGCCGCCGCTTCCGGCGCTGCGCTGCATCTCCAGGTTGCTAGACGACATGCGCGAGAAGTTGGGTGCTGCATGGGTGCTGCCGCTGCCGGCACCACTGACACCGGCGCTGTGCATGCCAAGCAGGAAGGGGCTGGGCTGGTCGGCGTAGTCCCCAGTGACGGAGGCGGAGGCTGAGATGCCGCCCACGCCGCCGCTGCTTGCGCCGGCGACGTTGCTGCCCACCGCCGCGGCCGAGTGCACCGAGTGAACGCGGAAGATTAATTGCTGGCTGTCGGCCGGGCTGCCGCCGGGCGCCAAGCCGGCCACGGCTGGCGTGCCCGAAACGCTGTGTCGGCCGAAGCTGTTGGGGCCGCTGCCGGTCTGGTACTTGCCGATGTTGTTGGGGCCGCTGCCGGCGTGGTTGCCGGAGCTGTGGGGCCCGACGGCACCGTGCAGGCTACCGCGCCGGGTCGCGAGGTAGTTCGCGGCGGCGGCGTTAGCGGCGGCGTGCTCAATGGTGGCGGGGTCCAGGGCGGCGGCGTGCGGCGAGCCGTCCCGCATGTGATGCGAGTTACAGTCCAGCAGCACACCGCTGTCTTCCAGCACACAACCGTCGGCGACCGGCCAGTGCGTCATCGGGCCCGAAAGCGTCTGTGGCGCGGGCCTCTGGCCCAGTCCCAGCAGCGAGTTGGGCCCACTGTTGGCGCCGCCACTGGCGGAGGACTGCTGCGCCACCGCCATGCGGTCGGCGAGGGAGTTGAGATGCGCCACCTGCGTCACGTAGCGCGTGCCAATGCCGGGGCCAGAGCCGCCAGCACCGCCGGCGCCGGCGCCGGCGCCGCGTGGCGTGACGGGGCCGCGACTGCCAGGGATGCTGCTGCGGCCGTGGAACGCCGAGGGTGAGTAGGTGTGCAGCGAGCCCAGGGACGGGCCCAGGCCAAAGCTGCCGGGGCCGTTGTCCGCGCCGCCGCTGGTGCTGAAGATGCCGCTGGGCAGCACGCCGGACAGCAGCGGGCCGCTCAGCAAGCCGCTGAGGGTGCCGGAGGGGAAGGCGCAGGAGTCGTAGGTCCCCAAGGCCGGCGGCACGTATGGCTCCACAAGAGGTGGCGGCCGCTGGTGCGGCAGCCGGCGGTGGTGGCCGCCGCCAAGTAAAACGGGCGCGCCGGAAGGTGTGAGGACCCATGGCAAATGGCTTGCAGATGGGGCGCAGGAGTTGCTGCTGCCGCCCACGCTGCCGCTGCCGCCCAGGCTGCCCAGGTCGCCGCTGAGCATGGAGGCCACGGCGTCGGCGGCGGCGCTGCCGCGGGCGCTGCTGCGCATGGCGGTGGCCAGCAGCAGCGGCGGCAGCCGCGTGGAGGAGGAGCCGCCGCCGCCGGTGCCCATGGGCGTGTCCAGCGGGTGAAGGTGCTGCTGGTCCTCGTTCACGGGACACAGCCCTGACATGGACTGGCGCAACTGCAGGATGCCGCTCGCGCGCGCAGACGTCGACGGCCCCACGGTCGCCCTGGCGAAGGTGCTCGGCGGCATACCGGAGTTGCTTGCGTTGCCCAGCACACACGACATGCCGTGAGCAGAGGCAAGGGGCGGTGCGCCGCCGCCGCCGCCGCCTGTTGACGCGGTGGCACCTGCATAGCCGGACGGCAGCTTACGCAGCGAGCTGCGTCCGTCTAAGCTCCAGCCCGCGCGGCATGGCATGATGTGCTGCTGCTGCGAAGGTTGCGAGGGCGAAGGCCGCGCGCCGGCTCCGGGCACCGCCGGCGGCCGCGGCTGCAAGAACGGCGCCTGGCTTGCCGGCTGGCTGGCACAATCCACGTCCACCCCCTCGAATCCGCCCGCTATCCACGCCACTTCGCTGGCACGACTGGCGCCTGTCGCCATTGTGAACAAGCAATCTGAATGCGCGCCGGAGCCGAACCGAGGGGAGATGAGCAGGTCCTCGGGCCGGTGCAGGGATGCCACAGCCGCACCCTTCGCGTCCGCTTCGCTCGCCACCGCCAGGCTGCTGGTGGTCATGTTGAGCATGGCAGGCGCCGCGGCCGTCGCCTCCTGGCTGCTGCCGCGCTTGGCGCCCTCCTCAGCACTGCGCACGCGTACTCCTGCTGCAACCGCCGCGGCCGTGGCCGTGGCAGCCGCAGGCAGGGTGCTGGCACGCGCGCTGAGGCGGGGCGCGGGCGGGGAGACATCCTCGCTGCCGCTGGCGCTCTCAGCCTCGCTGCCCTGCACCTCCAGCGGCGGCAGCCGGCCGCGGCGGGTGCTTGCAGCTGCTGGGAGCAGCGGCGGCGCTAGATGTGCATCCGGAGCTGCGGCCACACCAGCCGCTGCCCGCTTGGCCGCCGCAGCAGCGGGGCTTGTTGGCTCAGCTGCCGGAGGCGCGGAGGCGGCCCCCGCCTTGCCCACGGCACTGGTGTCGGCCAGCACACTCGTATCGTCCGGCTTATTTGCTCCCGCATTGCTTGTAGCAGGTTGACTCGCAGGAGGAGCCGCGTCCTGCGCGGTGTCCGCTGCGCCGCTGAAGGATCCGGATGCGGGCGCCACTCGCATGCCCGCCCGCTGTGCTGCACCGGCACCAGCACTGGCTCCGCCGCTCGCCGTCTGCGTCGCCAGATCCTGCAGATACTCGCCGCTGCCTGAGGCAACCATAAGCCCAACCGCCGCAGACTGTGCAGTGGTGGCGTTGGAAGCGGTCGCGAGCGCACCGGAGCAGGTGCATGGCGCAGCTGAGCTGAATGAGCTGCCGCCGACGCCACCGTTGCCGACGGGCAGGCGGGCGCTGCTATAAGCGGTTACAGGCTGTGCCGCTGCCAGCGCGCCGGCCGCCTCGGACGTGCTGCTTGCACGCGGCGGCAGGGACGCGGAGTGCGTGGTAGTGCCGGGAGCGGGTATGCGTGACACAGCAGCAGGTGCAGCCGCAGTTGCGGCGGCTGCTGGCGACCGCGGCGGCGGCCCTGTTGCAAACTGCTCCTGGGTGTTTCCTGAGGCTTCGTTGGACCCGGCAACGGCCATAGCTGCAACGGCGGCGTCGGCACTGGCGACGGCGCTGGCATTTGCCGGAGGCGATGCATGTGGTGCCGTTGGTGAGGCAGTGCTGCTACCGACGGGAGCGACCGCCGGCTGCCGCGGCTGCGCGTCGCCAACGGAATCCTCCTTCGTGGCAACAGCCGACATGGGCTGAGTGGTTGTGCTTGTGCTGGCCGCATCCGCATCCGCACCGCCGCGTGACGGCAGGGCCGAGTTGCTGGTGCTGGCAGTGGCACGGGGCTCCGCCTCCGTTGCCTCCGGCGTCGCTACACGCGGCGTTTGCGACTTGGGCAGTTGTAGCGCCGCAGCCGCAGCCGCAGGGGCTGTAGCAGCTGCAGCCGCGGCAGCAGGGGCTGTAGCAGCTGCAGGTACTGCCGCCGTCACGCATGGAGCCGTACTGCTGACGCCCGGCGCTGCGGCCGCCGTCGTAGCAGGGGTTGCCGGAGGCAAAACGGGGGCCGTGGGTGCAGGCTTGGGCGGCTGCAGCGGCAGCGGCACCTTGCTCTGCGCCGCCTCCAGCAGCTGCTGCAGCTCGGCGTCTGCCGCCAGCAGCTCGGGGACGTCGGCGAAGAACGGGTGCTGCAGCAGCTGCGTGGCGGTGGGGCGCTTCAAGGGGTCCATATTGAGGCAGACGTTGATCAGGTCAAGCATCTGGGGGCACGCCGCCTGCGGTGCGCGTGATGAGCACGTTACAAGATCAGCAGGTCAGCAGGGGCGCCATAAAACTTGGAAGCCGCAGCGCCAACAAAAACTTTTTCAACCCAAACGCAGGTCTGGCTCACCGGCACGCGCTGTGCCAGTGTACGGCCCGGCGGCGGCGTCTCCGCCAGCGCCGCCAGTTGCGGGTCTGAGCGCAGGTACGCTGCGTGCCGGTCTGCCAGCGCGCCGCAGCAGCGCATGATGCGCCACAGCTGGTCCGGGCTGGAGGAGCCGGGGAACAGCGGCGTCCCCGACATCAGCTCCGCCAGCGTGCAGCCGAAGGACCAGATGTCCACCGCCGTGTCGTACGGCTCACACGAGATGATCACCTCGGGCGCACGGTACCAACGCGTCACGACGTAGCTTGATAGACCGTTGTTGAGCGGCTCGGGCGTCTTGGGGGCCGTTGCGCCACCGGCCACCTCCGTTGCCAGCTGCTTCGCACGTGCCGCAGGGTCCGTGGCGGCCCCCGTTTTGGGCAGGTAGCGTGCCAGCCCAAAGTCGCACAGCTTTACGAGCATGCCGGCGCCTTTCGGCGGGGGCCGCGACTTCTGGGTGTTGCTAGTGTGCTCGCCTTCGCTGCCGTTGGCCGGGGTCCTGCCGCGAGCGGCTGGGCTTTGCGGTTCAGGCTTTGGGGAATCCGCGTTCTCGGACGGCGCGGCGCCGATGAGCACGTTTGCAGGCTAGGGTGGGGGTAGGGGAGGGAGCAGAGCGGTGGTAGTCGGCAGGATCGTCAAACCACGGGTGGGTAGCATATATACACACTAAATGCAACCACGTCATAGCCCTGCCACGGAGCATGGTCCACGTTGCTGCATATGCCATCCACGCACCTTGACATCTCTGTGCACCACGCCCTGCTTGTGGCAGTGCTCCAGCGCGCGCAGCAGCTGCCACGCCACCAGCTTGGCCATGTCCGCGGGCAGGATGTACTTGGGGTGATAATCCAGCTCCTGATGAGCGGCGCATCAGAGGGCATGTAGTGAAGGGGTGAGCGGGGATCCCCACAAACACGTGTGCGCACACCTCATTACCCAACTCTCCATCCGGTGGCCGTGCCGCCCGCCCCGCCCGCCCACATACGGTACCTGCAACAGGCTGCGCTCAAACAGCTCAAAAACGAAGTACACTCTCCCGGTGCTGCTCCGAAACACGTCCCGGAGCCCCATCACGTTCACGTGCGCAGGCAGGCTCTGGAGCACCCGCAGCTCACGCATGATGAGCCTCTTGATCTGTGTCGATGGCAGCGGGCACGAGTGCGGCGGGCATGCAGCAGCGCACACAAGGGCCCATTCAGCAGGGTTGTGTGAACCGCAGCTGTGATGCGCCGTGCGGTGCCTCTACAACGCTCCTTCAAAGCCGCACGTGCGCAGCCACTAGAGAATCGTGTTAGGATGAGAGCCCGCTGAGCCCAGTCACATCGAGAGGTTGCGGCGTACGGTCGTGATGAGGAAGTGTGAACACCGCCTTGCGGGTGTGCATTGGCCCATGTCACGGCGACCCCATCGCCTAAGGCTAGTTCAGGGCACGCAGTTCGCAGTTCGCTGCCCTCAAGGCTGTCACCCATGGCTAGTGAGACGGCTGCGCCCCGCCGTAGGACCGCGAGTGGCGACGCGCCACTGCGTGAGAACTCAAGCACCCACAACCAACACAACTGCAGTACACGAGCAGTTGGTGAATACGTTTCGGTGTTTCCACTTGTCCGGGCTGTCAGTTGTGTACGTGCCAGAGTCCTGCGGTAGCTATCAGGCACGCCGCCCTTCCACACACTGTATGCGTACACTCCAAGACAGTGATGGGACCGGCGGGCTATGCATCCCGTAATAGCTGACAATAAGCCGCACGCACCGCACGGTCCAGGTGCGCCGCCTTAATGCGCTTGATGGCCACGAGTGAGCCTGTCGCGAGGTCCTTGCACGCGTGGACCTGTGGGGCGCCAGAAGGACAAGCTTAGCTTGCGCTAGGTCCCTTCGGATGGCCCGCCATCTGAGGAGAGACGTCCTGGGCTCAAGACTAGGTATACCAGGAAGCAGAGCTACGCGCGGCTTACCTCTCCATAGCTGCCTTCTGCAAGGCTGCGAACGTACTGGTAAGCCTGTCGTCGGGCATAACCCCGGACAAAAAACCATTTCAGATGGGCATGCTTCAGACGCATTTGCTCGATGAACGGGCCTAGGCATCATTATAAAGCCAGCTACCGGCGGTGCGCTGACAAACTGCTGGAGATGGCTGCCGCAAGGCGATGGGCCACACAGTGCCTGTGCGCGTTGCTCGCCGACATAGGTCGCTGAATCTACTGCTATCAACGAGTACGATGATGGAACAGCGCGCCCAGAAACTGGGAGACGACAACATTACCCGCCGGTTGCCTCTGCTCACCTCCATCTCTGCTAGGCTGAATGCATACTGCTACCGAGTGCAGAGTACAGTCTTTGATTACCGCGCCATGCAAGAGGTCCTCCGCGTCACAGGCAGTCTAGAAGCTTTTATGGCTCCGTGCATAGTTATGCAAATGTGGAGTACGCAAAAGGGCTCCTACGTAACGCTGCTTGTATTGTAAACAGATTGTGTAATGTATATCGTGCGGGCCCTTGGAGTCACAGTTTCGTTGGCAAGCCGCAATTCAGCAGTCCATCGAGCCGTCGGTCACGTATTTGCACCCTGCGCATCCGCATGCTTTATGTATACTAAGCTATGAGATTTAAAATGCAGGCATCTTAGAAGGAGCCCTACTCGGGCTTCGCCCCAGGCCCCCAGCCCGTGGTCGCTCTTGCGGCTCTGTCGGCCCTTGCCAGGATAGCGGTTAACTGTGCCAATTGCGGCAGACGTCCCCCAGGTCAACAACAAATCTTGACGCATGACGCTGTCCGCACACGTGTGACCTCGCCTTTCCAACCGCCTTGACACGCCTATACTCGCCAGCTCGCATCGCTTATCCTGTGCAAGGCGGTTTACAGCTTATGACGCTGCCGGGGCACGCGGTCTGAAGGTCAATTTTAGTCTTTCTCCAGCACTGCATGGATTTACGTGGACGCCTCTGGGGTCTGGGCACGGCCGCCCGGGTTGTAATGTGGCTGCCGGGCACAGGTGAATACATGGACACCGGACACCTGTTCGCAAGTGCAATTTCGCTGTCTGCGACATGAATGGCGTGGAGGTCTATACAGTCTGCGTGAATGCGTGTTGTCTCGCCTGGCCGGGCGCCCGGAGCGTGAGGACTGCGTGTCATCTAACTACTTGCCAGCCAGCGCATCACCGGTAAAGTTACAGCGCGTCAGCGGTATCTGCCTCTGCCGGAAATCAGCACTCCGCACAACGGGAACTATGCCGGGGCTGCCCACTGTCTTAATCCGGCCATGCATGACCTCAAGGCACAAATTCATGCGCAGTTACCCCGGAACTGTGCGATGTCCTTGCAACTGCAACTGACCCTGTTGCCATCCAAACCCCGGCCCCTGCGGCCCTGCCTTCTCAAAGGCTGTATACCGTACCGTAAACTGCCGCGGAATCATTGCCAAAGCATTCCTTCCAGCCGTCACATCCATGCCTTGCCGCATAGTCCAACACTGAAGCAACTAGCACTCTCACGCATTCAAGTCCAGCTTCCTCTTCCCGGTCAGCCTCATGCTACAGGTATCGCAGTCCCGCCTCGGAGTTCATTCATTATGTCCTACTTACATGCGGAGTTGCTCAGACTTTTGTCTGCGGCGCTTGCCCGGAGACGCAAACGCACAGTTCCACAATGGCCCGGCAGCCCTACATGGAGTGCAGCCGCAGCGACTCATGCTCATGCCTCCAAGTTACCACGCCCTCCACCGCCTAGCACCTCACTTCCCGCCCGCACGCCCGCCGCGCACCACCGCACCCTCACTAGCCGCCGCGGCCGTAGCCCGCCACCGCCGCGCCCGCGTCCCGCAGCGTGATCCGCCGCCGCGCCTCGTCCATGGCCACGATGCGGAAGGACTGCAGCGAGCCCACGCGCTGCGTGGTGTCGCGCGCCGCCATGGCGCTGGGCAGGAACGCGACGAAGCCCGCCACGCCCACAGCAAAGCCACCCACGCAGTCGTTCAGCACACGCCCTGATACCGGCTGCCCCGCCTCCATGGCCCGCCGCAGTTCGCCCCACGCCAGGCGCCGTTTGAACTCGCTCTCCTCACGCACCGCCGTCAGCTGCATGTCGCCATACGGCGTGTACGGCGCGTCCACACGCAGGCGGAGCAGGTCGCCGGGGCGCACGTCCGAAGTGCTCGGGCGCACCGGCGCCGCGCCGTCCGCTGTGTGCACATGGGCAATGCTGACATCTGCGCGTGGCACCTCCACCACGCCGTTGTAGCCAGTGTCAACCAAGACACGGGAGGCGTCGATGGAGAGGACCTTAGCCAGGATGGTCTGGCCGCGCAGCGACGGCAGCGCACCGTTGTAGCGGCTGAGCAGACGCAGCGCTTCCACCTGCCCTTCTGACGCCGGCTTTGGCAACCGCAGCGTGTGCCGGCAAAGCAAATCGTCTAGATCCAATGAGGAGGGTGAAGAAGTTGAGGAGGAGGAGGAGGAAGAGGCGTCCGCCTGCTGGAGCTGCGCGTCCAGGGTGTTGATGGCGGGGTTGCGGCGTGCACGCACGGTCGCCTGCAGCTCCGCCATAGTGGGAGGCAGGCCAGACGCCGAGGTGCTTGCGACAGGATCAGCTAATTTTGATGCACTGGTGCACAACTGGCTTGCTTGCGACACAAGCGCGGCAACGCGAGCAATTTCTGCGTGATGGCAGCATCTCGTCACGACCGCGATCCCGGATGGAACTGCTGATAACATTTTACAGTAACCACGTTGTTATGCACAAATATGATTGGGAAAGAAGTGAGCAGCCACTGTTGGGAAACGAGTTCAGTTCATCAGTAAAGCTGTTGAGCGTTCTATCTAATAAAAGTTGTCGGTTCTACACTACGCTCTTGCAATTCAGAAAGCGTCTAGCCGCGACCATTTTCCGGGGCACCATTGTCGCCATGTCGAAACGGGTTCGTGTCTTCGCCCCCGCAGGACCCCTTGCCCTGTCGATGATGCTCGCTGGACCCCGGCCCGACCCATTCCGACGCACTATCCGTACGTAACCTGTGTGTAAATCAACGAAACATGGGCATGATGAGTATGCTGGCGCGTGGCGTTACAAAACAAGCGTCCGCATGACTGCAGCCTGAGCATTCTTGACACTTTCTTAGGCCGATACTCGCATACTGCTGCGGTGCTGCCACGGTTCCTGGCGTCCTCGTTCCTACGGTTCGCGCATCCTCGCCAACCGAACTTAGCAGCCTGCCCAACTTGTGTACCGGGTTCACATCTGCTCACCTTTCTATTGCCAACGCTATACCAACCCACTTTCCACACCACCACCCGTCCACTCGGTCCAGGCCCCGCCGCATACCGTACGTGTTCCATCATAAGTGAGCGATGGTTCCCCTGTGCCACGACGGTTTTTTCACTGTTCCCTTCTTGTAATTCGCAATCATAAGTGATTTACACTGTCCCCTTCTTGTAATCCGCAATCACAAGTGCCGGAGCACTGCCACCCACCACTGTTCAGGCCAGCTGCCCTGCACAGACGGGTCAGCCGGCCAAGCACAGGCACAAGCTGTCCCTTGATTTGGGAGCAACTCAAGCTGGGACCGAAGAGCCCCCAACCCCATGCAGATTACCTCTATCCTTGACGCTCTGCATTACGCCGCGTAGGCAATAGCAAATAAAACACCACGTTTCCGGCAGCCCTATCGAAATCCCACATACGGCATACCCTAATGACTACCCACCGCCCGCCCCTGATCCCTAGTTACACGCGCCTCAACTTGCCGAGGCCCGCGCACCCAACTTCAATTCAGCACAACCCTATGCATTTTCCTTATGCCCCATTGCTTGATTTCAAACCGCTTCCTCTCATGACAGCTCTTGCCACCTGCCCACCTCTCACCCACCTCTTAAACGGGGAAGTACTTGCAGATGCACAGCCATCGTCATCCTACTACTGCTGTGTGACAAGAAAGATGGTCCTCCCATGCGGGAGAAAGTGGGCTACCGTTAAGCCCACACCACGTGTACTAGTCTGAGGGCCGAAGGACTGCTGTGTCAAGAACAGGGATAGAATAACTACACACAGCATATCTGGCACATATGGTACGCGAACTGGTTGCACGCACGCAGGCAATGGCCTGCCCTGGCGCACACCTGCATGCCCTGTGTCAATCTATCGTTCATTCTCCAGGCTCCACGTGACGTAAGCCTCCACATGCTGCCATGGCATTGGGCGTGAAAGCCACGGAAGCCACCACAACCATGAGCGTCTGCACTCTTCATTGGCAGCAGACCTCATACGTTTGGGACCAGGCAGTTAGTTTTCCCTCTGTTGGGGCAGCCAATGATAAGCAAAGAACCCGTTAAGCACAATGCACACTAGAAGGTTCTCGCCCAGCCCACAGCAGCAGCTGCAATGTCGCATCCCCATTTCTTCTGCAAATGTTCACCCCCAAACAATGCTCCCCCCACAGCATGCATGCCCAGGTTGCACAGCAATCCGTGCAGGAATGTGTGTAACTGCACATGCGGCATGCAACAAATATCCATTACTGGTGCAGAGCGAGCTAAGCCCAAGCTGCCCAAGCCAGTGCGCATCTACATATCGGTCTACACACGCCAGCAGCTGCTAGCGAACCAGGTGCGCCATACTGGCACCCGGTGTGGCAGCCGCTTGTCAGCCATCGGATGCGGAGAGCTCTTGGAGTGGAGCCGTCCCTGGGCGGCGCGCTCTCCTATGGCACCGCCTTGTGGACTGCGGTCCTCATCAGCATCTGCAGCAACCCTAGCCCCAGCACTGCTGCTGGCGCCGGCTACATCAGCTGCCCTACCCCTCGCTTCCTCGGGGCTGTCTGCAGCATTTGCTGCCACGCGGCAGCGCTGCTGCTGAGTGAACAGCGCCTGCATCTCCGGCACGTCCAGGATTGCGGGGCGCGGCACGAAGCCCTTCCACCACAGCACAGACGACATGGACGCGGACAGGGAGTCAAGGCTGCCGCTCCGGCGGGCGCCGCTCTTTGCGTGCGAGCTGCTGTCTGGTCCCTCATTCTTGTCAGAGGCAGGCCTGTCAGCACAGCAGGAGAGCTTGGAGGACGCCTGCGCAAGCAGCCGCTCGTTGACGCGCGACCGCACCAAGGTGAACGCCTCAAGTTCCACATCCGCCCGCATAGTGGGTGAGATCTCCCCCTCGGATGCCGCGGCAGCAGCAGAAGCAGCAGCAGTAGCAGAAGCGGCCACAATTAAAGCGCGGGGCGCCTCCTGCTGCCCGGCGCGTGTGCTGTCGCGCAGGTGCAGCGCGGCGGAAACAGCGGTCGCGACGCCGCCTTGCGAGATCCGGACAGCGACGCCGCTGCTTGGGTTGGAGGTGGATGCAGTGAGGGGGACGCCGCCCGAGCAGCCTATGACTGTGCTACTGACTCCCGCTGCGTCGGCTGACGCGGACGGCACCGCGCCGCGACTGCTGAACATGCTGACGCTGCTGGCCGCCGCGAAGCGGCCAGCAGCAGGGCCGGCCACCGTGCTGGGCGTCACAGAGCCGTTGTTGCCCTGCACGGCGGAAGCGGCGGAGGTAGCGCAGCTGTACGCGGAGGTACCAGTCATGTTGCTGGCCTGCTGGTGGTTGGTCTGCTGGGCGCATCCAGCAAACAGCATGCTGACGTCAATGATGCCAGTAGTCACCGCCGGGCCGTGTGCGCCGCAGCCTTCCTCGCCGGCGCCTGATGCACCCAGCACGCTGCAGCCGCCACTGGTGCTGCGGCTGCCGCCGTGCGCTGCCTTGGGCGCCGCGGATGCAATTGGGGTATGGCGGGGCTCAACCCGCGGCGTGGAGGCTGCCGCAGCGGCGCTGTCAAACGGTGATCGCAGGCTGGGAAGGCAGCCGCTGCTGTGCCCTGCTGCGTTGGCGGCTAGAGTCCCAGCCGCGTCATTAACAAGGCCGCCGCCATTCACATCAGCAGCAGGGGCGGCGGTAGCGCCCGGGATAGATTCCGTGTCTGCTGCCGCAGCCACATCTCTCGCATGTGAGCAAGGCGCCAAGGGGACACCGCTGCCTATGGTCAAGGCGCGTGACTGCTGAGTGCTAGAGGAGGGGCCCGCCACGCAGACCGCGACCGTCACTTCAATGTCGCTGTCATATGTGTCCGCTGTCCTAAGTGTGCCCAGACGCATATGGCCTTGCTGGACGCCCCCGTGGCCGCTGATGCCGGCCGGCACCAACCCTGGGTTGGTGGCGGCTGCTGTAGCCACCGAGGGTATCGCCGCCAGTAAGGGCTCGCCAGCAGCAGCAACAGCAGCAACAGCAGCCACATGGTTGCCACCGCCGCCCTCGTCACCCTGCTGCCTGTGGCCAGCTGCCTCCAGGGCAGCAGGGTCGTCGGGAGCCGGCATCTCCTCGGACGTGTGCACGGAAAGGGCACTGCTGTCAGCTGCTGCGCTGCTCACACGTACATCTGCTTCCAATGCGCTTTGACCTGCTGCTGCCGAGGACAGCAGCAAATGGCGGGCACTCAGCGCAGGCGGCCGCATGTGCTGGAAGCGGCTGGTTCGGCCGTCCAGCGCCGGCGGCTGGGACCGGCGGCCTGCGTGATGGTGTGGATTGCCGTGGGCTAAGCAGTCATTGGGGGCGCCATACGGTGTGCCACTTTGCCGCAGCTGCGACCAGGAGCATAAAGGCGATATGCCACTCGCAGCCGCAAGCGTCGGCGAGACTGGCAAAAGCGGCACATCCGGGCGCAGGACTGCGGAGCCGGAAGCAGTGGAGACCAGGGCTGGTGCCGCCGCCGCGTACTCAGCAAGGGGCGCGCTCTTGGCCTCTGGGAGCTGTCCGCAGCGCATGGTACCGTTGCGCCGCTCCAGCCGCTCCTGCGGCTTCCCAGCCACCCAAGGACTGGCCGTGCCCGGCTCCGTCCCCGGCTCCGCTGCAGCGTCCTGCTGTAGGTCTGTGCAGTTGAGCACTTGCAGCACGTATGGTGGCAGGCGCGGGTAGGACTTGTGGCGCCGCAGCTGCTGGTCATCGACTACTGCCACGGGCCTGGGCTGCATGCACAGCAGCTGCTCACTGCTGCTGCCCGCGTTCTGGAGGGGCGAGCGGAGGGCAGAGGCTGGCATGGCCGCATCCAAGTCCAGGGATGACACGCGCAAGTTGACCGGAACGAGGTGAGGCATGGTTGCAGCGCCGCCAGCAGCACCAGGCCGCCGCCGCTGCATGCACTGCGGCCATGCTGCCACGCAGTCAGCGGCGGCGGCGCCCGCGGCGGCGCCCGCGGTGAAGGCAGCAGGGTCTTCTGCAAAGCTCTCAGCCGGCCCTGGTGGCGGAGGTGGACTGCTGCAGCAACCGCTGCCGCCGGCGCCAGCAGGTACAGCGGGTGCCCGGGTAGCCTCTGCTGCACTTGCAGCAGCCGCAACGATGAGGTTGCTGCTGCTGAGCGGCAGCACCCGAGGCGGCGGACCCGCGACTCCTGGCGCTGCATCCGCTATCGGGTCATGGCCTCCGGAGCCGCCTCTGCTGCTGCTGGTTGCTACCGCACGTGTTGCTACCGCCGGCGCTGCAGTTGCTGCGTCGGTCATGGCGGTGCCCGGTGCCGGTGTGCCGGTGATGGTGGGCATCGCGCTTTCCACAACCGGCAGACGGCCAGGCTCATGGTCAGCCGCCGCAGGCGCTGCTGGCTGGCACGTGCTCGGCACGAGCGGCTGCGATGGTGGGAGCTGCGCCGCCTCCAGCAGCTGCTGCAGCTCGGCGTCTGCCGCCAGCAGCTCGGGGACGTCGGCGAAAAACGGGTGCTGCAGCAGCTGCGTGGCGGTGGGGCGCTTCAAGGGGTCCATATTGAGGCAGACGTTGATCAAGTCAAGCATCTGGGGGCACGCCGCCTGCGGTGCGCGTGAGCACAATACAAGATCAGCAGGTCAGCAGGGGCGCCATAAAACTTGGAAGCCGCAGCGCCAACAAAAATCGTTTTCAACCCAAACAGTTGCACTAGCAGGTCTGGCTCACCGGCACGCGCTGCGCCAGTGTGCGGCCCGGCGGCGGCGTCTCCGCCAGCGCCGCTAGCCGGGGATAGGTGCGCAGGTACGCTGCGTGCCGGTCTGCCAGCGCGCCGCAGCAGCGCATGATGCGCCACAGCTGGTCCGGGCTGGAGGAGCCGGGGAACAGCGGCGTCCCCGACATCAGCTCCGCCAGCGTGCAGCCGAAGGACCAGATGTCCACCGCCGTGTCGTACGGCTCACACGAGATGATCACCTCGGGCGCACGGTACCAACGCGTCACGACGTAGTCGGTGAGACCACCAAGCCGCTGCTCCCGGTCGGCATGCGGCCCCGTTGCAGCTACGCTGCCGCCGCCTGACCGGGCGCCCAGAACTGCGCCGCCCACCGGCATGGACAGGTAGCGCGCCAGCCCGAAGTCGCACAGCTTCACCAGCAAGCCAGCGCCGCGGGGCACAGGGCTGTCGGGCTGATGCTGCCCGGAGCGCGCAGCAGGTGCTGCAGTTGCTGTCGTGGGTGGTGAGCTGGTGGTAGTGAGTGCCGTCGGCTGGCCAAGGAGCACATTGGCGGGCTGCGGGACAGCAGGTCAGGGGGTATGTAGTTTATTCCAGGAACCAAAGCGACCATGCATGGGGGCATACGGCGCGCTGTTTAGACTTAACGTAACAGAAAGCGAGTACCAAAACCCTGGGCCTACATTCCTCAACCCTGCCACGGAGCATGGTCCACGTTGCTGCATATATATGCCATCCACGCACCTTGACATCTCTGTGCACCACGCCCTGCTTGTGGCAGTGCTCCAGCGCGCGCAGCAGCTGCCACGCCACCAGCTTGGCCATGTCCGCGGGCAGGATGCCGTGAGGGCGTCTCTCCATTTCCTGAGTTTGTGCGAGTGATGCGGACGGCCACAGTTTCGGCAGAGTTGCTTGCAATCCCCAGTCACACAAGTATAAGAATCTTCCCTGCGGCGTCACCCATCAGCAAACTGCAGCAGTGCATGCTGACATATACCCAGCAGGCGGCCCCAAGTAAAACGTCTCTGTAGTCTGTGATTTCCACAGCGGGGCTGATGCTACGCACCTGCAGGAGGCTGTGCTCTGAGAGCTCAAAGATCAGGTAGATGCGCCCGCTGGTGCAACGGAACGCATTCAGCAAGCGTGTAACGTTGACATGCGGGGGCATGTCTTGGCCCAATTGTGCCTCCCGCAGAGCAAGCCGCTTGACGGCGGTGTCCGTGTGAGCATCCTTCATGCGCTTCACAGCGCACAACTTGCCAGTATCTTTGCACAAGCAGGCGTGCACATCCCCGTAGCTTCCCTCCGCAATGGTCCGGAGGTACACGTATTGCTGCGTGGGGCACGCACAGAGTTCGGACACCTAGTGTCACCGCAGCCAACACACAGGGTTTCCGTTGAACTCACGGCGACGCCGAACCGGGTATAAATCGCATCGGCTGAATCCTCATATATAGGTCTAGGTTTGTGACTATGTGCGAGCTTATGGCCAGGGCGTTCAGCCACCAAAACCAGGCCCCTCGATGTTCGGCGAAACGGCAGCTTTCGGTCCACTCTGCTCACCTCCATGTCATCAGCTGATCACACCTCATCCATGCCCAGGCACGCCACAAAATTGTCGGCAATAAACGATGGCGAGTTAAGAAACGCAAGTTCACAGGACCGCTGTCTACTACGTAATAGCAAGTAATGTTTACAATTATGTGATGGTAATCATCTTCTTTACGCGCGAAGCTTGTAATTAAAAATATCACAGATGCGGGCGAACTTGGATGGTATGCCTGCCGCCGTAGTTTTCGACACTGGCCGAAACTGGCCGCGAGTTTCGTATCAAAATGATGTTCTACTTTATAGGACTCAACATAGTATGGGCATGAAGACAAGCACGTTTATGGCTGCTCGCCCAGCGCACAGAGCGAGTCAGCGACGGCGTCGAAAGAAGTTTGTGAGCCGGCGTGGAGCGGCCATGCGCGTGCGTCGATGGCACTTCATGGTCAGGGCCAACGGAAAACCCCACAACAAACTCTGACAGGGTCTTGAGCGTGGACAGCTGCCATGAACTTGACGGCTCCAGGAAGTGGAGCCCGGCAACCGTCGGCAACGCGCGCATGTCCGTAACGCGCTCCCGCCCCATGCATACGGCGGCCTTTAGCAGCAGGGTGCCACCCATGCCCAGCAGCAGTGCTCTTATCTTAACAATATACGTAGAAATTTCCCGCAAATTCGGCGATATCGTAGACGTTCTTAAGCCCATCTACACTACGGCTTCTGGCACCCCGTGGCACCCCAATTTGGGGGGTTGGCGTGCCCCGGTCCCGTAGGGCCGGGCCACCCATACGTGTCATAAGCAGGGGTCACTGCTGGCTTGCCGTAACGTGCCTCTTGTCGCCCACCGACCAGCTGCTACGAGCATCGATGTGATAAGGTACCTAGAACCGTTGTACACAAGAGGAAGAAGGCCTGGCGATTGACCAACTCGCCTTGCAAGAACGACTTGCTTGCGCGCGAAACCGGATGTTGTCTATGTTAGCAATAAATCGAATACTATGCAGCGCAGTACTTAATGTACACAAGCGCGCACGCCGCGCAAATTAAACTGCGGCAGATCTGATTGAAGTTTGCAGCGCTGCGTTTGCGTATTAGATGAAACAAAAGCATTAGCGTCAAA
Organism: Chlamydomonas schloesseri; assembly: GCA_016834595.1. Classification (NCBI taxonomy): domain Eukaryota; kingdom Viridiplantae; phylum Chlorophyta; class Chlorophyceae; order Chlamydomonadales; family Chlamydomonadaceae; genus Chlamydomonas; species Chlamydomonas schloesseri. The sequence continues at coordinate 307,007 of JAEHOD010000016.1, forward strand.
TGTCCAATTTGAATACTTTCCTGATGTAGTCATGGGGAAATCGCGAAGAACAATGAACGGGCCGAGTCCGGGAACTTTGGTCCCAGCGCAGCAGGCATGAGTGCTTGGTAAACATGCAAGCAATAGCTATATGCGGTAAGTAAAAAAACCGTCCGGCCGCGAACTTGTCGGGGTATCCGGCGGAACCCGGGCCGCACTGTGCGGCCCCTTCATTCAGTTAGGGCGCTCGCTCGCGAGCACTTCAGGTACGTCCATTCGATGCCGAATATTACCACTTATCAGCGCACCAACATTTCAATTGAAACGCTGCTCGCCTGCTCTTGTTGAAAGAGCAGTGTCGTGTCCTGAGTCATGTCCGCTCCTGAGTCGTGTCCGCTCCTGAGCCGTGTCCGCTCCTGAGCCGTGTCATCCGCTGTGTGCACTATGGTCATTGCACATAATACTCAGCGCTCCTCGAGCTGCACATGCAACGATTCAACAACTCGGCGAAACTGAGGCGCTGGTCCACGCAATCAATGCAGGCAACGTACACGCTCGTGTTGCTGCTGCGCTTACGGACGAATGACAGCGCCTGATTAATGCCAAGCAAAGTGTCCGGGGTGCATCGCGACCGGAACCCCTACCGCTACGCAGTACCACGGCTTGCCCCTTTGGGGAACATGGGATGAGGGGGTTGTGGTTACCAGCCCATGGGTGAAGGGGCCAGGGGGCCAGGGGGCCAGGGGGCCAGGGGGCCAGGGGGCCAGGGGGCCAGGGGGCCAGGGGGCCAGGGGGCCAGGGGGCCAGGGGGCCAGGGGGCCAGGGGGCCAGGGGGCCAGGGGGCCAGGGGGCCAGGGGGCCAGGGGGCCAGGGGGCCAGGGGGCCAGGGGGCCAGGGGGCGAGGGGGCGAGGGGGCGAGGAGGCGAATGCCTAGTTGGGGACCCTGTAAAAACCGAGGGACCCCCCCTGCACCGATCGAGGTGACCGCAAGGGCTTTTGCCCCTCCCCCTTTCGGGGGAAGGGGCAAGCCAACCGTGCTTGCCGACCTTCCCGCTCTTGCGCGGCGCTGCTGTGTTGGCCTGAACTACCGTCTGGCTCTGCTCCCAGCACCCAAGTGACTCAACCAAGGCGCACCAACGCCCCAGGTCAGCCAGCCCGCATTCACCTTCCATGTCATAATACCACAGAAGCCTGCTGTCCTGACAGCTGTGGCACCCCACACCAACGGCGCCCAAGGAGTGCAACCTGCTGCGATGCAACCGTGTCAGTCAGGTGTGCTGCCCCCTCCCCACCTTCCAAGCCTGCAGTATAAGCGCGGATCCATGGACGACACACCTGCTGCGCGGCAATGTGGCGTGCTAATCGGCCAGGTTCATCGCACTGACCCAGACATTCGTCGTCAAGCAGCCACTGCTGCCGAGTGGGGTCAGGCTGTTAGCAGCGTTACAGCCTGGAAGTCTGGAACGCAGCGCGCACTTTGGCCAACGTGAACAGTATGCACTGCAGTCTAGCAGGGGTGCTACTCATTGCCACAAACATGCATTGAACAGCAGGACTTGGGGCCTGCTGCTAAGGCGCCTTGATATGATAACCAGGCCCACACCTTCATTCCAAGTTTGCTGGCTCCTCCGCTGCAGTACCATGGGTTGGGATTACAGAGGTTGGGCGGGGGTGCCGCTGGCGTACCTAGCGTGTGTGCGTCTGTGTGGGAGGTGGCGCGTGGGATAGGCACATCGGGCGGGGCCCTGTGGTAATGGGCGCGAGCCCCGGTGCCTGGGTTTGTGGTGCCCTGCTCAGGTTGCATTGCTTGGTTGAGTGTTTTGCGCGGGCCTTGGTGGTGCTGCTTGCTCATGTGCACGGCACCCACACACTGTGTCGGGCCGTGTGAGGGAGTACCTCATTTGCGGTGGGGTTCCCCTGGGTGTGATGTCCTGGTCGTCCTGCCCCAACCCTGCTGTCCCTGCTTTCACACCATGTGCACACGCCACCTGTTACGGACATGCGCTACCAGCTATCCTGGCAATCAGCGACAGCTATTGACCCTCAGGGTCCGATACCATCACGGGGCACCCCCCATGACCGCCCTAGGCGGCCGCTAGTTTGGGGGACGTAGCCCCTCAAAAAACCACATTGTGTTCGTACAGGATTCGTATGGGCTTGTATGGTGCTGGACAGTGGCAGGTGGACCGCAGCGAGGAGGTGGGAGCGGGGGAATGCGGGGGTTGGGAGCTGGGGGGGAGAGGGCCGGGTGGAGGGGCTCACTCGGGGTTGGAGCGTGGGGTTAGAGGCATGAGGAACGCATCTGCCCGATCTGCCTGCTCTTCAATTGAAAATTTCTTGCGATCCAATCAATTGCGCATTAAAGTTTTATTGGAGCACTGCATTACCATTGGAAAGTAGTTCAGCAAGGTCAAGAGACAGTTTGACCCGACAGATCCGGACACGACGCTGGCCAGTTTTACTGCAAAGCTACTTTGAATACCATTGTATGAATGGCGCTGGCCGGGCCCAAAGTGGCCAGCGCAAAGCCCAGCTTGGTAAAATTTTAGCCTTCTCATGGCGTTGCGGGGCGACAGGCCGACGCCGCGTCTACAGTACACAGGTAAGCTTAAAACCGCGAGATTGTGGTCGTTTGTGTCACCGTGACCAGTTGGCCGTGTCCTCTCCCTTGCAGATGACACTACCCGTTCCCGCGCTGCTGGCACCCCCGAGGCTGCCGCGGTCACGCGCAGCCCGCTAGGTTTGGCTGCACATACTGCCGCCCCTCGCAGCGGTGCCACCCCCTCATGGCGGCCACCTGGAGCAGCCGGCCACGCGGCCGCACAGCCAGGGGTTTCTGGTGCTGTCTCTTCCTCGATGTCGACCGGCGGCCCACAGGCTGCACGCCAGAGCCGGAGCCCCGGCCCTTTTGCTTACGGCCCATCGCGGTCACTGGAAGCTGACGACGTCCGGTGCGCGTCAAGCGTGTCTCCGACCTCAGGTGCAAGCCTCAGCCCTCAACAGCAGGGCTACAGGGCGGGGACCAGAGCGGGCCACCGCTACCGTGTCGGTGAGAGGCTAGACTCTGTGGGCACCTCACCAGAAAGAGTGGCGTCGCCAGATGGCGGCAGCAGACGGCACCAACGGAATTCGGAGGCTGCTCAGCGGGTGAGCCAACAGCGCGAAAGAGTATCCTGCGTCCGGGAGTTATGCTTTTATCGCTGGTGACAACAAAACAAGCACTGAATGTAATGAAGTGTGCCGCGGTGCGCGCCCGATCAGACCTGATTGCCATGTCTTCCTCCACTGCAGGCATCTGTCGAGTCGTTCCTGCTAAGCTTGCCGCTGGGGGAGGATGCGCAGTCTGCGCAGGTGTGCGCTGACGGCCGCAGGACGTGCATGTAGGCGGGCGGCCGAAACCGGCCAGGCATTTCGCACATTGTTGTGTGCGAGTAACGTTCTGCAAGCGAGCTCAAGTCCGCGGTGTGCGCTGTGCTGCAGGTGGAGGCGAAAGTGGCTGAGCGGCTGTATGCCGCCGAGGCGGCGCAGGCAGCGCTGCAGGAGCGCCTGCAGCAGTGGTAAGGCTCGAGCCGAGCAGGCCCGCTGCCGTGCTACCCCAAACAGCATCACGCGCTCCTATTGTGCCGTAACCTTGTAAGCGGCGTTCCGCTGTGTGTAACTCCGACTCCAGGTCCAGTGTGGCGACGGAGCTGTACGGCATGGTGGCGGAGCAGCGTGCAGCCAAAGCGGCGGGCGGGCAGGCAGGGACACAAGGTGTGGGCGGGCTTGATTGTTGAGGAATTGCGGGGGGTGCAGCGCGAAGGGGTGGTTGCCTTTGCGGCGGCTCATGCAATTTAATAACCCAGCTTCTGTTGCTTATGCGAGATGCCGTTGCCGGGCTGTGCCCGTGCCAACCTAATGCGTTGCAGACCCAGCCACGCTGAGTGCTATCAAGTCAGCGATCTCAGACTACGTGCGCGGCGAGCAGCACCGCCAGCATCACTCGCATTATCACCCACAGCTGACGGACCAGAACTCGTCGCCAAGGGCTGGCCCTGCATCCGTGCCGTCGCGCATCATCACCGGGCCGCCACCCATCAGCACCAGCAGTCCACAGGAGGAGACGCCCACGGCGCACTACCGCAGCTCCCGGCTTGCAAACAGTGCCAGCCAGCAGCCAGCGGCCTCACACAGCTACGGCGGCGCCATGTGGACGCCCGAGGGGCGGCCGGCGCCTCCGTCCCGTGGCTCGGAGGCTCCGGGAGGGGTCGGAGCCGCGGCCGGCAGCTGGGGCGGGTACTATCCAACCAACAGCAGCGCGGCAGCGACTGCGGAGGTGATGCAGCTGCGGCAGGAGGTCCGTATGCGCTGCAGTGGGGATTGCGTGCACTCGCGTAGATAAGCAGGCCGGCGGCTTTCGAGATGGCTATTAAGCGGCACAGTTCGGTACTATTTTCAGCATCAAGGACATGTTTGTTCATGTCCCTGCACCTACCACCATGTCCTTCTTGCGTGCGCAGGTTGTGAGGCTGAGATCGGAGCTTGCAGCGAGCCGTGCAGGCGCAGCGGGCGGCGGGCCACGCGTGCTCGGGCCTGCGCAGATGGAGCAGCACGACCGGCAGATGGCGGCGGCGGTGATGATGCAGGCCGCGCTCATGCCGAAGGTACGGTAGCACGTTGCTGTGGTGCGGATGCGCGGTGGCCGTTGTACTTGGGTTGTCTCTGTGCGTGATGCTATGGAGATTGAGGGGTATCCATACGACAATGAGCTGCAGGCACAAAGGGCTGGGCAACAGGATGATTACCAGCCTCCAAATGTGCTGGCTGTATGCGCAGGCCTCAACCCTGGCGCTGTCGGCGCCGGACCCTACTCAGGCTGCGCTGTTGGCGGCGCTGCGCACAGAGCTGGAAGTCGCTCGAGTGGCGGCGGCCGAGCAGGCAGCCAAGGTACCGTATACGGTACTGCAGCGTTGCGCGCGCAACTGACAGCCATGCACAAATCACCTAGCGCACATGCTTCTGCCGGATCTCGAAAGCTCATGTCTCTTTGTACTGTGGTTCAACACCCGCAGGCTGCCGCCTCTGGGGATGAGGCGCAGCGACTGCGGCGCGCGCTTCTGGACGCAGAGATAGAGCTGCAGCAGGCGGCGGTGGCGGGCGAGGCGGCCAAGCAGCAGGTGCAGCAGGTGAGATTGCGGAGTGCAGGAGCTTGTCGTACAACCGCGCGGTACAACCGGTCGAGGGTGTGTCGGTGCGGCTCTTGCGTTGCCAGCCGCGCACAGTCAGGCGATGATGTACGGCACTGTACTTCATGAGCACACCCGGCGTTGTGTAAGGAAATGCATGCGGGGTGCTGCAGGCGGCAGAGGAGGTGGCGGCGCTGCGTGCGGGCAACTCACGACTGGCTGCCGAGCTGGAGGTGGAGCGAGGCAAGGCGGCGGCGGTGGTGACCGCAGTCAGCGGGAAGGCCGAGGAGGTGGGATGTGGGTGAAGGCTCTAATGTGGGGGCATCTTCATGCAGCTGTGCTAGGCGCCCGTCGAGCGATATAGCTGCTTGCGCCATAACTAGTATGAATATAGAGAACAGAGGAGCCGTCACCCCGGGTCCTGTGCTGGCGCTCTGTAGGCTGCAAGCATGCGGCGGGAGCTCAACCAGGCGCAGGCAGAGCTGCAGCTGGCGCGGGCGGAGCTGGCGGCGAAGCAAGTGGAGACGGCGCAGCTGGGCGGGCGGCTGGCGGCTAGCGCCCAGGAGCTGAGCGCGGCGCAGGCCGCCACCTCGGCGCTTCGGGAGCACGCCGGCGCGGTGAGTCTGTCGGGATCCTAGCTTGGATGTGCAGGTTGCCACGGCAGCATGTGTCCAGCACAGATGAGCAGGAAGTGATGTGTCGCAATTGTGGCGGTGCAGGCGCACCTGTTGCCTGCGACGCAGGCGGAGCGGGACCAGGCGCTGAGGCGAGTGGAGCAGCTGCAGAGCGAGTTGGCGGGCTCCATGGCGGAGGTGCGTCGGCTGCAGGCGGAAGCAACAGCAGCAGCAGCCGCTGCCGCAGCGGCTCGGGGGCCCCAGTCGCCACACGCTGCCTCACCAGCGCCAGAGCAGCGGGGTGAGGCTGAGGCACTGCGCCGCCAGCTGGCTGCAGCGGTGGGCGCCGCGACGGCGGAGCGGCAGGCGCAGGCAGCCGCTCAGGCCGCAGAGGTGCAGCGGTTGCGGTCGGAGGCGCAGGCTGAGGTGGAGGCGCTGCGGGGCCGGCTGGCGCGCGCGGAGGCGCAGGGTGTGGAGCTAGACCGACTGCGGCAGGAATGGGCGCGTTCCGTGGCGGAGGCGCAGAAGCTGCGGAGCAAGCTGGCGACTGTGGAGGCAGCGGCGGCAGCAGGGCGGCAGGAGGTGGAAGCGGCTCGCATGCACGTTGCGGCGGCGCAGGCGGCGGAGGCAGAGGCCATCCGTCACGCCGAGCAACTGCGCAGCGACAGAGAGATGGCGCAGGTGGCTGCGGAATCGGCGCAGCAGCAGGCAGAGGCACTGCGTCGGGAGCTGGCAGCGGCTTCAGGCGCAGCGTCAGGCGCAAGCAAAGCAGCTGAGCTGGAGGCTGCTCTGCGCCAGCGGTCACAGGAGGCGGAGCGGGCAGCGCAGGCGCAGGCGGCTCTGATGCAGCAGGTGGAGGTGCTGCGGAGCGAGCTCGCGGCGGCGACAGAGCGCACCGCGGAGCAGCAGCGAACGAGCGCTCGCCTGCAGGCCTCGCTGCAGGCCGCAGAGAAAGCGGCCGCGACAGCGGCAAACAAGGTGTGGGAAGTGGAGGCGGAGGCAGCGACGCTGCGGGAGCAGACCTCACAGGAGGCGGCGAGAGCGCAGGTGGAGGCCGCCGCAACGCGAGAGCGTCTGGCTGCTCTTGAAGCTGAGCTGGCAGCAGCAAAGGCTGCAGCCGGGCGGGCAACGGCTGGCTCCATCCCTGCCGAAGGAGCACCTGCGGCGGAGGCAGGGTTCCAGACAGAGGTGCAGGCGGCTAAGCAGGAGGCCGCAGAGGCGGAGGCGCGGGCGGCGCTGCTGGAGGAGGGGCTGGAGCAGCTGCGCGTGCGCTGCGAGCAGCTGAGCACAGGGCTGCAGCAGGCGCGTGCCCGGGAGGAGGCTCTTGCCAGAAAGCTGGCCGAAGCCCGCAACCCAGCGCAAGGTCACGCGGCCGCTGCTGACGACGCGGGTGCTGCTGCAGGGAGAGCCTGGTCAATGGCGTCAGATCAGGCGGCGGCTGAGGAGGCGCTACGGCGAGTGGTGGAGCTGGAGGCCGCACTAGAGCAGGCGCGAGGACGGGAGGAGCACCTGAGCGCCAGCCTGGCGGACTCGGTGCGGCAAGCCACACAGCAAGCCGCAACCATAACGTCATTGCAGGTTGGTTGGTGGGTGGGTTTGTGGGTGGGCGTGTACCTTTATGCTCGGCCCCTCAACGTGAAGTCAGTACAGTCAGTAAATACGGTACGTGCAGGCTTCGCGGACATTGTTGCGAATCCAGGCTGACGCGGCTGCGCCGTTTGTACGTGTGTGCATGGGCTACAGGAAGAGCTGCGCTCTGCCCAGCACCTGCAGCAGCGGGTGGTGGCGGGGCTGCAGCGCGCGGCCAGCAGCAGCGCCCTGTCTGCCATGGCCGTGGCCGCGGCAGCCGCCGCCACTAGCCCCGGCGCCAACGCCGACCTCCGGCACACCAGCAGCTTCAGCGCGGGCGCCGCAGCACCGCTCGGTACCGTCGTTGCCGCTGTGGGCCCCAGTGGCGCCTTGTCCACCTCGCCCAGGCACAGCCTCACAGTGCTGCTGCCGGCGCGCCTCAGTTGCACTAGCACAGGCGGAGCGGCTGATGGGGACGGCGAGCTGTCGCCAGGAGCGGTAGCGGCGATGGCGCCCTCGCCGCAGCAGCTGCGCCTCGCGCTGATGGTCGCACGCCAGCAGGTGAGCCGGTCAGTCGCTGGCGTGTTGTCACTTGAAAGCCCTTTCAACCCGCAGCCGTACGGCAAACGGAAAGCAGTGTGCTGATGATTGCGTGCCTGTGCACTGTCCTACATGATGCAGATAAGAGTGCTTGAGGAGAGGCTCGCGACTCAGGCAAGCGCAGCAACATTACGCTGGACATTGTACACGGGCACCAGAGTCGTTGGCAGTCAAATGTGCATGGCACGCGTTGCTAAGACCAGTGTCTCCGTTCGCTTTGTTGTGTACATAGGCGGCGGCCAGTGCTGCCGAGGCCCAGCATGACGCGCAGGCCGAGGCAAGCTTGACACTGCAACTGACCACGATGGAGCAGCGCCTGGCGGCTGCGCAGGTGACAGCGTAACTGCAGTCTCTCTCAGCTAGGGGACGCAGCTTATTGCTGCTTTGGCGCTGCATGTGAAACACTCATTGGTATCGTCGCTACAAGTCTAGTCCTGTACCAGAGGCTCATGCTTGCTCAAAACTGCCATGTTGGCAATGCATTCAGGCCACCATCCTGGACCAGGCTTCGCAGTTGGGGGACTTGGAGCAAGAGCTGCGCCGCTGCCCCTCCGGCTTCGGCATTGACAGCTCTGATGGCGGCGCCGTGCCTGCAGCGGAGGGTGTGGACGCGGCATCGGCAGCAGGGGCGGCAGAGCAGCGTGGTATGGAGCGGGAGGCGTGGCAGCAGGAGCGGGAGCAGTTGCGCTTGAGGGGAGAGGAGGCGGCGCAGCAAGCGCAGGCGGTGGAAGCGAAGCTGGTACAGGTACGTATGCCTGGCAAGCGGAGAGGGCCGCGCTTTGGAAATGAATCTAAAACCGCTACTCGGACACAGGCGTCGCGCACAATGGAGGAGTTGCAAGCCGAGGGGCGAGCGCTGAAGCAACAGGTGCGTGTCAGTCCCAGCAAGGAGCGAAGCCATATACCGGTAATTCGGTCTGAGTTTTGTTTATCGGCTCGTCAAGCACCGACTCGCTAGACGGGCCTCGTGTCGCTGTCGCTTGCAATCACCCGCGCAGCTGGAGGAGCGAGGTGACGAGCTGAGGGTGCGCGCGAGAGGTGCCGCCGTGCTGCAGCAGGAGCTCGACGAGGTGGGCATGGGTGGGTGATGTGGGGAGGTTGGGTCGAATTGGTGGACTGAGTGGGAGCATAGTGGAGAGGGTGGCAAGGGCCGACTCGCAGACTCTGCATACGGTAAGGTATGTTGGGCACACTGGCCAATCTTGATGCCTTGCTGGCAACAACTGTGTGCATGCAGGCTGAAGCCGACCGCCAGGCAGCCCACCGGCTGGCGGAGGAGACGGCAGAAGCGGCGGCACTACGGCAGGTGCGCTTGCGACCCCGGGGGTAGTGGCTGGCGCGCTGCATTTATTGACTACGCTGCGATTACAAGCACGTTCTGCGCTGCGATCGCCGCACAGGCCGAGGCGGAGAAGGGCCTTGCGGCGCTTCGCGATGCGCTGGCGGCCGCGGAGGCGGAGGCCGCACACCGCGGCGCCCACATCCAGGAGCTGCAGGGCACCGTGCAGCAGCTGCAGGTAGGCGGAGGCTGCTGGGCCATTGCCTACCACCGATGCCTATGGTAATCTCTGACAAACAGAAAACTCACATCTGCCGTGGTCCCATTGTGCCAAAACAGGATGCGCTGGCGGCCGCTGTTGCAGCGGACATTGGCAGCGCGGTGTCTTCGCTCAGTCAGTCCCAGTCGCAGGCGCAGGCACAGGCGCAAGCTCAGGTGCAGGCGCAGGAGCAACAGGAGGCGGAGCGCCAGGCGCAGCAGAGGCAGGCGCAGCAGCAGGCGCAGCTGTCCTCGCCTTCGCAGCGCTGGTATTCGCAGCGGCAGCTGCGGCTGGGCATTGATGGTCTGGCCGAGGGCGGCAGCATGATAGGCGGTTACGGGTTTGGTTATGACTTCATGTACAGCAGTACGAGCAGCATGCCGTCGGACAACGACCTGTCTGCGTCACCTCCGGCTGCTGGGGTCGGTGCGCCCACCGCCATGGCGCAAAATGGCATGGCGGCGGCGGCGGTGGCAGCGCCGGATGCGGTCGAGGCGGCGTTGCCGGCAGCCGCTCAAGCAGCCCCTGCTACAGCCGCTGCGGCGGCGAACACTCCTTTCGCGGCAGCGGGGCAGCTACCAGTTGGTGATGCGGCGGACGGCCCCGGCGCAGGTCAGGATGGTGGCGAGGTGGACGACGACGGCCACGGCTTCGGCAGCGTATCGCCCCTGCGGGGTGGCTCACGCCGGACCGACAGCAGCGACAGCGCCTGGGCAGCCACAGCTGGAGCAGGACAGGAGCGGGCGGAGGCTGACTTGCTGGCCGCTGCCATAGAGGCGGCGGCGGCCGAGGCGGAAGCTGCAGCCTTGGTGCAGGCGTCAGCCCAGGCAGGTGGCTCCGTAGCTCCCGCGTCTGAAGGGCTACAGTTGGCCGCAGAGCCACCGGCCCGGCGTGGTTCGCAGCAGCAGCAAGCAGGGGCGCAAGAGCAGGAGGCGGAGGCGGAGGTGCTTGCAGCGAGCTTTGGCGAGCAGCTGTCCTCCTCATCGCCTGACAGCCCGCTGGGGGTGGCACGGGGCGGGCGTGGCCGCGCTGGGGGAAGCCCGCCGCCATCGCTAATGTTGATCGCTACGGGCGCGGCTGCGCCAGTCGTTCGGGGCACGTCAGACGGAGCGTCAATCGGGTCGCCACCGCTCACGGCCACGTCTTCAGCTTACGCGGAGGCGGCGCTGATGTCAGCACGAGCCTCGACTGCCGACAGCGCAGGAGCAGGCGAAGCGGCGCGCGGTGGTCTCGGAGAGCATGGCACTGAGGCCGAGGAGGCGCATGGGCGGCTTGCAGATGAGGCAGCACCTGGGGGCCATATACAGCCGCACCCGCCGCTGCACGCGCAAGCAGAGCATGGTCATGGTTACAGCCACCATCGCGGCCACCACCACCATCACCACCACCGGGAGCACCGACGTACGGATGATCGTGAGGCCGCGCCGCAGCCGCAACAAGATGAGGGACCGGAGCCAGGGCTAGACGTGGAGCAGGTGGAGGCACAGCAGCTGCAGAGGCTGCACGGCGCTGCTGCTGGTTCTGCTGTTGCTGCACCTTCTGGGCAGTCGGCCGACGGCATGGCAGCCTACGTCGCAGAGCCTGCAGCTGACCTGAGCGCAGGCTTACAGGGTCGGGCAGCGGCGCGGGGTGGCAGCAGCGCTGGCGTGAGCGAGCTCGACGGCGACGGCGGCAGCAGCATCGGTGGCGGTGACTACCACAGCGGCGGCGGCGGCGGCGGGGGACGCGCCGCCATCGGCAGTAGCTACAACCTTGCTGAGCATGAGGCGATGCTGGCGGCTGTAGCCATGTCACTCAGCGGGGGCGGGCTCTTCGGCATTGGCGGCGACGGCGGCAGCGGCAGCCTGCTTGGCGGCCGCGACAGCGCTGACTACGGCAGCAGCCTTGGCGGCGGCGGCGGCACTGATGGCGGCGGCGTGGGATCTGGCGGCACGGCTGTGGCGGCATACATGGCGGCGGCGGCGACTGCGGCGCTGACGTCGACCTTCCGCTCTGGTGGCGGCGCGAGCGCCAGCTCAGGCGGCTCGGGCCGTTTGAGCCCCGGCGGCGGCAGCAGCGTGGCCGCGGGCGAATCGGACCTGCAGGAGCTTCGGGAGCGGCTGAGCCAGCTGGAGCGGCTGTTTGGCGGCGCGGCAGGTGGAGGAGCAGGAACAGAAGACGGAGCAGGTGGTGGGCGCGGCGCCGCAGTGGCGCTTGCGGCGGCAGGCAGTCCCGCCGCCGGCACGTCGCTGTTTGCAACCCCGCAACAGCACCTGCCTGGCCCGCCGGGCTCAGCTGCGACGACGCCAGGAAGCGGCATCTGGGGCACCTACATGGCGGCGGCGGCAGCCGGCGGCAGCGGCGGGCCCCCGGCGCCATCGCCGTACATGTCCGCGGCGTCCAGCCGCCGCGTGTCCACTGCGGCGCCGTCGCTGCCGCCGTCCGCCCGCCACTCGGCCTCTCAGGTGCCGGCGCTGCCCGCCGGCCTCGGCTCGCCGCCGCTGTACCTCTCTCACCAGCCACGTCTGCCGCCGCGCTTGGGCGGTGGCGGCGGAGCTGGAGCGGGCAGCATGAGCGTAGGCGGCGGCACAGGGCGCTCACCGGCGCGGCACTCGGAGCCGGGGCCACGCATGCAGGTGGGCGCTGAGTCCTCGCAGCCCCACTTCTCAGCCTTCTTCCATTCCACACGGGACGGCGCCGCCGGCGTCTGGGCCGCCGCAGCTTCGGCGGCGTTCGGCACCGCCGCAGCCGGTGCCGGTCCTGCGTCTCCCACCAGCGCGGCTTACTACCCACCCGGGGCGGCAAAGGGTGCGCCCGGCATCGCCCCTCGGCTGGGGCCGGGGCTGGCGGCAGGGGAGCAGGATTCCCCAAGGAGCCGCCGGGTGAGTGAGCCGGCCTGGACGGCAGCACACGCGGCAGGGCTGGCAGCGCAGCCCGGCTCAGTAGGGCGGGGGATGCGCGCGCATGGCCATGGCTTCCTCAGCTGGAACGCAGGCTCGAGCTCAGGGGCGATGCGGCCGCCGGCGGCGGGGCCGCCGGGCCTGTCGCCGGCGCGCGCCCCGAGCATGGGGCAGCTGTCGTCCTCCCGGGTGAGCTGCAGTCGTGTTGTGCTTGCTGCCTTGACGTTCCTGCTTGGGTGTGTCGGGTTGCTTGACACCCAGCGCAGAGCTTTGTAAACAGGAGCGTCTGTCCGCTTGCCTCGTGTGTCTAATGGCCTGCGCAGCGCACGTCGCGGGAGCGCGAGATGACGAGGACGCAGAACAAAGTGCGCGACCTGCAGGTGAGAGCGGACTAGCCCCAGCAGCGGCGGCGGCGCTGTGTGCACGCATACGAGGCCACACACACGGCGTGTCGTACTGCGTGACGCCACAGCCCATCCTGACTGCTTCCGCTCCGCTCCGGTGACCAACAGGCTCAGCTGGACGCACTGATCGCCAAAGCCGGCTCCGGCTCCCTCGCCTCGCCCGGCCCTGGCGGGAAGCCGCAGCGCATCAGCGAGAGCCGCACCCTAAGCAGCAGCGGCACCGCCACCACTGAAACCACAGAAGGCGGCGCCGCAGCACCACCAGCCGCTGCAGCCCCTGCGGAGTCAGTAGCGCCGGCCGGCGCATATGCAGCTGGCAGCAACGATGGCACTGGGGCGAAGGCAGCAGGCACAACTACAGCGGCGGCACTGCCAGCGTCTGCCTACTCGTCCTCGCCCGCGCGACGGACTTTCAAGTCCACCTCTGCCAAAAGCTATCACACGCAGCAGGGAGCCGTCTCTCCGTCCGCATCCCATGACGGCGGGGCGTCGCGGATGCCTGGCCAACGCGGCCAGGGATCCAACGACGGCTCTGCCAGCTCTGGCGCAGAGGTGGGTGACAGCAGGGCACCCCAACAGCTAAATGCAGCAGGCATCGGCCTATGTCACGACTTACAACACTTCTTCCCTTATTGCTCATTGTACTGATGCCTTGTGTTGTGCTCTGCCCTGCCTTGACAGACGCTGCTTGGCTCCCGCCGGTCCTTCAGCTTTCCTCGCACCAGCGCCACCAGCATTCACGGCCCCGCCTCGGACACTCACCACCACCACCACCCTGCTGCGCCGCCACTGCCGCCGCCAGCGCCCACACCGCCCCGGGGCCGCAGCAGCCGGGCCACGAGCGGCAAGGGCGGCTTCGCGGTGGACGGTGCAGCCAGGAGCGCCAGGCAGTCGAGCAATAGCGGTGCTGGTTCTGTGGCGGAGGCGTCTGCACTCGTGCGAGAGCTTGACCAATATCTAGGACTGGGAGCGAAGCGCTTCTGAAAGCGGAGGGCGATTGGAGGCCCGCAAGAGGCCCTCACTGGAATTGGGTACTGTGCTCTTAAGCTGGAACTGAGTACTGGCGTGGGTGCATACGGATGTGTTAGAGAAAACAAGGGAGAGTACCATGAAAGACTTGTGCGTGCGAAGAGACATACGGATGTGTTGTTTGTCAGGTTGATAGGATTTGGCCGGGCTACAATCTGTACGGTGCCCTCCGATTGGGTCGGCATTGTGTTGCCGTGGCCGTGGCCACCTGTACGATTTCATTCATTTTCGGGTGTCAGGAGCTACGCAGGCTAGCACACAAAATGCACGTGAGATTGTGCTACAGTAGTCTTACAGAGTGTGAAAGCGCTGCCATTTCTCTCTTTGTTGAGCCACTGCGCACTTGGCCTGCATCCCTCAAATCCATGATAGGGTTACACCAGATGCGACTGGAACACAGCATGCTACAACCACCATCGTTTCCACTTGGCCAATGGAACACGACAGTCTGAGATCCTGAGCCTACTGTAATGATACTGCGTACCCGCGCAGCTGATGCATTACTATGCGTCTACCATAAGATGCTTCCTTAGTAGCCAGCCAGCCAGCCTTCCAGAACCTGCCAGACCTGCCTCAAATACTGCCTTTCTAGTTGTAACCGTCTGAGCATTGGATCAGGTTCAGCGCACGCAACCTCATGCATCCTGGTTGCTCGGCAGGCGCGGGCGCCACAGTGCGCGCGACGACCCAGGCGTGTCCGGCAGCGGGCTCCACACGGACATTGCCATTGCGCTGTAGCCCCGCGGAGGCAGCTCGCCCGCATCAGACCCGGCCACACTGTCATCCAGGGGAGCGGCCTCGCCCTCGCCGTCAGAGCCTGCTGCCACAGAACCCTGCCCACTCGCGGGCTCCGTTGTCACCCCGCTGTCCACTGCTGCAGCTGCGCCCAGCTCTTCATCAGCGAAGGGCGCCGCCGGCACCCGCGGCAGTGTGGCTGCCATGCCTGCGAACACACGCAGCCGCCGGCCCACCGGCGTGTCCACGTGCTGCCCACTGTCAGGACCGCCCTCGGGGCTGGAGATGGCACCGTTGCCATCGCTGCCGTCGGAACTCGCAGCGCCGGACATGGCCACTGCCGCGGCAGCAGTAGCCCGCAGCAGTCGCAGGTAAGGGCTCTCAGGAGAGGGGGCGCCGCTGCGCTGGAAGGCAGCCGAAGCCCACGGGCCCACGTGGCTGCCGGCATCCGACTGATCCAGCCCCTCATCGTCGTCGTCGTCGTTCAGCCCCCCCGCCTCGTGCCAATCCACATTCTCGCCTGCAGCGGCGCGAGTGCGCGCGACGCTGCGCAGGTATGCACCGCCGCCGCTGTCATGGTCACCGCGGCGAGGCTGGGGACAGGGCGGGGCATCAGGGGCAGCGCCGCTAGCCGCCGGGCCGCCCGCAGTGCAGCTGCCGCTGCTGCTCGGAGGCGTGGCCTGATCCTCAGCGCCACCAAGCCCCTGGACCGGCAGCAGCAGCGTCAGGCCTGATACCGATGACGGCGGGCTGGGACCGGCGGCCTGCCCAGGGTACGGCGCGGCCGAGGGCGGCCCCGCGGCCCACTCATGGAACAACGCCGCGGCAGCGTTGGACGGGCTCCACAGGCTGAAGGTGTCCTCTTCCTGCAGGTATGCTAGGAACTCGGACGTCAGGCCGGGGTAGCCGAGAGGGGGAGCCTGCGGCGGCACCGGCTGCTGCTGCTGCGTGTGGGGATGGTGCCGAGACACCGCCAGCTGCTGCGGCTCCTCATGCACCGCTGCGGGCGAAAGCGCCGATGTCACACGCTCATGTAACTCAGTGGTCTCCGTCTCTTCAAGAATCACCGCGGTGCTAGTGCCGGCGCCGATGCCCGCAACGCCAGCGCTATCACTGATGCCCACCTCGTCGCCCTCCTCGCCACCCTCCTCGTCACCCTGGTCCATCACCAGTGTCGGCGCAACGTGCAGCGGCTCCCCCTGCTCCCCGACCTCTCCAGCTGCGCCAAGCAGCGCCTGCCCGGGCCCCTCCTGCTCATGATGGTGCGCCTGCGCCTGCGCCTGCAGCTCCAGCGCCAGGCCCTCTGCGGACGGCATCATGAGCAGCTCATCCACCAGGCGGCCGATCAGCGCCAGCGCCCGGCCCTCAGCCGAGCTGCAGCGAGCCGCCACCGCAAGCTCGCTGTCGCTGGCGGCAGCAGCTGCAGCCGTCATCGCAGCAAGGTTGGTCGCGCTTGCCGGAGGCGCTGCGTCAGAGGTTGCTGTAGAGCTGCTGCTGGCGGTGGGCGTCGGCTGCTCAGGACTCTCCACGTCCGTTGTCGCGACATCGGGCACGGACGTGGGTGCATCGGCGTGCGGCAGGAAGGGCAGCGGTAGTGTGCATGCATTTGCCTGGAAGTGCCACGCCAGCACCTCGCGCTGCCGCTCAGCCGCCAGGTCCGCCAGCGCGCACAGCTGCACCACCAGCACCTCCACCGCGGAGGGCAGCACGCGCAGCAGGCTGTCCAGCGGGCTCAGCGGCGGCGGCGCAGAGGCGCCGGGCGCCGCCGCATCTGACGCCGGGGAGCGGCTGAGGGCGGTGGCGGCCAGGAAGGCCTGCACCTCGGCGTCCGAGGGCAGCTCGCGGCCCGCCAGGCGGAAGGAGCAGGGCGAGGCTCCGGAGTCTGGAGATGCGCCAGAGTGGCTGTAAGGCGACTCCTCCGCCGGCGGCTGGCAGTTTTCCTTGTTGGAATCTGTAGCGCCGTCGCTGCCGTCACTGCTGCTGCGGTTGCTGCAAGGGCCGCCGCCGCCATCGCCGCTGTCAAGGTCTTGCACCGCATCCTCAAGTGCTGAGCTGCTGCGTCCAGAGGTTGCACAGAGCTTGCCGGGGGCTGCTGCGCCGCTGCTGGCCGGCGTAGGGGCTGGTGCCGGCGGCCGGCTTTGCTGAGACTGGGATGTGGTGAGCACCGGCCAGGGCACCAGGCGCGGCAACCCGCTGCGCACACCGCCAGAGGCAGAGCTGGTGGTGCCAGGAGGAGACACCAGATCTGGGCAGATCAGGCCTGCTTGCATTGCCTTTATTGCAGCGGCCTGCGCCACCTCTGCCAGTATGGATGACAGACCACCGGCAGCGCTGTCGCCACTGGTACCACTGGAACTTGAGGTGGCGAAAGACTGGGCAGCTCCAGCAGCCGCCATGGGGGTCTCGGAGAGGTTGTTGCCGACGACGGCCGGAGTGCCCAGGTGCAGATGTGGCATGGAGCTGGTCGCCGGGGTGGTGGCGGCGGCGCTAGCCGAGTCCGAAGCCGGGGTCAGCAGGGGGATCTTGCTGCGGCGGATGGGCTGGGGCGCAACTGGCGGCGCACGCGGCGCTGGGGTGATGAGGAAGCTGTCACTCACAGCTGTAGCCGCCGCCTCGCCGACTAGCTGTGGCACCACGCGGCTGCCGATACTGGCCCAGCTGTCATTGCTGCGCCTGACACCCCAAATAGCCGCACCAGCGGCTGCGCTGTCAGTGCTCGTTGAGATATCCGCGAGAGGACGACGGGGCATCTTTACAGCAGCAGGGGCCACAGCTGCGAACGAGGTCGCCGCCGGTGTGAAGGCCAGGACCTTACGGGCAGGCGCGGGTGCTGCCGGTGCCGTGCCGCTGCTGCTGGGGCCGGTGAGCCGCAGCTGCTTCAGCTGGGCGGCCGCGGCGTGCAGCTCCGTCTGCAGGTGGGATGAGAAGGAAAGGGCAGAATGAGACCCACCAAGCTGCTTAGAGCTTGCACCAAGCAAGAAAGCAGGCAAGCGCAGTTTTTATTCAGCGCTCTACCATCCAATGCGAGCCGCATGGCAACCCGCGTACCTGTGCCATGCGGACGTCCTGGTCTCCATCGCAGCCGGTAACACCGTCAGGGCCGTCCTGCGGCCGCCAGTAGCTGCCGGCACGAGTGGCTTCCACCAGCCGCCGCGCCGAGTGCTTGAGCGACTGCAGGGTGGCCACCGCCGCAGCCGCCGCAGCCGCGTGCTCGCGGGACGGCTCGGCCGCGCAGCCAGGCGCCGCAGTTGCCGGAGGTGCAGGTAGCCGGAGGACGGAGATGCTGGGCGAGTAGGCCGCAGCGGCAGGGCGCCCCTTGAACAGGTCGGCTGGCTCTCCAGCAGCACAGGCAGGCCAGCCGCCCAGCAGTCCGGCCTCGCCGTCCGCATCAGTCGCAGCCGCAGCCGCGGTGACTGTTGCGCCGCCAGCGTTGCAACCGCGGGCCGCACTCAGGCAGTCCGCCAAGCTGAGCGCCTCTGCAGCGAAGCGGCCGCTGGACTCTGCCTCCTGGCCGTTGTCTTCATTGCCGTCGCCGCCGTCAGGTACCGCTGCCGCCGCGGTGCCGGCGTGGCGCACCTGCCTCGCGTGCTGCGGCGGCCACACGGGCGTCACCATCTCAGCTGCGTCCATTGGCTGCAGCGTCAGCGAAGCCCCACGCAGCAGCTGCTCTTCAGGAAAGGTAGTCAGGCGTGGAGTCTCCGCCGCGTGCTGGTCAGCCGCGTCGGCGGCCGCAGCCAGGGCGGCGTTCACGGCCGCACCGCTGGCCAGCGCACCGCCGCTACCTCCAGAGGCGCTGCCGTTGCCACTAACAGAGCCGTCGGCACGGCTGTCGCGGTGTGCGGAGGTGTCGGTAGCGGCGCGGCGGGCGGCGTGCAGCTTGAGGGCCACAGCCTTCTTGGCCATGCGCCAGCGGTGATGCGGCGGGGGCCGGCCAGCGCCGCCGTAGGCAGCCGCGCTGGCGCTGCCGCTGACTGCGGACTCCTCAGCAGGCTCTGGCATGATGCAGAAGGGCGGTAGCGGCATGGCAGCGGCCGAGAGCGGCGGGAGAAGTGGAAGCTCGTCGCCGTTGGAGTCATAGCGAGAGAGGTCGAAGATGGGGTGGTCCGAGTCCTCAGCACCGCCAGCATCAACTGCTAACGGTGCGACCGTGCCGGACCACACGGCCGGCGTGAGCGCTGCGGCCGCCGCCACTGCCGCCGCGGCACGCACGCCCTCGCTTCCGCCGGTGGAGGTGGTGGAGGCGGTGGGCGTGGCGGTGAGGCGCGCCCGCTCCACTGAGTCCGGGTACGCGAAGGGCCAGGGTGCGGCCGGCAGGGTCGCGTCCAGCGGCGGCGAAACCTCGTCACTCACAGAGCCTGGAGTGGCCACAACGCCAGGGGCGGCACTGGTGGCGGTGGCTGCAGCGGCCGGCGCCTGTACGATGGGCGTGCTGCCGTACGTCGCCAGCGGCCGCAGCACGGAGGGCAGGCGGCTGCAACCCCCGGCAGCAACAGTACTGCCGGAGGTGGCGGCGCCGGCAGACGGGGTAGACGGCTCGTGCTGCCTGTGCGGCGGCGGAGCAACTGCCTGCGGTGCGGCTGCCTGGGGCCCGGGCGCACCCGAGTGCGGCTCGTCGCCAGCAGCGCTGGGCACGCTGACTGCGACCCATCCTGCCAGGTCCTCAGGCAGCGGCGGCAGCTGGTCGCGGAAGGACGGCGCGCGGCTGGGCTTCTCGACCTGCGCCCACGTGCTGATGTCTGACGCCTGCTCTCTGGTCTCCTCGTTGGCCTTGGTCTTGGCGGCGGGCTGGGTCGCGCTGGTCGCTTCAGCGCTCGCTGTCGCGCCGTGCTCACCGCCATCACGACCTGCGCCGCTGCATGAGCTCCACGTGCCGCCGCTGGCTGAGGCGGACTCCGCGGGCGACGGCGCGATGGGTGAGCCAGCGGCCGCGGCGGGGGCGGCGGGCTCGAGCTGCTGGGCGCGCGCAGCCGGGCTCGGGGCGCAGTAGGCGTCGGAGCTTATCACTGGCTTGCCCGGGCTGGATGGCGTTGGTGCACCTGCCAGGGCGTCATGCTTGCGAGCAGGGCTGGGCATTGAGGCTGTGGGTGTCTCCGCTCCTGAAGTGCTGTTGTTGCCAACTGGGTTAGCCGTGACAATTACGGAAACACCCCTGGAAGCAGAAGCAGGCAGCACCACCGCAAGGCAGTCCGCAAGCGGGGCCGCCAGGCTCACGGCCACGGCGACCAACGTCGCCAGCGCCAGCACCAGCAGTCCCTACATGGTACACACGGATGGTGGCTTTCAGCGCTCTGGTGCATGCACGACCAACTGAGAGGCACGGCTGATCCACGTTGAACACGCTGCTGTCACAGGCTAGCGCTCCAATGGCCCGCCACCCAAACTCACCAACACAATGATGAACGCGGCGAGCAGCGGCCTGGGTGTCCGAATCTTGGCTATCGGTGCACCGCTAGCGGTGGACGCACCAGGCGCCGTCGAGGCCGAAGCGCTAGCGGCGACATCCGCGTCGTGCGCGACGCTGTTGCCGCCGGGTGGCTCCACGCGGTGCACCGCCGCCGCCACCGGCGGCTGCCACAGGCGGCAGCGGAACATCAGGTCCAGGGACGCCGTTGACAGCGGCAATGCGGTGGGTCCTGGCGACGGTGCCAGCTTGGGTGCCGTGTTGTGACCATGCGCCTGAAAGCATGGCGGCAGGGACAATTCAGGCGAAACATGTCCGACCCAAATGACAAAACTGCTGTAAGTTATGCCACGAGTGGCACGAAGCTGTGACGAGCCAACGACACGCCAGAAACGGTGCCCTCACACCATTCTCTAGTCTAACAGCCCGAGAACATGGGGGCTTCCAAGGCCCACAGTACTGCTCACCGTCTCGGCAGGCCTCTGCAGCGTCACTCTCTCAACTGGGTCAGCGCCGGAGAGCAAATCAGATGCGGCAGCTGGGTCAGCACTGTGCGGGACTACCGCTGCGGAACCGGCCGGATGCGCAGGCGGCGCTGGCGGGGTTGGGGATGGCGGCGTAGGCGGGTCCGGGCCAGGCATGGTGGCCTCTGCACCCTCAATCCACGGCAGCTGGTCAGCAGGGGGAGCTGCAGCGCTGTGTGAAGCCGACGGCTGCTGTGCTGTGGGTTCGGCTTGAGGGTTGTTGGGATCCGCAGCAGGCAGGACACCAAACGCCTCAAACACACGGGTCGCCGCCACCGAGAATCCCGCCGCCCTGGCTGCGGCGGCGCCTCCCAGCGCCAGGTGCTCGATGACAGGCCGCTGCATGTACTGGTGCGGATGGTGCAGGTGCTGCTGCAGCTGCTGGGGTGCAGCGGGCCAAGACGAGTGCGCGGGGGTGCCGCTGCTGACGCTGCGGCTCGACAGCGCCCGACCCACATCGCCGCCCAGCAGGAGCAGCTGCGGGAACGCCAGGGCCGTCAGCAGCAGCACCGCCGCGCCGGCCAGCGCCCACAGCAGGCCAGACGTGAAGCGAGCGCAGGCTGTGGCACATGAGGCAGCGAAAGACTCAGCCTAGCGCCGCGCGAGAAACGAGTCGGGGGGAGTAGGCAGCACAGAAGCGCTTGAGCCCTGAACAGAGCAACGCAGCTGCAGCCAAGCCCGTTCAGAACTGTGCGCTCTCACCGGTGGGCCTACGGCGGATCTCGAAGCGCTCGCGGAACTCGCGGCTGTTGAGCAGCTCGGGCAGGAACTTGGCGGTGGCCTGGTCAGCCCTGCGTGGCAGACCGGCCAAAAAAGACAAGGCGTGTTCGCACACAAGAACGCAAGGCCCAGGCTGCCAAGACGCTGTGCCGCACAGCGCCGGCCGAAAGCGAAACACGTCTTCTCACCTGATACGAGCCAGATCGGCGTCCATCGGGCCCGGCAGAAACGGCGGATCGTCTAAGGTGGCCATGTTGTGCGGCTCGCGCAAGGAGGCGTTCCGGGACCGCGAACGCAGCTAGGAGGCGGGAAAGCAATGCGCCTGGCTGTTCAGACGGCAGCGCAATTTGAATAAGTTAAGAGGTGGCTCACGAGTAAACAGTAAATTTGTGTGTAGGCGGGCTTTAAGAAAGGTGGAGGGGGACAAAGCTCGAGGCTCGAGCTTCGATTAACCCCCTGCGCAAATCCGCGGCCGCATGGGGCATGGCGGGCAACCAAATCCACGGCACGCCCAGCATGCCTAGTCTTTGGTGCTTCTTTCCAGACCGCCCGCTGCTAGCAGAGCTAGCTACATGCCAATCCTCCTCTCGCCTTGTGTCATCCCTCGTGTCAACCGCGCCGGTGTGCCACCGCAGCCGCGCATGCTGTTCGGGTGGTTGGGGTTGGTTGTTTGACTGGAATGTCCGCCGGGCAGAGCCGCGCGGTCGCGCTACCCGTTCGCCAAACACATCCACTTGCCGGCCCTCCAGCGCAGTGCAGGCACAAAGCACTGCAGCTGCTGCGCAGGGGCTCTAAATTGCCGGGCCAACGAAGAGATGTTGCACAAAATGGATTTTGCCGGTATGCCATAAAGCACATGTGCTGCTGTGTAGGCTGCAAGAGTGAAATGGTGCGCCGCATGCGTGTATGCGGTGGAAAGCGTCTCGGTGGCGAGAAAATGCAAGTACAATTCTGTGCGCCTGCGTCCTTCTGCACCAACGTGTGTGAGTGAATTGCGTGAATAAGTCATTACAATAATGTTGTATCGTAGAACCACTGGCATGCGCTGCAGAGTGAAGGGCCGGTCCAAGTCGGAGTCGCAATTGGCCCAATTGCGGAATTTAGCTTGTTCATTTAGCTACAGTTTGATTACCTCGCAGTGGTGGTGCTTATGCAATCAAGTACGTTGCTAACTGCGTAAAGCTCTGGAATTCCTTGTCTCGGACTTTGCAAGCATGCGCGCTTGAACAAATAATTTCACAGCACCATTGACTCTCGTTACTCAATACAAGTAAATGATGCAGCTGAAGGAGCTGCGTGGGCTGCCGGCGGGCAGAGTGGGCCAGGACGGGCTGGGCTGGCGGCGGGCCACCATGCCCTGCGCAGCTCCCGCTGCAGCACGCCTTGCCCCGAGCTCAGGTGGCGTGACACCCATCCCATCGACCCGCAATACCGGATGCTTTGTTGCATCGGCATCAGCCCGTGATGCAGACACAGATCGCAGCTACGGCGGGCGCAGCGCTGACGGGTCCCGGGAACGCCGTGATGGAGGCAGGGGTCGGGGTCGTGGCGGAGGCCGCGGTGGCGGCCGCTTTGACGGCGGCCGCGGCGGTGGCCGCGGCGGTGACAGGTTCCAGGACTCCGAGCGCCGCCGATTTGGGTCTGACGGCGACGGGAGGGCCGAGCGTGGAGGGGGCAGCGGCGGCGGTGACGGCTGGCGGGAGGGCCGCAGCAGCTTCGGGTCAGGCCGCGGTAGCGGCCGTGGCGGCGGCCGTGGCGGCGGCCGCGGCCCGGTGGACAGGAGCAACGCCAATGCTGATGACCCCGGCATGGTCACCGGCATGCATGAGCTGGCGGACATGGCGCAGCGCTCCGCCGCCGCCTGGGCGGACGAGCGCAACTGGGCGCGGCTGCGCGCCGCCTTCAGCCGAGTGGCCAAGGTGAGGCGCCCGCAGGCAGGCCATGCGTAATGCCCTGATGCGCTTCTCACCTGGTTGTGAGGCGGGCTGGTGGCGTCATGGACACAACTTAGCTTGCTGTAGCAGCTCACAACGTGCCTGCATGCGCGCCCCTACCTCCTGCGGCGCAGCTGTGCGGCGACGGTCTGGACCACCGCGCGGACGCGGCGATGGCGGCGGACACGCAGCGGGCTATGGCAGCCCTGTCCGCAGCCTACACGCCGCAGGTGCGTGCTCGTATCTGCTCGGTAGCTGCAGGCCTAAGCCGCAAGCGTCCAGTCGCCCATGGGGGACGAACGCTGTGCTGCTGCTTCTTTCCTTGCACCCTTGCCCCTCCTCACACCCCTAGCCGTGTGTGCTCACCGCCCTTTCTCCTGTGCTGCCGCCGCCCACTCTTTCACCAACCGCCCGCCCCCCCCCAGGTGGCTCGCATGCGCTTCCCAGTGGACCTCATCATCCCGCTGTACGCCGTGGCCAAGGCCGGCTGCTGGGAGTGGGAGGAGCAGCAGGGCGCCGCTGCCGACCGCCATGACGCCGACGACACCGACGACCTGGATGATGCCGACCTGGGCCTTGACCTGGAGATTGTGGAGGAGGAGGAGGACGGCGAGGAGGAGGGGAGAAGGGATGCCGGCCGCGGGCGCGGCGGAGCCGGTGAATTTGGCAGCAGGGCGAGTCGCCGGGTGCGGGGCCTGGCGGCGGAGCTGCTGCGGCGCCTGGCGGCGGGCGGGCCGAAGCTGTTGCAGCCCGCCAACGGCCAGGACCACTCCAACCTGTTCTGGAGCCTATCCGTGGCGCCGGAGGGGCTGCGCAAGGCCCTGGCGGCCGAGGTGTCGGAGGTGCTGGAGACCAGCGGCGACCTGATGGCACAGCTGGCGGCCAGGTGGGTGGCCGGTGGCAGTGGGATGCGTGTACAGCACCTGGACCTCACTTAGACGTCAAGGCAACCCTATTGTGCACGGGCGTGGCGCTGGTAGCTGTAAACGCTTTAGCCACGTCGCGGCTTTGAAACGCAACCCGTGTACTCGCGGTTTACGCCCTTCCATTCCCACCGGCCACCGCCCCCTCACCCGAACCACCGCCAGGGACCTGGGCTCGCAGGCCTGCAGCAACGTGCTGTCGTCCTGCGCGCGCCTGCGCCACGCGCCCCGGGAACTCCTGCACCACCTCACGGCCGCCATTGCCGAGCCGAGCCTGACCCGCTCCGCGCGCAGCCTGCACCTGGCCAGCAGTCTCATGGCCCTGGGCAGGCTGCGCAGCGAGGCCGGCCACAAGCCGCGCACGGCGCACCTGCGGCAGCTGCTGGGGGAGGTGGCGGCGCGGCTGCCCGCGGCGCCTGGAGAGCCGGCGGAGCGCGGGGGAGGTGGGTGGCTGGGTGGGTGGGCGGGCACACGTGCAGCCAGCCCTGTGGTGTGTAGGACTTGGACACCCTTACAAGAGCACTGAGACTTAAGTCGCAGCTGCCTAGTCGAGCCATTTCCATCGAGCCATTTCCATATGCGAGCATGGCATGCCAAGCTGTGTGTGTTAGAAACGAAACGAATCACCCGTGTGTGTGTGTGTGTGTGTGTGTGTGTGTGTGTGTGTGTGTGTGTGTGTGTGTGTGTGTTTGTGTGTGTATGCGCGCCAGGTGCCGGTGCGGACACCTTCAAGCCACTTGAGGTGTCCAACATGTTATGGGCCTGCTCCAAGCTGGAGTACACGGAGCCGGTGGTGCTGCGGCGCTTGGCGGCGGCGGCGGCGGCGGCGGGGCCGCGCATGAACGGACAGGTGCGGGCAGTGCGTCTGGTACGGTCCGACACTTTGTTAGTTGTTACACGTGCTCGACCGGAGCATTGCGCGGTGCGTGCTGTGATGCTGGGCCCCGGGGCCTCGGTAGCGACGTGCGGTGTCTGCACTTGACGCGTGACATGCGCACACGCACGCACATACGGTACCCGACACATGCCGCGCCACAGGACTTCTCCAACGCGCTGCATGCTATGTCGGTGCTCTCCAACCCCGGCCGCGCCGCCGGCGTGCACACCGGCGGCCCCACTGAGGTGGTGGCGCCGGCGGCTGACGTGGACTTTGGCCCGGCGGCGCGGCGGCTGGCGACGGATTGCCAGCGGCGCATGTCGTCGACGGCGGGCGGCTTCACGCCGCAGGACGTGGCGGGAATTGCTCTGGCGCTGGCGCGACTGGGTTTCACTGATGCCGCCTGGTGGGTTGCATGGACGCGTGTGGACGCGTGTGTAGCTATCTGATGAGTGATGGGACATGCGCCAGCTTCTCGAGCAGCTCTGTCCATGCTCCACACCTGGTGACATGACACACCACACCACACCACACCACGCAGGTACTCGGCGGCTGTGGCCTGCGCCATGCAGCCCAAGTTCCGCGGCGCGGCCCAGCCCAGCGACTGCGCAAACCTGCTCACCGCGCTGGCGCTTGCCGGCTACAAGACGGCGCCGTCGGGGCTCACACGCGGCATGGTGGTTGGCCGCGTCGGCATCACCACGTGCGCCAACTGGATCTGGTCGTTGGCGGTTTTGGACCTGTACGACGAGCGGCTAACCGACGCTCTGGAGGCGCGGCTGCTGGAGCTGCTGCAGCGCGCCAGCCGGAAGCAGTTGACGGGCGAGGAGCTGGCGGGCGCGATGTGGGCGGTTGCCACGCTGGATGGCGGGCGCGCCGTGAAGCGCTACCGCGACTTGGCGGCGGCTCTGCTGTACGAGGTGGCGCGGCGGTGGGCGGACGCCAACGAGGCAAACCATGCCGGCGGCAAGGGCGTAGAGCGGGGCAATGAGGAGGAGGCCGAAGGCAGCGTTGCGGGTGCGGGGCCAAAGGAGGGGCCGTTTTCGAGGGACGCGCTGCTGCGGCTGTGGCAGGCCAAGCAGGTGCTGGAGTGCGCGGGGGAGGCGGGGCACGACCTGCTTCGCATCCTGGGCTCCTCCACCGCGGGCACCGGGCCGTCGCTGCTGGCCGCGGTGCGCCGGGCCGCGGTCGCGGCGGGCGCTGAGGGCGCAGGGCCTGCTGGCGGGCAGGAGGAGGGTGAGGGGGAGACCGAGGAGGCGCCTGCGCCGCGCAAGGCGGTGCGCAGGAGGCTGGTGGTGCGCGCGTCATCGGCGGAGGACAGCGCAGCGGCCGGGAACCGGGAGGCGAGAACCGAGGGCGCCGGAGCGGAAGAGGGCGCGTCGGCTGGGCGCACTCTGCGGCCCCGGACACGGACCGTGCGCCGGGCGCGTGGCGATGATGCCGGGGAGCAGTGAGCGTCAAGATTAGTGGTGATATGTAGATTTTCTTTTGCCGGGAGCTGGCTGTTGCGGCTGTTGCGAAGGACTTCTGACGGATGGATGGAGTATGTACCCCATGGACGCCATTGAGGGCCAGTCTCTGGCCAGAATGCATAGTTACAGCTGTGGGGAGACTTCTGTCCCGGGCCCGAAACACGGCCGTTGCAGCCTACCAGCCTCTTTGGACTGACGAGAGCGCCGACAACCTGAACGGCGCACACAAACCAAGCCTACGGCGGTCGAAACGCACACGACGCTTGACCTCCGTGAACGCAGTGCGTCTGCCTCTCTTAGTCAGACATAAAAAAGGAAGGCAGCTCGCTCGCACCGCCCGCACATAAGACATCACTCACACACAGCAAGAAAGAGAAAACCTTGATCACCCCCAGGAGCCACCGCCTGTCCACCCACCACCGTTCACTTCAACCTATTTCCCAAGCCGGCGAAAACGCAAAAAGCCACCGCACACGGGACAGGACAAGCTGAATACTTCTCACAACAGCAAACAAGCCAGGCCCCTAGAAGCAATGAAGGGCATCCCCTCGCTCTCTGCCCGAACAGAACTCATTGCTAGCATCGTACTCACCGCACACACAAAAACACCCCGCTTGTGCAGCCGCTACTTGTGCGCTCGGACGGTTTGACGCAGCTGGACGCAGCTCGCAACCGCTGGAACATCTTGCCTCGAGCTCCGCCCCGCTATTCTCCAGGCTGGCGTACCCTGATGCGGCCAGCATTCAGCCGCTCATCCTTTGTTTCTGCCATGCCAGCACCGCAGTTTTCACGGGCGATTCAGCATGGGCGACTCATGTGCCACCTGCAACGCCTACAGCCTACTCTCCTTGTAGCCCTTGCCCGCGTACGGGCTCCACCTCTACACAGTTTGGGGCTGAGCCCCCTGAGTACATCGACCCATCGACCCCAGCCCCAGTTCCTAGGGGCTGCTGCTGCCAATGCCCCCGAGACCCGAGTGCACCCAGCCACACCAAGACCCCACGCCCTCACAAAATGAAATTCATTTTGACACAGTTTGGATCTGTCTGGACTGTGCAGTCGCGCTGCTTCCCTGGCGTCTAAAGACGAGGAGCCCTTGCGGCTCGTTTAGCCTCGTTGCAGGTCTGTGACAACCACACATCCCCCTGGAACAGCATCATCATCGTCATCAAGACCTCACGCCAAGACCTTGCCAGCCGTTCGTCCAATGACTGTGGCAGCAGTCGAGGCGGCCCGCATCAGAGCATTCCGGCATTCTGCACTTGCAACACTACCGGCAGATGCTTCTGGCAGTATTCGCACATCTTGACATCTGCAGCCGCCGCCCACTCCATCGCCTGTACACACTCCCCTAGTATCGTCTCGAGGACCAGCGCCCCGGTTGCAGCAGCAACCGCGCGCATGTCGCGCTATCTCCATCAAAATGCCGTGGTACCATCGCGGTACCTCAGCACCAGCAGTCCTTCGACCATAACGCTTGTTACCATTTCTTGTTTCATGCGAATGAGTGCTCGTCTACGGCATGTGCACGTCGTCAAGTCCAGGCTTTAGGAGTCAAATCAGACTACGGTACACACCCACACACATACCGTACCCGTATTATGCATGCGCCATTTCGTGTTTGCACATTCAATCGATCAAACGAATGGCTAAACGTCACGCATGTCAGGACGTCCAATTGACGGCAACAGGGGCACGTACAAGACGGGCATCATGGTTAGCACACCGAGCTTGTGCCTGCCAATCGGTCCCCGGCCCCACATCTCTGCACAGCACAGATATGTACCATAATCCACGATAAGCGCCATTCGACATGAGGAGCTAGCGTCCAAAACAACCATGCGTCAATCTTACAACCGCATGGCTGGGTGCTCTGGTGAGCCCGGTGTTAGCCATTGTGAGGGACGGGTACATGTACCACACCACAAACATAGACCATCTTTAATGCTAAAAACCTTGCTTATGCCAGACCTCCAACGCCTGATATTCTTACAGCTGAGTCCAGACCCGCTACAGGGCACGTACCCCGCCCCAAGCCTCCTTCTGCCTGCAGCCTCTTTACAGCTCCTCGTCTCAGGCGCTACCGATGTTTCCACATGTGTCCACTTTGCCGCACACTATGAGTAGCTCATACCCCAGTCCTGGTTGTCTTTGTTGCCGCCATGGCGGTTGCCGCCGTCGCTCATAACCTCATCCTCTTCGCTTTCGTGACCCTTGTGATGCCCATAGCCGTGATGCGGCGGGCCGTAC
Organism: Chlamydomonas schloesseri; assembly: GCA_016834595.1. Lineage (NCBI taxonomy): Eukaryota > Viridiplantae > Chlorophyta > Chlorophyceae > Chlamydomonadales > Chlamydomonadaceae > Chlamydomonas > Chlamydomonas schloesseri. The sequence continues at coordinate 335,620 of JAEHOD010000016.1, forward strand.
CAGCCGCCCCAAGCGGCGTGTGGTGGCGGCATGCCGTACCCGGGAGGTGGCATACCGTAGCCAGGTGGCGGCATGCCGTATCCGGGGGGTGGCATACCGTAGCCAGGTGGCGGCATGCCGTATCCGGGGGGTGGCATGCCGTAGCCAAGTGGCGGCATGCCGTACCCGAGGGGTGGCATACCGTAGCCAGGTGGCGGCATGCCGTACCCGGGGGGTGGCATACCGCCACCGCCTGCAGCACTGCCACCGCCGTCGGCCCAGCCGGCGCGGCGCGTGTCGCCGGCGATGGACCGTGCGTGTATGGTGCCTTGGTCCACGTCAGCCAGGTTCAGATCCAGTGGCTTCACCAGCTCGTCCATGTTGAGTGTGGGCAGCTGCAGCTCCACCTGCATGCGTGCACGTGCGCGTCAGGCAGGCGCTCGGGTCCCACAGTCCTGCCAGGTCGCCTGTAGCTCGCGCGCTTAAGCTCAAAGCGACTTGTCGTGCACGCGCCGAGCCGGCCGCCCGCGCCTCATCGCCCGCCCCGCCCCTGAAACCCACCTTTGCGACGCCGCCCTTGAGCCCCATCTCCTCCACCAGCAGCGCCTCCAGCCCGGGCCCCAGCAGCTCCTCGGCCGCGTGGTCCAGCAGCGGCCCGAAGTCAGACAGACTCAGCGCGTCCACCAGCGTGGAATCGGGCAGCGCGTCGCGGATCTGTGTGTGTGTGTGTGTGTGTGTGTGCGGTATATAGGATAGTTGCAGTTCAGTCGGGACAGCCACCAGCCCACGTATGTCAGGGCAAGCGTTGCGGCATGGCAGCCTCAAGGCACGGCAAGCGCTGTCTGGGACCCGCCTAATCATGGACCCATCAATCAGCTCCTGCGCGCTTGGTGTTATGGCAGCAGCGCCGAGAAAGCGCGCCCTCGCAGCACGCATGCACGCACACAGCACGCACCTGCTCGTTGCACCCCGCCACCACCTCCTCGGCCACCTGGTCCACCGCCGCCACCTGGCGAGGCAGCTCCAACAGCGCCGCCGCCGCCGCCGAGCGCGCCTCGCCTTCGGCGCTGCTGACGTCGCGCAGGTCATACTCGCGCAGGCCGGACGCCGCATCCATGTTCTACCAGTATTGCATAGTGGAGATGCATAGAGCCGAAGTCAGGAGAGCAGCTAGAGAGGGCTATGTGCAGCAAAATGCAGTTATGCCAAGGCATACCGTAGTCTTGCCCGCAACGCTGAGCCAAGGGCACCCCGACGCCCTGCTGCAGCGTCACTTGCACAGCAACAAGGCCGGGCCTCGCGCTGACCTACCTGCAGGTTGCGCGCGGTGTCGGGCGCGGGCGGCATGCGCGGCACCTTGACGCCGCTGACGCCCGCCGCCCCGGCCGCAATGATCTGCTCCAGCGCCTTGCTGTGCGCCGTGACCAGGCCGGTCAGGTGCTCCTGTGAGGGCCGCGGCGGAGCAGGGTTGGGAGTTGGGGGATTGGGGGGCTGTAGATACCAGCCCATCCTAAACCGGGGCACACGGCGCAACACATGTGCGTTCCAGCGTGTGCGCTGTCGGCATGACAGGCAGGCAGGCAGGCAGATTGCCAGACCGGTGGCGACGTGCTCATTTAAAAGCCGCTATGCTGCTTACTATAGATTCCCGCAAACCCCTGACACGCACGAGGCACCCCAGAACACCACTCGCGCGCACCTGCATCTCCTGCCGGCCCACCGTGACCCAGCCGCCAAGCGACTGCCGCGCCTCCGACGCCCGGGCCAGCAGCGCGCCCACAGTCTTGTTGACGCCCGTACTGGCGGTGGTGGCGTTCCGCGCCACCTGTGAGGCCAACCGTGCGTCAAGGAGCCACACGGCCGTACAGACCTCCCTCCCACAAAAACCCTATAGCCAGACAGGCTGGGCGAACCCGCTACCAATCAGCAACAAAGTGTTAGGCTGCCTGCTTCAAGCAATCCCCTCTGCTTCCAGCGTGTGCAAAGCCCAGCTGCCCCACCTCGCCGCCCAGCTGGCTCAGCGTCAGCAGCAAGTGCGGAATGCGCCCCGACCGCATCAGTTGGTCGGAGCGCGCCGCGATGGCCTCCTTGATCTTCCCGGCCGTGTTGCGCGCCTCCCACGCTAGCGCCTGCTGCCGCTTGGACAGCGCGGTGCGCCAGCCGCCGGCGGCCTTGGCGCGGGTGGTGGCGCGCTTGGACTGCAGTTCCAGGGCGCGGGCCGCGTCGTCCAGGTGCCGCTGCAGCGCCTTGCGTTGGGCCTGCACGCGACATGATATGTGACGTGGCGCGGCGCGGCCCAGCGTGCATATCCGCATGGCGGGGCACATAGCGGCGAGGGTAAGCCAGAGCCGCAGGCACACATGGTCCGCGTTGGCAAAGCAATAGACCAAGCTGCTTGCCTCCCGGCGGTCTAGCCACCTGCTGTGGTGTCGCCACATTCCTCTAGCCCCAGCCCCAGCCCGATCCCCGTCCCCAAGCCCCAAGCCCCAAGCCCCAAGCCCCAAGCCCCAAGCCTCGAAGTCCCTAAGCACCCAACACCCCAAGCCCCCAAGCCCCATCCGCGCGGCCCCAGCCCGCCCACCTGCACGCTCTTGCGGTACTCGTCCATGCGCGTGTTGAACGCGGCGCGCGCCTCCGGGCTGTCCCGCGCCATCTGCATCTGCTTGCGGAAGGCCAGGTCGCTTAGCTGGCCCTGCGTGTGTGTTTGTGGGGGGCGGGGTGCCATGCATGTTAGGTTAATGACGAGGTAGGCGGGGGAGGGGTTAGCCATCCATAGGATGGTGTGTATCTAATTTTGTGAAGTGCCGATGAGGGGGGGCATGGGGCGGTCGGGGGACAGGGCAGTCGGGGGACGGACCCACACAATCGGAGACAAGGGAGAGTGATGTGGTGTCGGGACAGGTTGTACCAATCAGTGAAGTCATCCATGCACAGGACTGAGCTGACCGAACAACGGCGTGCAGGAGCTCCAGCAGCCCTTTGCCACGAAGGCTGCTTCTCACCTCTAACATCATCATGCGACTGGCTGCCTCGTGCCGCGCGTCCTCAATCTCCCGCTGCAGCCGCTTCACCTCCACGCCCAACGCCTCAACCATGCGCTCGACCATGGACGTTACCTGCACCAGCAGGATCACCATAGGGATGTAAGAATGTTGGCAGCGCTCTTGGGGTTTAAGGCGTCTGTGCGCCGAAGCATTGCCGCTGCGTGGCACAGTGTTTGCTCGGGGGCCCTGGTGATGCTCCTCACGCTCTTGTGCAGCCCAGCGCAGCTGCCGGGCCGTCGTCGCTGCTGCTACCCAGCCCAGTACCAACGCAGCTACGAACCCAGTCATGCAGTCACGCACCTGCGTCTCTGCCACCTTGGATGCGTCGCTCAGTCCTAGCAACCGCTTCTCCAGCAGCTCTTCCACCGCCACCACGTGCGCGTCCCTGCAGAAGGCCCCAGCAGCAGCCAGCATGCGTTGGGCATACCTGCGCATGCTCCATACCCGCAGGCACCGTCTAGCATGGCCCATCTGCACAATTGCCTTCCTTCTGCTCCCCTCTCCTCTGCTGGACATTATCTCGGGCTGCCGACGACTGCAACCCTTAACGCTCACGGGTTTGAAGCTAGCTTGGGGTAGCTAGCTGCAGGTATTTGACAATCCCGTCCTCCGTCACCCGGCTCCCGCCGCCCAGTCTGGCGCACCTGCGCTTCTCCAACGCCGCCACCACGGTGTCGCGTGTGGTCTTGGTCCTGACCACCGCCGCCTGGCAGCGCGCTGCCAGCTCCTCTCCCGGGCCGTACTCTTGCGCCTGCGCCGCCGTGACACAACGCACATGCACACCTCAGGCTCAGTGCCTTTGCACATCGCTTGCAACAAGCCTATGCCGGGCAATGCCACAGTTCGGCACGACCCGCTCAGCGGGGACAAGCCTTCGCCTGGCTTTCCTTTGTAGCCGCCTCTGCGCCCACCTCGCGCTGCTTGGCTGCCAGCACAGAGTCCACGGCTTCGCTCTGCCGCCCCGCGACCGTGTAGAAGTCCACGGCCCGGCCGTGCGCCGCCGCTGCCGCCTCCAGCACCGTCGCCTTGGACACCAGGTAGTACCGCACCGCCGCAGCGGCGCCGTCCACGGCGTCCCCTCCACCGGGGGCGGACGAGCTGCAGGAGGCCAGCAGCCGCCGCACCACCTCCAATCGACCGTTAGCGATTGAGGCCAGGTGGGAGGCAGCCTGGTGGGGTCGTATGCCGTACACGTATGTATCCAGTATTCAGGGGCAGGTAGCGAAACCACGTGTAGCAGGTACCGTATTCGTTGCGACAGACGTGGCAGTCACACGAGCAGTGCTCTGGACCGTACCGTTGCCGCCGCAGACAGCGCCTCGGTGGTGGCGCCGCCGCTGCCCATGCCGCTGTTGGGCGGCGTGGCGGCCTGCGTGAGCACGTGCGGCAGCGCCAGCACCTCCTCCAGCGGCTCCAAGCACCCGGAGCGCAACGCAGCATCCAGGATGCCTTGCAGCTGCGAGGGACGGCCAGACAGAACGGACACGGCTAGGCTGGTGCAAGAGGCGTAGAAAGAGCATGCAGGGTTGTGGTCTTGTGGAGTGCGCCGGCTGGAAGCTTCTGCAGAAGCGCGGCAATAGCACGTCCTTCGCTGCACAGCAATCCCACACACCTTTGCCGCCTGTGTCTCCGGCTCCTCTCCCTGCACCATCGGCATGCCTTGATTGCGCTCCACGCTCTCCCCTGTGTGCAGATGCAACAGCTTCTTGGAGCTGGTCACACCAGCATCGCCAAACGGGAACGTCGCGGCCCGCCTGCCGTTGGAGCTCAGCGTGTGCAGCAACGGCCCGGAGGTGCCTCTCCCGTCGGCGCTGGCGCGTGCCGCGACGCCGAACAGCGAGATGCCGCCCGGCGGCTCGGCGGGCAGCGTCAGGCGCTTGCTGCTGATGGTGCTCATCAAAGACCGCTTCGAGCCGCCGGCCGCTGCAGGCGACGGCGCGGCGCCGCCGCCATTTAAAACGGCGCCGCCGCCATTTAAAACGGCGCCGCCGCCATTTAAAACGGCGCCGCCGCCAACAGGAACGGCGCCGCCGCCAACAAAAACGGCGCCGCTGTCAAGGGAAACGGTGCCGCGGCCAACAGAAATGGCGCCGCTGCCAACAGAAACGGCGCCGCCGCCAACAGGAACGGCGCCGCCGCCAACAGAAATGGCGCAGCCGCCAATCGAAACGACGCCGTTCCTAGAAGTGAACGAGTTGCGCGTGCAAACCAACGAACTCCCGGTCATTGGCGCCGCACTGCTGTCCGTGCCGCCCTTGGGGCCCGTGGCCGCGTGCGAGGGCATGCCGGGCCGCTGTGACATGACTACCGGCTCCGCCGCGGCCTCCTGTTCGCCCGTGACTTTGCGTGAGAGCTCTGCAGGCTCCGGCTCGTCCTCCAGTCCCACGCTCAGAAGCCAGCGCGCCGCCTCGACTCGCCCGTGCCGCCGAGCGAACCGCACCAGACCAAAGTCGCCCGCGGTGTTGACGCCGGCGCTGCTGCCCGCGGCGCCGCCGGCGGCGCGCAGCCCGCGTGCGCGCTGCAGCCCCAGCGCGTCCAGCAGCAGCCTTGCGCAGCGGTACGCCGGCAGCGACTCCAGGTCCCCGCTGGCGCTGACGTCGGCGCTGAACTTCTTTATTGCGCTTTTCACGCCGGGCGTGGCGCAGCGGGACGCCGACGCCGCCTCCGGCGGCGTCGCCAGCAGCGCGCGGTGCAGCGCCGTCAGCCCGCTGCCGGGCTGCGTAGCAGCGGCGTCAGCGCCGGCCTCCAGCAGCACCTCTACCAGCGCCGGCGACGCCAGCTCCGCCGCGCGCATGAGCGGCGTCAGCCCCGCGAGCCAGTTCACGCCGCCAGGCCCCAAGCTGCCGCCTGCGCCCTTATGGCTGGCGGGCGCAGCCTTGGCGGCAGCGGCTGCGGGCCCTGGCGGCCCCGTGGGCCGCGGTGCGTTGGGCGAGGCCCCGCCGCGCAGCAACAGCTTGGCGAACTGCGGCGCAGCGCCGGGTTGCGGCAGCTCCAGGCTCAGCCACAGCACGGCGCTAAGCTCGGGTGCGTCGCGCGCGGGGCCGTCGCGGCTGTTGTGGAAGGCGATCCAGTCCAGCATCTCCTCGTCGTCAGCGGCCTGCAGCGAGGCGTGCAGCCGTGCGCGCCACCACTTGCGCTGCTGCGCCACTTGCGGCTGCGGCGGGTGCGGCATGAGCGTGCGTGGTGGGTGGGAGGGCAGGCGCGTAGGCAGGAGGAGGTAGGGCAGCATGGGACGACGCCCCCGGAAGCGGAGTCGGTGCGTCACCCTCGTATCTATACAACACATGCTGCTCACTGCCGGCGGCTACTCACAGGGATCTGGCCGCCGCCGCCGCCGAAGCAGCCGCACATGCCGCCACCGGGCCCCTGACGTGCACCGTCGGCGCCGAGCAAGTCAAACCACTCTGCGGGGCACAGACGTGTGATGTGGTTCGCATCGATGGACAGATGCATTCGCGGGGACACCAGAGAGAGAGTTAAAACTTGTCACAAGGAACACACCTGCCGTCGGGATCGGCGGAACGCTGTAGATGGTGCCCGATGCCTCGCCGCTCGCCGAGTCGCGCATCCCCCCCTTGGCTGCCACCTCCGCCTCCTGCCGCGCCTTCAGCGCTGCCACCGCCGCCTTGCCCGTCGCCTTCCCGGGACCGCCCCTGCCCACTCCGTTACCACCCTTCTCGTCCTCCTCCACAAACAGGAATCCCTTCTTGGGGGAGCCGCCAGTAACGGACCCAAAGCGCCCGGCAGGAATCACGGCCGGCCCCCCAGCCGTAAAATTGGGCTGGGCCGCGGTGCCGTGTGGCCCGTTCTCCGCATGGATCGGGTACTGTCCCGGCGCGCTGATGCGTCGGGCGCGCAGGTCGGCCGTGGGAGTACCCAGCGTCGCCACTGGTGCTGCGACCAGCACCGTACCGCCCAGCGCGCCCGCGCCGCTGAGGTTCAAGCCCAATGACGGCGCGGGCGAGCCGTTGTTTGACAGCTTCTGCGGCTGCGGCAGTGGCGAGAGGTTGATGTGCAGCTGCTCGCCACCGACGTTGTTGGACTTATGCTCCTGCGACCGAGACCAAGCGGCACAGGAGTGGAGGAGGGCGGGCGCTGCACGTGATCAGGGGATGCTAACGCCGAGCCCTTGCCTCGGCGCATGCCCCTGGTCCCTGCGCCCGCCGATGCACCATACGGCATTGCACTTAGCCAGACAATCGACCTACCGGCAGCCCCCGCGGCTTCATGGATGCCTCCTTGATCAAGGTGGGCCGCACCGCAACGCGGAAGCTGGCGCTGCTGCAGGCCGAGTGCACTGGCTCGTCCACGACCGATTCAATCGCAAGCGACCTCAGTGATCCCACACGCGCGAGCAAGGAGACCGCGTTGAGCTCGCGCTGCGACGCGCCCTCCCGCATCCCTGCGGCGGAATCGTGGTCCGCGGTGTCCGGCGTGAAGGATATCGTCTGGTTGCGCCCGGCGCCGTTCCCGGGCATGCTCAGCCGCATGGGGCTGCAGCCGATGCCGGCAGGCAGCGGCGGCAGGCTCTCCACACCAACGTCGTCCGCCAGCAGCGCGGCGCAGCCGGGCAGCAGCAGCGTACCGGCAGTGTCCGCGGGCCCATCCATGGCGATGGGCAAATGCATCATCTAGTTCACCCGCTGACCGGGGGCGCCTTAGGCCCAGGCTGTGGCACAAGTGTGGCCAAGTCGGGTCCTCCAGGAAGGCGATGTTGACATCTCACCCTGTATTGGGAGACCAGGCAGGCTTCTTGAGTGAAGGGCCAGGGTCGAGGGTCACCGGGCCAGCACACACGCGTGTCTTCGCACGTCAACTTCCAGCACGCTTCCTGCTGCGCCCGGAGTGTACGCCAGCATCTAGAACGTCTAGTATGTCTTACACGCAAGGTGAGCGATTGCGAATATGTGCGAGCAAGAAGGCGCGTTCGGACGGAAACGAATTCGCAGCGGCACACCTGTCCGCGAAGTGGAACGTTTGGCGCCTTCTCCTCTCAAAACCGTCTGCACGGCAAACGTTCAATATGTTGTTGCTGTCGTCGATGGGCCAATGTCGTGGCCAACTGGTCTGCAAATTTCTTGAGCGCGAGTTGCGCTATAGTCACGACTAAAGCGCTGTGAATAGCAGCTGTTGAAGGGTTTTCTTGCAGTCTAAGCGACTAAGCGGTCCGTGTCGTCCGTTGGTGACTTTCTGAGTTTGTCAATGAACTTCGAAGGCCGACTAGTCGCAGAGTAAATGTATATCTGAAGCTCAAGCAACGTGACAGAATCCAGCGCCTAAGGCCAGTAAACAACTGTAAATGGGACGTCCCACGTTGCTCGCGTCCTGAGAATAGGACGGGACAATGTAGCGCTTTAAACTGTTTTTGAAACTTACACCTCAGCGATTGGGACTAGTTGATTATAGTGATCAAGACTAGGGTCATGCGCATGACCTGACGTGTTTCGTGCCTGCTCGTTCAGCCCTTCAACTTCGCCGCAGGTCTGGCTTCAAATGGCCGGCCTAGGCTTTCTGCACCTCCGTCATGCGAAATGGGCGCATGCGTGCAGTGTGCTAGACTGGTGCCTCACTTCCTTCCTCAAGCTCCCCCGACCACGAATACGTTGCAAGGGACTTTTCACATGCGGGAATCCGACTTCGTGTTTTTGGCAGCTGTGACTGCGCTCGCGACCATGGATAGCCGGAGCAACTTGAACGGTATACTAAAGCATAGTATAACACTATGGTATAGGCTGGGACCTCGAAACCGAGTATGTTTTGGCCAATTTGACTTGGCGAATCCGGGGTGCAGGGCCGGATTTGGAAGTCGGTTTCGAAGTCGGTTTCGCGGTCGGTTTCGACCCGGATTCGCCAGTGCCAGTATCTTCCTTCTACCGGTAGAAATCGTCGAACCCGGGTTCGCATGTCACATGTGAAACCCCCCCTGACCGTCCATCCCGTGAACGCAACATTCCGAGCACTCTATGTACGGTATTCAGCGACTACGCATACATCGGCAATTCTTCATCATTCAGCATTGTATGACGAACTACCGCGCCCTGGCCGGCCTGGCGTCCGGATCCGGATTAATGCGGACGCTAAGGACCACGCTGCCGGCCCCAGCGGCGCCAGCTGCTGCTGCTGCTGCGGCGGCGGCGGCGCCTCGGGGTCTGGCTTGATACGGAAGCCCCCCGAACGGAGCGACGTTCTATTGCTGCGCAGGCGGCGCAGCGTGCCGCTGCTGCACCGGCTGCGCCGCCGAGGCCAGCGAAGCCGCAATTGCCGGCGCCGGCGACCAAGCCATGTCATCGCCGTCGCGGCGCCGGCGCGCTAACTCGCTTGCGTATACCAACTCAGACCTAGATTGCCTTCATCGCCTTCTTCTTTTCAGCTTAAACGCCCGTGCATGGTTCGCTGTGGTCTTCTTCGCCTCCACCTCCGGCGACCGCACGGGCCTTGCCCTTGGCCGCAATCTCGCGTACCCGCGCCTTCGCCTCCGGCGACCACGCGCCCTCACCCTTGGCTATCATCTTTGGTAGCCATCTCGGTCGCCTCCTCGGATATGTACCCAGCACGAGCGCGTGGGAAGGCCGGGCGGGGGAAATCGCGCTGCGGCCAAAACAGCTCGGACATCAAGGCTAGGCCCAGCGTGCGCTCCTCTGTGATTATATTAGGCTAATAGCGACAAAGGCCTATAGGTTGGCAGTCTGGGTGTTTGCGCGTGTCACCCCTCGCAGACGGCAGTCCCCGACAAGGTCGCTAAATCCGACCTCGGCTTTACGCCGCCCCGATTTCTTTCCTAGTATATTTAGTGTTACTATTGCGTCCCCACATGGCAGCAGTACTGCGGCGGAGCCTTCTAAAGGGGCGCCACTCAATCGACTGGAAAGAGGCCCATTGAGGCTCTCAATCACATAAAGAGTCTATACAATAGATAGTATATCATTCGACGTCCTATGTTGCATCTATATAGTGCCGCAAGAATACCGAAGGTCACATCACCATTGGTGCTCCAGGGTTCTCATGACTGCTCATGCGCAATGTGCGAAAGCCTTACATTTAGATACAAACCCCTCTACACACACCTCTACATCACACGTGCACGTGCGCTTCTCACACATGCGGCTTGTACATGGCGTAGATGTTCTCACACGGCCAACCGCCGGCTGACTGCTCATCCACACCCGGCGCCGGCGTGATGGCCATTGGCGTGCCCGCTGCCGCGCCCTGCAGGAGCGGCGTCGGCGCCGAGGTGGCGGTGTCGTCGCGGCCCGCGGCACCAGCACCACTGGCGAGGGCGCTACCACGGCGGCTGGGCGGCGTGCTCACGCCGGATGCCTCCTCGCGCGCCTCCTGCCACTCCGAGTCCTCCATGTCGACGTCCATGTCCATGGCGTCCGCCTCCTCGCCCTCGCCAGCGCCATCGTCGCAGTCCGCGAACTCCTCGCCCTCCTCCGCCTCCGCGTCCTCACTGCCGGGGGCCTCAGTCTGGTCATCGTCCTCAGCCTCGCCCACCCCTTCCTCCCCCTCCTCGTCCGCCTCCGGAGCCACTGTGGGTTCCGCCACCGAAGCCTTCGGTTGCCCGCCTGGTGTCGGCGCGTTCACGCCCGGTGCCGGCGTGCTCTCCTGCTCCGGCAGCACGTCCACCTCCATCTGCTCTGCATCTCCGCCCTCCTGGCTAGCCGCCTCCGCCTCGTCATCAGCCTCCTCCTCCACTGCCTGGGGGCCAGGTGCCTCCGCCTCCGCCGGCGTCTCGGTCTCTGCCGCAGCAGCGGCTGCCGCTGCCGCCTCTGCCTCTGCTGCGGCGCGCTCCGCCTCCAGCTTGGCCTTGTAGGCCAGCTGCTCCTCGCGCAGGGTGTTGTGCGCCTCCTCCAGCCGCGCCTCGTACTCTGCCACCTCCTGCTTCAGCTCCGGGCTGCGGTTGCCCTTGCGGCCGTGCTCCGCAATGCCCTGAACAGAGAGAACGCACGCCGTGCATGGACTCAAGGCACGGAAGGTAAGCTCCAGCAAGCCCATTTGTGGTATCATAGTTCCCGGACTGCCGACAGCTTGCGCATGGCCACGATACGGTACCCCAAGATTAGTCCTCACCTTGAACACCTTGTACACCTGCTCGTCAGCCAGCGTGTGCTTGTAGCACTTGAAGCGCTCCATAATCATGCGCAGCCCCTTCTCGCTGTAGGGCACCATGTTCAGGCATGCCGTGATGCCGCGCCACTCCCGCACCGCCGCCTCCAGGTGCGCCATGGCGCTGCCGCTGCCGCTGGTGCCCTCCGAGGATGCCGCATCGGCAGCTGAGTTGGTCGCCCCACCAGCGTCGGTGGACATGGCCGCAGCGGAGGCAGCAGGCTGTGATGTGCTGGGAGCGGATTGCGAGGCGGAGGAGGCAGCGGCCTGCGTGGCCGAAGGCGCGGCGGCTGCGGCCGTGGGCGTGCCCACCACCACGTTCTCCATGCGCTCCACCAAGCGGACCTTGATCTGCTCCGTCAGCTTGTCCTGCTTGATGTAGCCCAGCAGACGCTGCACAGCAGCACGACAATTGGACATGAGCGGACACGGTCAGGCCAGTGTCCAGCAGTGCCACTCGCCAGGGTTCTGACTGCGGCGGCGGTTCCATCCGGGTCGGCCCCCTTCTGCGCACCTGCCAGCGCACGTACGCCCGCTCTCCAACCCACGCTAGACCCTGCCTCCAACCCCAAGTTCCCGCCCCAGCCTCCCCGCGCCACCAAGACACACCCGCATCATAGTGTTGAAGTCCTGCTCCGCCATGGGCTGGCCGCGCGTGGCGTCGCTGATGATCTCCGGCAGGTACTGCAGCACCTGGTTTTTGCCGCCCTTGGCCTGGAAGCAGTGCGTTGGAGTACATTGCATTAGCGCGCAGCCCGTGGGTTTCCTTGTCGCAGTGCAATTGCGCGAGCGCGCGTACTCACCTGCTTGGCGGCCAGGGAATTAAACAGCCGCAGGGCCAGGTCCTTGACCACCGAGTCGCGCGCCACCATGCACCGCGCCACTTGGGCCATGTGGCCCTTGGGCTTGGTCATGTCAGAGAGGATGAGGTGAGACAGGATGCGCAGGCAGGTGCGCGCCACCTCTGCCGTGGGGTCGAATGTCAAAGCGCCATCATGGCAAGGCACTGTCACTCAGTTTGGAGCGCTCCAAGGCAAAACACTGCATGCGCGCGCATGCTTGCACGTGCTCACTCACCTTCCTCGCCCGGCTCGTCACGCAGGCACTCAAACATGCGCACGGTCCAGGGCTCCACCACGTTGGGGTGGCGGCGGCCCAGGTCACCCAGCGTCACCAGCATGGAGCAGCGCACGTCCGTGGGCAGCTTGACGGCGCTATGTGTGTGTGTGTGGAGCGGGGTAGCCATCCATGGATGGTGTGTGTGTGTGTTGGTAAACGGAAACGGAGAGGAATCCCCACAATCGCTCGCAGTTACTGACGAATACGCACCGAATACTTCTTGGACGGTACCGCGTAGCCCCGGTAGTCGTACTTACCCGCAGAAATAGCCTGGAACCCGTCGGGCGTTCGCGAAGCAAACCGACCCCGACATGCACCCATATGCTTGTGACATGCGCCTAAAAACGTTTACCCAGCACGCCTAATTCCCTGATTCCCGCCCGCTGTCCGTAGTCTCACCTACAGGCGGCAGAGGAAGCATAGGCAAAGGGCGGCAGCGCGAAAGTGTCACGGCCATGGCAAAGAAAAAGAGGCGACAATGCAAACGGCGTGCAGCAAGCAAGCTAACTAGACACGCAGCCCGCCCAATCCCAACCCAGGAAACGGCTCTCCTCCCTAGTGGAGGAGAGGACGAGGCAGGGCAGGCGGCGCGCTTAAGACAACTCGGCGGAATGGGGCGCAGTGGCGGGCGCGTTTGCAGAGCTGCGGAACGTGCCAAAACCCCACGCAAAAACCCCCGTAATCCCGGGTGGCGTCGCCCAACCCGATAAGCCGCAGTGACCCCGCTGACCGCAGCTGTGTGTGAGTGAGGCACGCCGTGGGCTGGCGGGGGCTGGCCCCCCGCTCCCCGCTCCACGGCAGCACCGAGACTAGGGATGCGCGCGGCCGCAGTGGCCGCGTCGGTGTGTGTGTGTGTGTGTGTGTGTGTGTGTGTGTGTGTGTGTGTGTGTGTGTGTGTGTGTGTGTGTGTGTGCGTGTGTGTTGGTAAACGGAAACGGAGAGAATGTGTGTGTGTATGTGTGTAAGAAAAGGGGGAAAGAGTACGGGAACAGCAGCCGGCTGCACGCCGCGAGTTAGAAGCGGTCATGGTCCCATGTGCATTGGCCACATGCAGCCCGCAGCCTGAACTTCTGTTTCTAGACCTCCCGAGTACGTAACGGCTCAGCAAGTTGCATGGCATGCCTCATAACGCTCTGCTCACCCGCGGCCGGTCAGGCGCGTGAAGAAGACGCTGCAGTTGGCGTCGCAGTAGCCTGTGTCCAGCGCCATCAGCTTGCACAGCGCGCCCAGCGCCGCCGCCGCCAGCGCCACGTCAGCCGTCAGCAGGTCGGGCCGGTGGCACAGCCCGCTCACCAGGCCGCCCCACTCCGCCACCAGGCCGGCGCCGGGGCGCAGGATGGCTGCCTCCAGCTCCTCCTGCAGCGCGTCCAGCGCCGCGTCCTGTGTGCGCATGTGACAGGCGCACGGTTGGCAGCGCTCGGCAGGCTTTACCAGTACGCACGTGGGGCCGGAATGAGAGCGGCTATGAGCCAAAATCGGCAGACGGAAGATGGACTCAAGGGGGACAAGCAAGGCCCCGCGACGGTGGCGCACTCACCCTCGCCTGGCCGGTGCCCAGCTGCGCGTCCATGTCGTCCTCGCCGCCCTTCTTGCTGCTGCCGGCCGCCGCCGCCGCCTTCTCGCGGTCGGTGCGCTCCTTGCGCACCTGCTTGGCCAGCTTGTCCACCAGCGCCTACAGCGCCGTGGCAGCAAGGTACACACGTGTCAGAAAAGAGGGAGGGCGTTATCCTCTGCAAACCAACCCGACTGCCACGGTGACCCAACGGAAGAGGCGCCATCTTGCCAGCTGGCGCAGGCCAGCACAGTTAGGAGTGCGCTCGGCCTCGGCGACGCACCAGCTGCTGCGTGGCCACGCATCCGACGATGAACACCGCCCGCGTAAGCAGCACCGCAGGGCAGCGTCCACTGCCAGCGCGGATCATTTCGGCTAGCTCCTTCAGCAGCGGCTCCATGAGCCTGTGCAATTTGCGGAAGCCTTCACAGTTAATTAAATTGGACATGCACCCCAAGGGCAGCTGGTCCTACTGATCCTGCCACGCCCTTGCCCCTCGACATCAACACGTGCACGCGCTTCTCACACATGCGGCTCCGGATACATGGCGTAGATGGCGCCGATGGCGGCCTGCGCCGCCGCCGCCCAGCCGCCGCCCGCCTCCGGCAGGTAGTTGCTCAGCAGCACACTGTACAGGTTGGCCAGCGCGTCGCTGAAGAATAGCGGCGCGGCCGCGGGCGCACCGCGCGTCTGCAGCGTGCGATGCGGCGGCGCAGCCAGCTCGCCCAGGATGACGGCCAAGTCGCGGACCAGCACCGCGTCCTGCGTGTGCGCGGTCGGGAGGGGCGGTGGCGGCAGGAAGCAGGTCATGTACCCTTGCCCGCAACGTAGAGACGTGACTCAGCCCCGGAGGCGTGGGTGGAACTTGACGAGCTGGGACTGTGGAGGGTGGGGGCCATGGAGGAGACAGGCGGGGCATGCGCGTTGGCCTCGGCGTGCTTCTGACTACCGTATTGTACCTTGAGCACAATGTGGCTGGTGTTGAGCATGCCCACCACCTCGCCCGCCTCCGGCACCACGTCTCCCGGCACGTGGCGTGTCAGCATGGCGCACAGCAGGCTCAGCCGCCGCGCATCAGCGCAGGCCTGGCGGGTCAGCGGTTGCAGGCAAGGGCGCACACGCGGTAAGGGAAGTGCAGGCGCAGGCATACAAGGGATGTGCTGAAAGCAGACCGTGCCTGCTCCGTTGTTGTTGCCGCCGTCACATGTCAGTGCCACGCCTGCGTCCCCAAAGCTTCTGACCGCTCACCTCGACCAACCCTTCGTTTGTCAGCATCGCCGCCATTTTGATTTGCCTGGACAGGTCCCTGCAATTAAACCACACAACGGCAGAAGCAGCAAAAGCATGGGCTTTACAATCCCGTCGAGGCATTACCGATTGCCACAACAACATTTGAAGACGCAGGCCTGCCCGGGCCGTGCACCTGTCGTCTAGCACAACACCCCATCCAGCACCCACTGGATGGCCTGCCGCGTGGTGCCCTCTTTGATGTCGCCCCTCTCGATCGCCAGGCGCAGCAGCTCCTCCAGCGCCTGCATGTCGCGCTGGTCCAGCCCGCCCAGCATGGGCAGCAGCCGCTTGGTGCGCTCGCGCTGTCGCTTCTTCAGGTCTGTGCGGAATGTTTCCGTGGCGTAGGTAAGGCCGCGGCAGGACAGCGAGCATGGGAATGCGCATCAAGCATACGCATGATGTGCGGCCCCGCACCCCCGCACTTCTTTGACGCCTCACCTTTGGGCTCAATCTCGGGCGATATCATGGTGTTAAAGGCATCGCACACGGTGGTCTGAACCTTCTCGTTTTTCGAGAACACCATGTGCCACACGCGCCTCCAGGCGTCCTCCACGCCCTCCAGCTGGACCTGCAAGCGGTACCCGGACCCCAAGCAATGACATGTACCAGATTCGCATTATATGCAAGTCAGCTTATGCCCCAGCCCGCCATATACTTCAGGCAGGCTAAGCCGCCCATCTGACGTCCCATGCGACGGCCCAGCCCGCCCCCGACCCACCTTGCGCAGCAGCGTCAGCAGCTTGATGGCACTCTCGGTCACAGCCGCGCTGTCTGACGCCAGCTGCGACTCCACCTCCGGCAGTGCCGCCGTCAGCTGGCGCGCCAGGCCCAGCTCGGCATTCAGAATAGCCAGCAGCTGCTTGATCTCGCTATAGGTGAGGCCGCTGCGAGCGGCGGCAGCACCAGCCGCCGCCGTAGTCCCGGCAGCGTCGGCATCGATCTGGGTCGGCTCGATGATGCCGGCCTGGCTCTGGGTGGCGGCCGCATCCATCACACCACCCTGCTCCCACATGGCGGCCTTGGCGCCGCCGTCCTCTTCGCCATCGGGGCCCAAATCATCGGGCTCCATGCCCTTCACAAGGCAGAGAGGTTTGTGCACGCAGCAATCAACAGCGACCCTCGCATTATTCAAGTTGATGGCCATCCCTTGCTGCCAGACGCGGACCTCCCAGCTGCCAACCTCGAAAGCAAACATGCTGTGACTGCCACATGTTGCCGCCACCCCTCCCCTCGCTTACCGCGAGCTGCGCCTCATACTTGGTGATGGTCTCCATGAGCAGCCCTTCCGCCAACAATGGCCTTCGGTCGTCCTGCAGGCTGCTGTGCCGCTCCACCAGGCGCATCAGCAGCTCAAGCGCCGCGCCCACCACCAGCGAGCCGTCCTCCAGGCGGCTGATGGCCACCTCCGCCGTGCGCTCCAGCACGTCGTGGCCCCACATGCCGCACTCCACCAGCTCCGTGATAGTGTTCAGCACCGCCTTCCTGCGGGGCGGGGGAAAGATTTCGGAACCGGGCATTTACGGTCTTGGATTGCAGCTAGCGGTTGAGCGGATAAGTCCTTGGCCTCAGGCAGCATCGCTGGCATTGCCGCACCTGACTGATGCGCTCTTGTCATTCGCGCGCTGCAGCAGCAGCTGGCCTGTGTTGGTGCGCGAGGTAATGAGTGCCAGGTTGCCGGCCTCGCTGGACTTGCGGCCCATGTAGTAGCGGAACAGGGAGCCCATGCAGTCCACCAGGTGCTTGCGGATGGTGTCAGCCGACCTGCGGGATGGGGGCCCGAGCGACTGCGCCATCAGTGCGACGGTCGGGACGGCTGCGTACACACGCCTGCACACCCTTGCCGAGCATTGGCCGGCTGTGGGACAAAAGCAAGAGGCCTCAGCTGCCGCTCAGTCGTACTCACTGGCAGCCAAAGTAGTTGACCAGCTGCGACAGCTTGTCGTGGATGACCTCTGGCACCACCTCCGCCATGCTGGCCAGCAGCTGCGCGGCGCGGCGCACCGGCGCAACATCGCGCTTGGCGGCTTCATCGTATGCCTCCGGGCTCACCTCGCAGAACTTGCCCACCAGCGCCTTGCCCTGCACAGGCGCGGTATGACGCGATAGTGTACAATTAGAGCGGGCCCAGCGTGAAGCCTGTCCTGCCAGCATGGCCGTCGGCGCTGGCCCCAGGACACCCACCAGTCGCGTGGGCGCGTTGCCGCCGGCCTTAGCGGCAGCGGCCGCAAGCGCCACCGCCACCTCGGGGCCGTGCTCGTGGTTCTTCCAAAGCTCCGCCAGGCACGAGGACACGAATTCAATCGCGTCTGTGCAGTTTGAGTGCTTGGTCGCCACCAGCAGCAGCGTATCGTTGCACCAGCCCAGCAGCTTTTGCTGCTTCATCACACCAGCATCACTCAGGCATCGCCCCGCCTGCGGGCCAGCAAACCAGTAAACGCGCACGGTATGCGGGTGGCGCAGGCTCAGGGACGCCATGCCGCAGCTCCGCGCTCCAGTTGCGATCGGTGGAGCTAGGAGCCTGTTGCGCTCACGGCTGACAGGTCCACACTGCCAGCACCCATACGGTCAGACCCCTCGCTGCACGTGCTTTTTGTAGCCACCGTGGTGCCCATTTCCGCCAACCCCGCCCTGCTCACCGCCTGCACCACTAGGTTGAGCAGGCCGGATTTCTCGGCGGGCACGCGATACAGCACGCCGTCCAGGTCCGACCGGAGCAGCGACACCAGCACGCGCGCGATGCGGCCCATTACGTCCCACCACAGCTCTGCGGCGCCGCCCTCGCCATCCTCCGCGGCCTCCTTGGCCTTGCCGCGACCCTTCTTGGGCGCACCTAGGGCATGTACCCGCATGGTTGGGACTTTGCGAAGGACGCATGGAGTGCGGAGGAGCTGACGAGTCTCAGGACAACCTTATGTCTGCCATGGGACGTGGTGAGGAGGTTGCGTAAGGGGAAAGCTTACCCTTCTGCTGCGCGTCGGCCTTCAGGGCCTCCACCAGGCTGATATGGCTGTGCGCCATGACTTGCGAAAGGAAGAAGGTGTAGGCCTGCACGGCGCTCAGGTGCTCCACCACCGCAGGGTTGCTCTTTTCGTACTGGTGCTGGCCCAGCTCCTGCAGCCCGCTTGTCGCAACTGCGTGCAGGTTCTTGCACATGGCGACCGTGAGCTGCTTGACTAGCTCCGGCGCCGGCAGCTTGACCAGGTTGCTGCAGTCCACGGACCGAGGCACACACGAAGGCACGTGCTGAATGAATTAAGGGCCTGGTGTGTAACGAAGGTGCCCATCGCGCTACAAGGCACAGGCCCTCACCTGACGGCCACAAAGGCGCACTCGAAAGCCTCCTGGTCGTTAACTATGCCAAGCGACGCCTGTTCCAGCTTGGCGATGCACCCTGCAAGACCATTCCCCAGCATATGCGAGTCAATTTCCTGCCGATATTGCACAATAAGCATTCATCTTACTCTCACAGGCCTCCTCGGGATCATTATACGCCGGGTCCGGCGCACAGAGCTGCCCTGGCCTCTCCTTGCCCAAATCCTCTATCTTTCGCGGTATCTTGAAGACGGCCATGGTTTATATAGAGCAATCTGCGTTGCCTAGGCACAGATGCATAAAGAGCAAGCGAGCGACACGGAAATTTTAAGGACAGCTGCGAACGCCTGCGTGCGTCGCCTGCTAATGAAGCTTCGAATCGGTCGTGGATTCAGCTGTGCATAGCTCAGTTCACATGCTCAGGCTTGCTCTGCGAGGCGTTCCAAACCTTGGAACTTGAGCCCACCATCCGGACGCGGTTTGTGCAAAACGCTGTGCTTGTTTACGTGCCTATATATTAAGTAATGAAAGTAAATATGGACGGGACAGGGCATCGCCCGTCTCGCCGTTCTTTGCCAGACTGGCGGTTTACTCTTCCTCTGCTGATGTAGACTAATCCATTGTACTTATGAGTGGACGCTGATATAGAACATGAAAAATGGTTAACAACAGTGAGGCCGGACTGCCGAACGGCGACTCTGGGCACGCTGCGTTCGCTCGAGCATCTGCGAAAGCTTCGTTGAAAGTAGTGGAGAATGGGCCAGTCGCGGAAGAGGAACACCCAGCACTGGCGGATGCACAGTCGCAGGCGCGACTGGCGCTCAAGAAGCAGGCTGTCGGTGAGCAACAGCAAACGTATGTATACAAGGTGATGCTTCCAGTGACCTGCCTCAGCGCATTGGAGCGCACAGCAGCTGAGGCAGTTTTCTTTAGGTTGACATGCCGACTGCCGCCCGACACATGCCTTGCCCGCGTTGACACCCTGCAGAATCTCTGTCCGTGCCCACACGGAAGTACCTACACGTCAACGCCCAGGGGAAAGGAATTCCCGTGTGGATGGATTGGGACAAGCAACCAAAACTGAACAAGTACGCGCCAGGGTCATGGGTCAGGGCCAATGGTTAGTAGTGACGGGGGCAGCCTGGAGCCAACTGAGGCGCCGCGGCTACGCCCTCTCCCTTTTTCAGCCGGGTCCTTACTGCCCCTCTGTTCGCCACTGAAAATAGCACATATACACGGGGGCGCTCCTTATTGTGACCAGCTCTCTGCGGGCCCGGCCCCCTGTGTCCCAGGTGGAACTACTACATGGATCGGTTGTACACACTGATGACAGACTCGGGCAGCAGCGTGTGGGCGCTCATCATCTCCAACGTCATGGTCATTACCATCCTGGTGTCCACCATCAGGTGGGGATTGGGGGTGGCATTGGGCGGGGCTGTGGACGGGCGGGTGGCAGAAGGCAGGTACGGGGTTGGTGCTGGGGTTGCAAGAGAGCGCGAGAGGGAGGGCCAAAGCCGTGCGGCGCATTCTGATATCAGGAGCTACTTGCCAGGTAACGATTGCGGGTGCTGCCATCCTACCGCCCCTCCGCACACGCTCCCGCGCACGCTTCTAAAACAAAGCACCACTCAACAGGGTACGCAACGCACCATGACCCGCTCGCCCACCTTTCCACTCGCGCAGTTTCTGCCTGGAGACCATCCCAAGCTTCTCGGAGGAGCGAAACCCCTCGGCGGCCCGCACCTTCACGCTCATCGAAACCGTCACCATCCAGATCTTCGCGCTCGACTACCTGCTGCGGTGAGGGCTGGGTCTGGAATGCCTACCGGGGCGGTTGGTGTGATGCCCCTCTGCTTGCAGCGCCAGCGGCGCGGTCACGTCACGCAGTGTGCCCTCGCCCCGAGTCCCCGAACGAGGCGGTCGCAGGAACATGGTGCGACAGCTGCCACACCTGCAGCGACAGACCGCTGACGAGCGTGTGTGCATGTGTGCGTAAATGCTGCTACGCAGGTTCATCTCAGCGCCGGTGAAGCTCAAGTTTGTGGTGGAGCCGTTCAACATCATCGACATCATCTCCATTGTGCCCTGGTACATCATCACCTTTGTGGGCGCCGACTTCAACGGCACCACCGTGTTCCGGGTGGCGCGGCTGTTCCGCGTGTTCCGGGTCTTCAAGCTGGGCGGCAGGTGCGCGCAGCAGCAGGGCAGTAGTGGAGTGAAGTGGTGGTACGGAGTGGCCATTGACGCTGCTACCGTAATAGAATGAAAGGTGTAATAAATAATAATATGGCTTGTCCAGGACCCCGTGACCTCGACAACCCCTCCCTCTGCTGCGTTCCGCGCGGCCTGCCATACACACGCATGCGCACACACTACTGTACGCCCTACATGCCAGCTCCGTGTCGTTAACGCACTGCGCCCACTGCATCCACTGCGAGCGAGCGCAGGTACTCCAAGCTGCTGGTGGTGCTGGGCGCGCTGCGCAAGAGCATGGACATGCTGTTCCTCATGTGCTTCTTCATCACCCTCTGCATCGTGTTCTTCTCCACGCTCGAGTACTATGCGGAGCGGGGCGACTGGGACCCCGAGCTGGGTGGGTGGCGGCACGGGGCCGGAGGGCGCCGGGCGGGAATGAGCGGGCGGGCGGGCGGACGGACGGACGGACGGGAGGGAGGGAGGGAGGGAGGGAGGGAGGGAGGGAGGGAGGGAGGGAGGGAGGGAGGGAGGGAGGGAGGGAGGGAGGGAGGGAGGGAGGGAGGGAGGGAGGGAGGGAGGGAGGGAGGGAGGGAGGGAGGGAGGGACATCGGTGCGGGGTGAGAAGCCTCTGGTCTCCCGTACCAGACAAGGCCGTGCGAAGCAGCTGTCAGGAATGGAACGCTTTCCAGGCACCTGACCTCCTGTCGCCCGTCCTGGTCTGACGTGGCAAAACCTGGATGCTGCTCTTTCACGTCTCACGCCCCGCCGGCCACTGCTGCTGCTTGGCGCCGTCCGCGCCATCCGCGCTGTTGCTTGCCGTGTACCATGGAGTGCACACTATCCGCGCCATCCGGTGCCACCGCCATGCCATGCTGCCAGGCTACTACGTGCGGCCGCTGGAGACGCAGTTCTTCCCCACCGACCCGCCCACGCCCAAGCCCAGCCCCTTCTCATCCATCGTGGAGGGCTTCTGGTGAGAGCTTAACACGGCGTGGCTCAACCCTTTCCCGCTCCACCACCTGCGCGCGTGCCTAGCACCAGGGCTGGTCAGCTCTAGTCACCAGTGGCTTAGCCACTTCGTGTAACTATTTGTGGCCACCACCACCACCATCACCACCATGCATGATGGCGGCACAGCTCTGGTCCTGCTGCCGCCGCCGGCCTTTTCGAGCGCCTGCAGCCCCCGCGTCGCTGTGCCTTCCCCAGCTGACGTAGTCACAGCCAGCTGATGTAATCCCGCGCAAGCGGCGTCATGGCGACGGTGGTGTGCCGCTCTCGCGGCGCCGCGCTGCCGCCTCGCACCGCCGCCCGGTCCCATAGGCGCTGCCCTGTGCTGCTGCCGCGCCGTTCACAGGTGGGCGATCGTGACGCTGATGACGGTGGGCTACGGCGACGTGGTGCCTGTGTCGGCGGCCGGCAAGTTCATTGCCAGCGTTGCCATGATCTGCGGTGAGCGCGGTGGCCACCGCAAGGCAGTGGAGCAAGAGGCCTGGGGGGCTGGAGGGCTGGATGGAGGCGCTGGCTTCACGTTGCAAATGCGGTGCCGCCGCGCTCGTTCCTCGCGCTGACCCGTTTCCCGTTGACCTGCTGCCCACGCCCGCGCCCCCAACACGCCACGCGGCACGCCCCACGCGGCATGCAACGCATTTGTGCGCGCTCCCGCACGCACACACGGTTTCGTTGTGTTAGCACACGTTCTGCGTTTGCACTTCCTCATTGTGGGGGACACACGTGCGCACACATACACACACACATTGCGGGGAGTTCTCTCTGTTTCCGTTTACCAACACACACACACACACACACGCGGACACGCAGGCGTGCTGTCCCTGGCGCTGCCCATCTCGGTGGTAGGCACCACCTTCTCCAACGACTGGGAGGCGCACATCGCGGAGGAGCGCCGGCGCCTGGCCAGCAGCACCCGCAAGTCGCAGGTGGTAACCAGCCCCGCGCTTCTGAAGCTGCACAAGCTGCTGGGGAAGCACCTGGCGCATATAGACGTGCTGGGCGACCTCAACCGCGCCTCCGAGCTGGCGCTGGACGACGCCGCCAGCAGCATCCACGGCCGCGTCAAGGCCACCAAGAAGCACCTGCACACAGAAGCCAAGGCGGTGGGTGGGGGTGGGGGTCGGATGAGGATGAGGAGGAAGTGGAGGTGGAGCAGGAGGAAGAGGAGGTGGAGGAGCAGGACGAGGAGGAGGGAGGGATGCGAGGAGGGGGGGACGGGAAGCGGCGTCGGGACGGGGGGTAGGCAGGAGCAAGGCAACTGTAAATCCAAAACTCTGCTGCACGGCCTCGCTCCTGCTCCTCCCGCTCTGCGGCCATCTCGACCTACCTTCCCCTGTGTACCTCTTCTACCGCTTTGCCAACCCAACCTTGCAACCCGCCCTCCCTACCCTCCTCCCTGCCTGCCCCGGCCTGCCTCAGGACCTGCGGCTGCGCAAGGCCGCCAAGCAGCGCGTGGACCCCGCCCTGGAGTACGACAGGCAGTACGGCTACCTGCCGGCGGAGCACGTGCGCGACCGGTACAGAGAGTGAGTGTGTTGCGGCTGCAGCGGCAGACACGTCAGCAGCCGCCACGTGTCTGCGGCGGCGGCGGCGGACGTGGCGCCGTGGTGCGAGGGGGGGGGGGTGCAGTTCATCCCAGTAACCAAAGCGACCAGAGGGGGGATAGGATGCCCCTGAACAACGTCACCAATGCCAAGGCATATGAGGATGCGAACAAGCCATGAATAATAATTCACCCCGCCCCGCCCCTGCTGGCGTGTAGGCCGCTGGTTCAGATGGCGGACACGGCCGACCAGCTGTCCAAACGCGCCTTCCACGTCATGCGAATGGAGGTGCGTAGGGGGGGTTCCATGCATTTAGGTTAGGCAGAGTAGGGGGGGTTTGAGATAGGCTGTCGTCTTACGTTTGCGTGAGGCCGGGCAGCGTAACTGCGCACATGTCTGCCTCACCTTACAACCTTTGCTCCCAACCGTCTGCACACAGAGTAACCCCGCAAGCGACCGTTCATGTCTTAAGCAACCGCTATGTCTCTCAGACTCCTATTCTACCTGCCTTGTTGTATGTGCCGGCCCGGGGGCAGGCAAATTATGATTGGGGGAGAAGTAGCCTGTCCGGCGCCGCCGCGCCGCGTGCGCCTTGGCCACCTAGCCGCTCCGCCTGGGCTGCGGCTGCGTGTCTACCCGGCAGCTGTTCTGCCTACTACTGCCGAGCAGAAACCTACCCCCCCAGCAACCAGCACACCAGCAACAACGAGAAACCACCACCAAGTAGCAAAACACCAGCCGAACAGCGCAAAGGCAAGACCAGCGAGACAGCAAACGTGTGGGGCGGGCGGGCGGGAAAACAAAGCCAGTCCGCTAGCTACGCGGCTCAAGAGTCCGCTATTACTAGATAGCAACTAAGAAACGACTGACGCAACAGACGGTAAGCCTCCGAAAGACTCCCTGTCTCAACAGACCATCGCCAGGGCACGAACCCATCCGCCACAGCCGGCGACCACAACCCCCTTCCCCGCGAGTGAGGCCTCCCCAAGCCTATAGCCGCCACCTCCTTCAAAATCTATTTTAATGATGGGACACTAAAATGGCCCTTTGGCGAATGGCGGTGGCGGCGGCAGTAGCAGCGGCGGAGGCGGGTGCGCGGCGGCGGCAGCAGCGGTTAGCGGCGCAGGGGGCGGGGAGGAGAAAAAGGACCTGCTCACAGTTCCCGTCACGCCGCGCCCCTCCACATGTCCTCGTCCACAACTTGTCATGCACTCGCCCACTCGTACCCGCCCGCCCGCCCACTCGCACCTACCCACTCGCCCACTCGCACCCACCCACCCGCCCACCCACCCGCACCCACCTGCCTGTCTGCCTCCCTCCGCAGTCCGTGAACGCGGCGCTGCTGGACCCGGTCCTGGCCGCCACGGTGGCGCGGCTGGCCAAGAAGCACGCCGACCTGCAGTTCCTGCTCAGCAAGTTCGAGGTGCGGCGGGGGGGGGGAGGCGGGGGCGGGGGCGAGCGTGTGGGGCGGGGAGCGGGGGCCGGGGGGCGGGGGGCGGGGGCCGGGGGTCGGGCGAGTGATGGCCTGGTGGTGGCGCATGGCTGAGGGAGAGGCAGTTGAGTGGGAGGAGGAGGAGGAGGAGGAGGAGGGAGGTTAGAGGAGAAAGAAAGAGCAGCTACTGGCGATTCGAACCGCGCGCTCTCACACGCCGAGCGTGCCTATCCCTCACACCCACACACGCTGCGTACTTCCACGCATTCCCTGCCCGCACGCCACGCGATCCCTTGCCGGCTCCCCCCTTGCCTGCAATTTCATAGCCTGACTAATTATACCCGGAACCCCGCCCGGCCCCTCGTCCTGCAGGAGACTCCGGAGCCGCTGACGATCCTGGAGGCGGAGCTGTCGGACCTGCACCAGGGCGTGCGAGAGGCGCACGAGGCCAACGCCGCGGCTGGTCTCATGACGCCGCGCACGCCCGGCACCGCCGCCAGCCGCAAGGTAAGGGTATTTGTATGGGGTACCTCGATAGTGCAGGTATGTGGTGGGGGGGGGCTGCAGGTGCCGCGGGTGCCGCGGGTGCATTGGATGCCTATTGTGTGTCGGTCGGGCCAGGCGATTGGCCGAGTTGCGGAGGAGGGTTGCGGAGAACATCGGCGCACCCGGGGGGAGGGGCTATCTTTTCCAGCCCAGTAAAGTGATAAACCATAGCCAAAGGGGGCAGGGCAGCTCATCCCAGAACCCAAAGCAACCAACGAGTGAAGCCAAAAACAGCCAGCCCATCCCAGAGCGCGGAGGCGGTGTGGCCCGCTGAAGTGTAGGCCTCGGGCGCCGTTGGGGGGGGGGGGGGGTTTTGCGGCTGCAGGCGGAGCAAAGGAAGGCCTGGCTTATTTGTGATGGTAGCGGTATGCTGCCGCGCCCTGACCCTGATGCCTCCTGTGCCTGAGCCGCCGGTTTGCTGCTGTGTGTGCTAACAGATTTCCATCGACGCGGTTCGATCACCCCGGCAGTAGCACGTGGCACTTGGACCGGACCGGAGGCACCGTAGCAATCACAGCGTGCGCTTGTGAGCAAGTGTGCGTGTGTAGGATTGGACGTGAGCGAGTTGCTAGTCGTTAGGCTGCGTGATATGCTATTTATCAATGTGACTTGATGAAGGAATGTGCGATGGACTGTGTTCGGGCGATTCATGCGTGCGGCTGACCACAAGGGCGGGTTGCTGGTGGTGCGGGGGGGGGGGGGGGGTGGTTGGTGCAGCGGTCTTGGTGATGACAGGAGTGAGTGACAGGAGTAGGGGGGGAAGTAGCATTGCGGCTTTGGTGCAGCGAGCTCGGCCAAAGCCCAGTAGCTTCTGAGTCGCTGCATTTCGATGTCTGGGTCATATTTGCGGGTCGCCTGCAGTTGCTGATTACGTCGTACATGAATGTCATACATGAAGCGTGTTCGCAGATGGGGCGGGAGCAATGGTCGGGGATGAGGGTCAGCAATGAATGGGGCATACACCTTCCAACGTGCACCAACTGTGGCACGGGCGCTCTGAGCGGCTATTTGCATCCGCGCTCTACTTTGCGGGACTGAAAGCCAAGATGGAGGCTGCATGTGCCCATCCATGAGGAGAGCCAGGCAGGCAGGTGTAACAATGCTGGGGTTGCTTATTCCGTTACAGGGTCGTAGCCGTGCAGCGGCATTCACTTTCCCAACTTGGCGTCTTGGCCGCTAGAGGGCTAGAGGCCTGAGTGGCCAGCCGTTGGCGACAGGTAAGACAACCACAACAGCACCCGCACCGGCACCGTGGCAACCAACTCCTCCACAACGCCATCCAGCAGGCCCGCGCTCCGCGTGCCACAACCAACAGCAAGTTTCGCAACGCTTCATCATCCATCGCAACACACAGCTCGAGCTACGGTCTAGAGCTACAGGCGGTCTGCTCTGCGCGTCAGCGTTTCTACCTTCCAGCTGACCCAACAACAGCCATCGATGCAAATGCCTTGACTCACCAGCGCCTGCCTCATTGCAGGTGCGAAATCGGGCACGCACCCCATGCAGACCTGCCCCTGCCTCTGCCCCTGTGTGAAAACGCGCGCCTACCTACCAATGCTATCACTAGAGCTTGTGCAGCAATCGCACGCAGCAGCTAAACTACAAGCGTTCACGAATACCTAGCATGCGTCCAAGCTGCACAAAGCCGCACCCAGACGCCACACAGCTAGGCTGTACACGTGGCGCAGATGCCATTACCCGGGCAGGCGATCCCGAAATCGCACGCGCTCTAACCTCGAGACGCACAGCTAAAAGAATACCAGGCTAAAAGCAGGCCCTGCACACCGCACACGCACGCGCGCGAGCATCCCCAGCTTTCCATGAGCATTCGGCCACGTGCAATAAACAACTCTTCTCCTCCTTCTCCCGTGGCTCCCAGAAGGCTAGGGTTCGTGTGGACCGTGTCAGTGCTTGACACGCTTCGGTGGAAGACGTGCTAGGCCCTCTCCCCGTTACAGCTTTCCAGCTGACGCTTCCGCATCTCGATTTTTATAACTTCCGCATTACGCTTCCTCACCCCTATCTGTGAGCAGCGCTCTCGCCCTCACACACACACACAACGGTATCTTGAGACCAGCCAGTGGTTGCCGTGCTTGGCCCATCACCCCAGCGTCCGGTCCTCACACCAACGTTGGAGGGGTAACAACCGATCCTTGGGCACCCTCAGGCATGCACATACGGCGAAAACATTTATGCGTCTGTATGTCTCTGAGCTCATCGCTGCTTCCTCTTGGTTGCCGGCGGCGGCGACCTCAGCAGCGGCGTGTACCAGCTGACCTCGTTGTTGGGCGTGTACGACAGCGAGCAGCGCTGGAAGTGGAACTTACGCAGCTTGGAGTACAGATCGTCGTACTTTGGATCCATCGCCTGTTCAAACGAGGTCACGGATCCGTCGGGATGCAGCACGGCGTACGGGTTGCTGCAGCCGCCGCCGCCGCGGCAGTAGCCGGCCGCAGTCATTAGCGCGTCCAGGCGGTCGATGAGGGCAGCCGGAGCGGTTGAGATTCGGTTTCTCAGCTCGTACGGATCCAGGACGAGATCGTACAGCTCTCGGAAATCACTCATGCACCAGACCACGTACTTGTAGCACGTGCCGAGCGTGCCGCGGCGCTCCGGCGGGCGCGGTGGCGGCGGAGCGGGCGGGGGAGGCGAGGGCGGCGGTGGCGACGGCGGTGGTGGACCGGGAGGTGGCGGCGGGGGAGGGTTGGGTGGCGGGGGGGAAGGCGGCGGCGGCGCAGGCGGGGGAGGCGACGGCGGTGGTGGGTCGGGAGGTGGAGGCGATGGGGGAGGGGGCCCTGGAGGTGGGGGCGACGGGGGTAGTGGGGGCGAAGGACTGGGCGGCAGCCGAGGGGGTCTCGGCGGAGGTGGGGGCGGTGGGCTCGGCGGTGGGCTGGGAGGGCTGGGCGGGACGGGCGGCGGCGCGGGTGGACGTGGCGGCGGGCTAGGAGGGCTGGGGGGGCTGGGGGGGCTGGGAGGGGGCGAGGGAGGCTTGGGGGCCCAGGGCCGCGGAGGAGAAGGGGGCGGCGGCGAGGGCCAGGCAATGCCCATCGTGTCAATGTCGTACAGCTCTCGGTAGGAACCTCCCAGGAAGGTGCCGGGCTCACTGACCAGCTGTTGGCCCTGTGAAGGGGGGGGCGAGGTGTATGGTGTTGCACGCCACACACAGCAGGGTGCACACAGTCACAACCCACGCCAGCGGCATGGAGCGGGGGTGCGTGTGCACACGGCAGGTCCCCAAGGCGGCCCCATGTGCACGCTACCGGTGGCCCTGGCCCCCACTTGGTGGCAACACACGCACGCACACGTATCCCCTACACGAACACACACACACACACACACACACACACGTACGCATACGCATACACATACACATACACAAGTCTTTCATAGTACTCTCCCTTGTTATCTCTTATACACATACACTAGCATCCCTTGCACTCCCACGCCCACGCCCACGCACCAGCAGCAGGAAGAGGTGGCGCTCGATCATGGGGCCCTGCACCAGCAGCACCCCAAAGGAGCTAGACAGGCCGTCGCCCGCCAGCGCCAGCGGCCGCGGCGTGCAGGTGCCGGCCGCCACCGCGATCTTCAGGAACAGGCAGGTCGAGTCCTGCTGAGTGTACCAGCGAGCAGACTCGATGGGCTGTTGGTCGCGGGCAGGCAGTGCGGTGACAGATAGGGGAGGGAGTCGGGGGCGAAGGGAGGGGCAGGGAGAGGGAGGAGGTTAGCTGCGCTCCCCGTAGCCCGCGCGCGGGATGGGGAAACCATACGGCAGGAAAACATTTTGCCATAATCGCTGTGATGCGTCTACCGAGCGCCCACCGTTTTGTATACGAAAGTGAGCGTGACCTCAATGGTGGCTGGAGGGGCGGGCGGCGAGGGCGAGGGCGGCGGCGGCGAGGGTTCTGGCGGCGGCGACGGTCGTGGCGGAGGTGGCGGCCGAGGCGAAGGCGGCTGGGGTGGCGAGGGCCGGGGCGAGGGCGGACGAGGGGGCGAGGGCGGTGAGGGCGGCGGCGGCCGTGGCGAAGGAGGGTACGGTGGGGAGGGCGGCGGGTAGGAGGCCGGCTCGGGGCTTGGGGAGGGCGGCGGCGACCAGCCCCCGTACGGCACAGCGGGGCTCGGCGGGCTGTAGCTGCCGTACGGGGCCGTGGGGCTGGGGCTTGGGGGGCTGTAACTGCCGTACGGCACGCTCGGGGAGGGCGATGAGTACGGCGGCGGCGCGGCAGGGCTGTAGCCGGGCGGCGGTAGCAGCGCGGGGGAGGTGGCGGCGTAGGGCGGGGGCGCCGGGGAGTCTACGAACTCGCCGACGGGGCGCGGCGGCAGCGGCGGGGTGTTGGGGTAGGGGGGAGAGGGGCGCCACCAGAAAGGCGGCCGTGGGGGCCGCGGCGGCGGCCGGGCTGCGGCGGCGTCCGGTGGAGGCGTGGGAGGCGAGGAGGAGGTCGGCGGCGGGAGCTGCAGCTCGGGGCTGCGACTGGGAGGGCCGGGAGGCGGGGCGGGGGAGGGCGGCGGCGGCACGCCAGGAGGAGAGGGGGAGGGCGGCGGGGAAGGTTGCGGGGAGGGCGGCAGCGGTGGCGGAGCGGGCGGGCGCGGTGGCGCGGGGGAGGGCGGGGAAGGCGGCGACGGTGGAGGCGAAGGCGGGCGGGGAGAGGGCGGCGATGGCGGAGGGGAGGGCGGCCGCGGAGGGGAGGGCGGCGGCATGACCGCAGGCAGCACCGCCACCAGTCCCAGTACTGGAAGGTTATTCACAAAGTAGGGCGTGGGATCCGCCCGGATCTGTTAGGGGGCATGAAGAGGTGGGAAGATGAAGGGGCATTCAGCGACACGTGCATGTTGCACACAGACAGCGCTTCCGCTGACGCCCACCCTGCCTTTTGGATCCCCCATTATTGGGCTGGTAACAACAACCCCAGCTGGGAAAGCACCTGAACCCGGATCCCCGCCCCCCATCGTCATTAATTTAACATGCATGGACCCCCCCCCGGTCCACCCACCAGCTCCAGCACGGCCCTCAGCGC
This sequence comes from Chlamydomonas schloesseri, assembly GCA_016834595.1. Taxonomy (NCBI): domain Eukaryota; kingdom Viridiplantae; phylum Chlorophyta; class Chlorophyceae; order Chlamydomonadales; family Chlamydomonadaceae; genus Chlamydomonas; species Chlamydomonas schloesseri. Next base: position 365,763 of record JAEHOD010000016.1, read on the forward strand.
GGGCAGGTCAGCAATGTCGCGGGCCACGACACCAAACACCGCAAACTGCGTCGCGTCGAAGGTTGGGAAGGGCAAGGCGGTGAATGAGGCACTCAGGTCAGTCAACCAACAGCGCGGGATAGCCACCCTTCTGGCGGTACAGTCCAGGGCACGCACCTATTGAAGGCTCATGCAAAGCAGTGGTCACTGCGCAGAAAGAGTTTTCCCAACACATCTCTCTACTGTCTGCGCCGCGGGCACCGCACAGGTCCACCTCTAACAGTGAAAGCTACCCGCCCGCACCCGCACCCCGGCACCCACACCCCGGCACCCGCACCCCGGCACCCGCACCCCGGCACCCGCACCGCGGCACCCGCACCTTGGGCTCGCCGCCCAGCTCCAGCGACACGCCGCCGCAGTCCGCAACCTCCACCGGCGGCGCCGCCTGGCCCGCCGCCTTGCGCACCGCGGTGCACGCGAACGGGCTGATGAAGCGGAGGTAGGAGGCGGGGTCGCCGTACGTCTGTTGGGGGTTCAAGGCATAATCAGTTAGGAGGCGACGACGGCGTAGCGGGTGTGGTGCGGTGCGGTGTGGGGTGGTGCCGGAGACCATCAGCCAGGAATGAGTGGAGAGCAGTGGAGGGCAGTGCTAGGTGCGAGCGGGAGTGTGTGGAAGCTGCGGCGGCTCGCTCTTTATCGGGAACTCCCCAAGTGGCCCGCACACTTGGGGCAGTCGACTCCCAGACAAATAAAAACTGCATAACGAAGACATGTGACTCGAGCAAAGCAAAACCGCACGCGCCCACCTGGTCGAGCACCGACTGGTAGAAGAGCAGCCCCACCGGCAGCACCTCCGTCAGCAGCGCCACCGGCAGCGGCGGCTGAGGGGGCGTGGGCGGCTGCGGCGGGGGCGGGGGCGGCGGCGAGGGCCAGGTGACCGCCAGCGTGTCAATGTCGTACAGCTGCAGGTACGACTCCCCGAGGAACGTGTCCGTGGCGGTCTGGAGCTCCAGCAGCTGTGGGGCGTTGTTGTGCGGGATAGGCGGGGGGCCGAGAGGAGAGAGAGTTAGAAAAAAGCGGGAGCCAGGAGATCAGCGCAAGTATAACAGGAACGCCACAGAAGCTTGGTGGAAAGGCCACAGCTGCATATCACCACGCGGCAGTGACAGCATCTGGCGAGCAATCAACATAGCAAGCACCACCTATGACGGACCTGGGATTCAAACTGCGCGCCAGTGGTTGAGGGCCCCTGCACCAGCACCACACTGAACATGCCTGAGAGGCCGTCGCCCGCCAGCCAGGCGCCGCCGGGGCCGCCCGAGGACACGGGCGTGCAAGAGGCGGCGGACAGCGAAATGCGCAGGAACACGCAGGTCGAGTCCTGCTGCGTGGGGAACCTGTGGGCCGCGCGGTTTTGGGTTACGGGACCATGGGATGTTGAAGTGTTGGGTTGGTGTAACAGAGCTGTGCGAGCTGGGTCGTAAGATGTGGTTGGGATTGCGGCTGGTTGCGACCAGGGGTGGTTGCGATGGTAAACAACCCTGCGAGGAGAGACAGCTGGGCGCATGCCTTCCCTTAGGTGCCGCATCTGTAGGAGTCATCACTTGTGTACAGCAAGAGCTCACCTGGTTCCCGGCATGGGGACCTTGTAGGTCAGCGTAAGCAGCAGCTGCCGCACGAGTGGCGGCGAGGGCGGCGGCGCCGGCGGCTGCGGGGGCGCCGGTGAGGGCGGCGGAGGCGGCGGCGAGGGCCTTGGCGGCGGCCGGGGCGGTGGCGACGGCCGGGGCGGCCTGCAGAGCAGGGGAGTCACATGCGGGCAATGTCGCACCACTCTTTGGCGTCTTGCAATGCTACATCCATATGCACGTCCAGAATCACCTTCACCGCATTTGCGGTGGGTCGGACGACTACTGCGTGATCCCCAAAAGTAAGGGGCTCAGGGTAAACAGCCACTCACGGTCGTGGCGAGGGCGGCCGCGACGCTGCAGGCACCGGTGGCGCGTACACGGGTAGCGGCGGCGGCGCGCCCGCTGGCTGAGGCGGCGGCAGCGGCGAGGGCTCCGCAGCCAGTGGGGCCGGCGGAGGCTCCGGAGGCTGCAGAGCCACCGCTGGCGAGGGCGTCGGGGACTGCGTCGGTGCAGGTGCCGGAGGCAGCAAGTGTGCCGGCGAAGGCGGTGCCGGCGTGGGTGGTGCCGGAGAGGGCGGTGGCGAGCGCGGCGGTGCCGGAGAGGGCGGTGCCGGAGAGGGCGGTGCCGGAGAGGGTGGTGCCGGAGAGGGCGGTGCCGGAGAGGGTGGTGCCGGCGACGGCGGTGGCGGGCGCGGCGGCGATGGGGCCGGTGATGGCGGCGTGGATTGAGCCGGAGACGGTGCCGGCGTGGGCTGCGGCGGCGGCCGCGCCGCCACGTCACCCCCAGTGCCCGCGGGCGAGGGCGGCGACTGCCCGCCCGCCTCCAGCAGCGCACGCCGGTGCTGCCCGATGGCTGTAGCAGCAGCCCCAGACGCAGCTGCAGCCGCGTCCTCCTGCACGGCAGCAGCACGTGCAGCGCCGCCACTGCTACTGCTGCTACTGCTACTGTGGCGAGCGGTGATGGAGGCCACATGGTTGTGGGTCCGGTACGGCAGCGGCAGGAACTCGTACGGCCGAGCCGCCACGTCAGCTACCGCCGACGCAAAGTCCGCCGCCGGCAGCCCCGCCGCCGGCTGCAGCAGCTCCAGCTCCAGCACGGAGCTCAACCCGTCGTCCGCAAGGTAGCTACTGCCGCCGCCTGCCGCCGCCTCCGCGCCTTCGCCGCCGCTGCTGCCCGCGTGCCGGGGCGTGCACGTGCCGGCGCCCGTGGCGGCTGCCACATACGCACACGTGGCCTCCAGGTGCTCCTGCCACGCCTGCGCACCCACCGGCTGTTCGTAGCTAAACGCCAGGCGCAGCCTGTGCGCCTGCGGCGCTATAGCTGCAGCGCCAGAGACCCCACCGCTGGTCCCGGTGCTGCCGCCGCCGGCAGCCCGCAGGCGCCGCCGCACAGACTCTATGATTCCCTTGACGTGCAGCTCAATGTCCAGCTCCCGTGCCAGCCTGGCCGCGTCCTCCTCCTGGTCCTCCTCCTCCTCCTCTCCAGCCCTCCCCTGCCCTGCTCCCCATTCCTGCTCCTCTCCTGCCGCCTCCGCTGCGCCCACCTGCCGCGCGCTGCGGCGGCGGTGGGCGGGCAGGATCTCGCCGGATAGCGAGCCGTCGTCCGGCGGGGGCGTGTAGGCGTAGGAGCTGATGCCGCCGTTGAGGCCGGGCCCGGCGTAGGCGCGGGCGGAGCTGCCAAAGAACGTGTCGCCCCAGCCCAGCGTGGCGTTGGGCAGCGCTCTGAGGGAGAAAGAAGAACCAAACGCGGGTGGGTGGGGGTTACACGCATTATGGGTTCATGGGTAGGGTTTTAGGGTTTATTTTAGGGTTTATGGGTTAGGTATTTATTCACGGGTTAGGCCCAGAAAACGTGGGTGGAGGTGGGGGCGATGGTGGGCAACACGTAGCGCGCAGTGTGTAAATGTGTGTGTCCTTGAACTGGGCGGGAGCGGGAGGGGCCGCGGTGCAAGGGAGGAACATGGGCTGTCGGCTCCAGCTGCCCATGCAGCTAGCTGCCCATGTATACACACCGGGGTCATCGCACCGCACCACGCACCGTATGTAGTCCTGGCTGCCGCCAAAGGCCAGGTGGCTGGTGCAAATGCGGACGGCCCGGTAGTCCTTCATGGTGATGCGTCGATCCCAGGCGTGGCCCCACATCTCGATGGGCACACTGCGCGCAATACGCAGCACACCCGACGTTGTACCGTATGTTGCATGGGTGGCGTGCGTGGGAGGCGCGCGAGCAGCAGCAGGAGCACGAGGGTGGGACAGGGTGGGATGGTGAACGGGCGGAGGAGGGGCTTAGCTCACGGGAATGCATTACGTGCTGCTATGCCTAGTGACGCGTGCCTACTACACAGCGCTAGGAAGGCACCCGATTAATTTTGCCCCGTATCAGGAAAGGAAATGAAACACGCGCGCAAACCACTCACGCGTCGCGCATGCCTCGGTTGTAGGCGCCGCTCGAAGCCGCCTGCGCCAGCCGCCGTTGGCCGCCGCCGCCAGCCCCGAGCTCCCACTCCAACTGGCCCACCCCCTCCCCAGCCGCCTCCAGCTCCTGCTCGCCAACCCACAGGTCCGGACCCTCGAATCCGCTCTCCACATACGTCAAGGCCCCGGGCCCCAGGCCCGCGCCGCCCGCGGCCCCGGCTGCGCGCAGCAGCCTGCGGCCGGCGCCAGCCGCCGCAGCCGGCGGCGAGGGCGGCGGCGCAGCCGCCGGCGGCGCCGTGTTGTAGGGGCGCGAGAAGCCGTTGGGCAGGATGTCGGGCAGGGGGATGGGTGAGCCGTCGGCCAGGGCCGGCACGCCGGCGCCGGTGAGCGCCATGACGGTGGCCGCGATGTCAACCATGTTGCCCTGCCAGTCCGACACCAGGCCGGGCGGGATGCCGGGGCCTGCGGGCGGGGGGGGGGGTCCATGCATTATAAGTTAATGACGGGGGAGATGTAGACAGACGTTGCGACACAGCAGGCGTACCGATGACCAGGGGGGGAGGGGGAGGGGCGGGGGCGGTGGTTGCAAGTAGCGCGGCACAAGTGGGGCAGCGCGCGGCGATGGGATTTGGGTCTGGGTTGGGCTCAGATTTGTGCAGGTAGGGGGGGGGGGGCTCCGGCTACGCAGCATCGCGCGCCTGGGGCTGGCACGGGGACATGCCCATGTAAGGTACTTCATGCACCCACCCCTCAGCCCGTCATGCACCCACCCCTCAGCCCGTCATCCGCCCACCCCTGACCCCGTCATCTACCCAATCCACCCCTCACCCCGCATGTAGAAGGGCACGCGGGTGATCTCCTCCCAGTGGAACTGCTTGCCCTGCTTCTGGGCGTGGTTGCCCAGCTGGAAGCCGTTGTCCGAGGTATACAGGATGTAGCTGCGGGATGGGGGGGGGGTGCGGGTGCGGGTGCGGGTGTGTTACGTAGGGGTGCGTGGGAATGTGTGTTGCTAATCGGAAACGGAGAGAATTCCCCGGGAATGTGTGTGTGTGTGTGTGCATGTGAGTGAGTGTGTGTGTGTGTGTGTGTGTTTGGGGGGGGCAGTTCCATGCATGTCAAGTTAGGGGGGTGGCAGGTACGTGTGGGAGAGGGTTTGTGAGTGTGACAGATAATTGTCACAGTCAGATAGGCAGGCAGACGGAGATGGAAGTTGTGCATGCACGGGGGGCGACAAGCACCGAGCCCAGCCTGCCCCCGCACGGCCGCCCATGTGGGCTCCCTGTGCCTGCCTACCCCTCCCGCTCGCTCAAGGGAACAGGCAGACAGGCTGCACTACTCACGTGTTGTCCAGCACGCCCAGCTCCGTAAGTGTGTTGACTGCAAGGCGGGGAAGTGCGTGGGGGGAGGGGCCATGGGATGGTATGGGGGGGGGGAGTTTCATGCATGTTAAGTGTGGACGAAAGGGAGAGGGGCGCACACCGAGCATGCGTGCGTGGGCTTGCGCGTTCAGTGTCAGTCGCCCACCAGCCGCCACCCTCCCCGCACCTACCTGCCCACCACCGGACACGCCTCCGAGCCCCGCCCACCACTGTGCTCCCTGCGCGTCGTGGCCCCCGCCCCGTCCTCCACTACTTTGGCGTCCCGTCCTCCCCAACACACCTACCCAGCAACTCACCCATGCGCCCAACCATTTCGTCCACCGCCGCCAGCGACCGGACGCGCGCCAGGAAGTGCTTCTGCACGCCGGAGTCGGTCGTCATCTCGTTGACCAGCCCCAACTCGGGCGGCGGCGCCACGTTGAAGTTGGGGTTCATTGGGAGCACGGCCGTGCTGAACATCGTGCGGTGGCGCTCCGCCGGGATGGGGAAGACGCACGTGCCGCGTGCGTTGATGTAGTCGCATTGCGTGTGCGGCGCGATGGGCGTGATCTGCAGGTAGAAGGGCTGCCCGCCGCTGCTACTGCCGTCAGCAGCAGGCGTGGCTGCGGCTCCGGCTGCTACAGCCTGGCGGATGTAGGCGTCCACCTTGTCCGAGATGACGTCCGTGCTGTACTGGTTCTCAAGGACCTGCCCAAAAAGGGAACATGCTAATTGAAAAAAGAACAGCCATGGCATGCGCCTTGTGCCAGATGCACCCCTGCCGCTTTGTCCGGTCCCCTGTTATTGGCACAGTAGCACGTAACCCCACAGTGATGCCCCAGCACCCCGGCCGCTGCCCGGACCCTTCCCAAAGCGCCACCCCTCGCCCTCGCCCTCCAACTCCAACCCCACCCCATCCTGTGCCCACCGCACGGCGTCTCCGCCGCCAGCCGCCGGTCGCCCCAACCGCACACACATACACACACATGGTGTTCTCTCCCTTGTGATCTCCAACACATACACACACATGCACACACACACATACACGCGCACACACCTGTGTGGGGCCGCAGTTGGTGCTGAAGGCGGGCGTGTAGTACATGTAAACGTACGGCTCCACCAGCGCGTCCCACGTGGACCAGCCCCGAGGACACCTGTGTCACGTGCGCCGGCGCCCGCGCCGGCGCCGCAGCACACAGTAAGGCAGTCAGGTCGAGGGAAGCGGCGGGGCAGGGGCCTCGAAAGCGATTCGTGCTGTGGGCCTGTCAGCAGAACAGCACTGGCACCCCCGGCTCGAAAGCCTCATCCCGTACCGCGGCTTCCAGCCCGGCGCCCTTGTACACACGCTACCCCCCGGCACTTCCCAAACATTTGATAAACACCATCCATGGATGGCTACCCCCCCGCCTCTTCCAGCCCCTAGCTTTGGAAGTTCTCGCGCGCCCGCCTTTCCCAGCCATGCCTCCGCCGTCCCGCCCTCTCCCGCCCTTCCTGCTCTACCGCCGCCAGCCGCCCACAAACCACCAACCCCGACCAACCATCAGCCACCCTAACCCCCAACCGCCACGCCAACCAACCGCCGCGCACCTGAAGCGCGAGTCGGTTGGGTCCATGGCGTTCAGGAACTTGCCCACGTGCATGGTCCGGTACCCGGCCCGCTGCAGCCACACCGGCAGGTAGTCGGCGTCCAGGTCCTGTTCCATGAACTTCCAGAAGCTCCCTGTGGCGGTTGCGGTTGTGTCGTTGTCGGTTGCATCACAGATGCCGTGCTGTTCAATGAGTTGAGTTTTGGTGAGGTTTGCGGAGTGACTTGGATCGGTTGCTTCGGGGCCAGCAACTTTGCCGTGGTTGTGTGCTGTCTGGTGGGATTGCAGCATACGAGACTACCGCAGCGGCTGCACGCCCCAAGACACTAACCCCCCACGCCATCCCCTGCCGGATGCCTGCAGCACAGGGCGTCCGCCGGCCCCGGTGTTTGACCGCGCCGTGCACCTACCCGCTACACCACCCGCAAACGCACCCGCTGCACCTACCCGCTACACCACCCGCTGCAGCCCCCGGACGACACGCACCGTGCGGCTCTATGTTGCTGGTGACGTTGTTGTTGTGTGTGTAGCGCCCGGTCATGAGGATGGAGCGGCTAGGGCAGCAGGCGGCGGTGGAGATCAAGAAGTTGCGCAGCTGCAGCCCGGAGTCCGCCAGGTGCCGGTTCAGCTGCGGCATGAACTCCTGCGCACATCAGAGTGTGACGTCGCATGCGGTTTGCACAAGCGTGTGTAGGTGCGTTTGCGTGTCGCGGGAGAGAATTTGGCTGGCGTCAACACGCCTGGTTGTTAGGTGCGGAGGAGTAAGTTGTTGTGCACAAGCATTAGCACCCGGGCCAGTCACTGACCCTGTGAGTGCTGTTGAGCATATAGTCTTGGTCATCCTGTGTTATGGGTCACGTGCGTAGGGACATGAGTGGGAGATGCGTCCCAAGTGGTCGCCGGCGCTCGGGTTTTGCGAACCTGTTTCCCCCTTGGTCGTCCCGTTCCCCCGTGCCGTTCCCCCTGTTCCCCCACCCCGGTTTATCTATGCCATTCCCTTGCTATACCCGTGCGTCACCAACGAGTGCAATCATACTTGTCGCTCCGAACATGTATTATTACCGCGTTACCCCTGCGCTTACTGTGACGATGACGATGATGTTTGGCCGCGTTTCCCCTTTGGCCGCTGGAATCCCTTTGAGCACCATCAGGGTGATGGCAAACACGACGAACACCATGTTGTTCCGACCGCGCGCCAGCGCCATCGCCTCCTGCGGCCGGCTCGCAACCAGTAGCCCGTGAGGGGCCCTAACGCCCGGCGACACTACTCTACACGCATCATTCCCTGAGACAAGCACTATTACACTTGCCCGCCAAAACCGTTCAATTAAAGTCAGTCGGCGATTTGGACAGGTAGGCAGTCTGCGCGGCTTAAGCGAAATGCGTTTTGCTCGCAAAATGCGATTGGTTCATTTTTCCTGCAAATGCTACTGAAACTGGTATAAGAAGGCCATTAAAGATTGGGTAATGAACCACGCAGAAAGAAGCTTTGCGCTGCGATCGAGAAGGTGGGCGGGGTCTTACAACTTTCCTATCAGTTTTTATGCTTTGCGGCTGAAGCTTGAAGGATAATTAACACATTATGCACGACAAACTCTCAAAAAACCGAAGAGTCACAAGTCAGTTTTCCCGCGAGTGCGCTCAAGGAGCTGCGACCCAGCCCTAAAATTTGCCCGAGCGTACCTGTCATGAGCATACGTACGCATTGACATATATTCTAGGATCCGAGCCAGACATGGAGTCCTTGGCAGCTGCAGACGCGGGTCCGCCACGCTCCGACGCGGCTCCAAACACAGCCGCTGCGGTTGCGCAGGGCCAGCTCACCAGCCTAAAGGACTTTGAGGTGCGCGCATCGCTTAGGCGGCAAGAGGCTTGGTAGGCGAGGCTCCTACGGCCGTGTGAGGCCAGGGGCCCAGGGTGCGGCGCCGTGCGCAGTCCCCCTTGCCTCTGTGGGGTGCCTTCACGGGAGCATGAGACCACGGCACTAGGCCGCGGCGCAAGTCACGCCGCCGGCGCTTGTCCACGGCACGGCGTGTAGGTGGTGGAGGTGCTGAACCAGGACCCGCTGAACAAGTCCATTGCGCTGCGGGGCAGGTGAGGCGGTTTTGGGGGAGCGCTGCCATTCCGCGCACCTCAACCACCGAGCACGCTCTGGGTGCCGAACCCTCCCCCGCTGCCCCCCTGGCACCTGGTCGACCACCCGAACCTCCCCCCAACACCCCCGCCTCACCCTGATGCACCACACCTTCCTACGGCTTCTTCACCCTGGCCTTGTCACGCGTGTGACCAACAGGTTCGCCGGCCGCCCTGATGACGACGCTGTGCTGCTGCTGGCGCGGAAGCCCTTTGACGGCGGCGACGTGACCGGCCTGGCGGGCCCAGGGCTGAGCCTGCAGTTGGACTTCGTTAATGACATCTACAGCAAGGTAAATTAAGAGCAATGGGGGCGCTGGCTGTGTGGGGCGTCGCCCATGTTGCAGTTGCGTCCGTCCGTGTGACCATGCCTCCTCGCTCCCTCTCCATCCTGGCGAAGCACAAAGTTGGGGGCGCGCCAACCGTTTCCCGCACAGCCACGCCACCTGAACCACTCCCTCCGTTCTCCGCCGCCCTGCAGTACGTGGGCCGGCCGCCGCCCCAGCACAGCGGCATCACGGTGGACCTCATCTACCCCGCCACAGCCAAGCACGTGCAGAAGCACCGCGAGCAGAAGCGCATCATGGTGTGTGGGTGTGTGGGTGGGTAGTTCATTCCAGAAACCAAAAGCGACCATGGGGGGGGGTTGTGGTTACCAGCCCAAACTAAACCAAACCCAATGCATATGAGCGAGGGGGGGGGTTTGTGGTTCATTCCAGAAACCAAAAGCGACCATGGGGGGACGTTAAGGGGGGGTGCAAGGATATGGAGCGGGGGGGGGGGGGGGGTTGTGGTTACCAGCCCAAACTAAACCAAGGGGTAGCAGCCATGGATGGTGTGAAATTAATAATGAAGTGCCGATGGGGGGGACGGGCGCACGGTGTCCCTCCAGGGACAACAGGATGGTATGAGGCCGTACGGACGTGTGTGTACTGTGGGCTGCCTGCGATCTCATGCTCGTAGCCGCTGCCGGCCTACACTCGACACTGGCCTTGGCCCTTGACAGCGCCCGTGCTGATGCGGACGTCGCGCATCTGCTGTCCTACCATCCCAGGTGACGGAGACGCCTGAGCTGTACGAGCGCGTCGTGCTGCCGTACATCCGGGCGATCCCGCCCGCCCGGCTGCAGTGGGTATACAACATTCTTGAGAAGAAGGTGCGTGCCCTATGGTACGTGCGACTGGGTGCAGTTGACCGTGCAAACGAGTGTGTGTATGGGGCGCGCTGGGGTTGCACCTGCAAGCAATGGTCAGGAGGCTTGTGGCGCAGTGCAGCGTGCAAAGATTTGGCTGGCAATGGGCTTTCATGAGCTCCGTACGCTGTCATGGCAGCTGCACTTCCTTGCCCACCCCGCGTGGCTTACGACTTATCTCACGCAGAAAGAGGTGGAGCGGCTGATCTTTGAGGACCCAGACCCCGTCAACGGCTTCATGCTGCATCCCGACCTTAAGTGGGTGAGTGCTTGAAGTGCGGGCGTGAGTGCTTGGTGTGATCGCGACAGCTAAGAACATCGGGAGGCAGCGGCACGCAATCAACACGGACACGACACACCACCACAGTCTCACGCAGCGGCAGCAATACCACCACCATCACCTGCACGAACTTGAGCAGCCCCCCGCCCACCTCTGTGCCTTGCCTTGGGCTGTTGCCCGCTTTTTTGTCTGGAAGCATGGAGGTCAGGCGCTGCGGCGCCGTTGGGATGCCATGGCACCGCTGCCACCACGCTTGCTGCCATACTGTCTCCGCACACCCACACCCACACGCGCAGGCGTGGGGTTCTCCCGGTTGCGTTGTGGACCAACACACACTTGCACCGACAATCACAGGACCAGACGAGCCCGGACCAGCTGTACTGCCTGGCGCTGGTGCTACGGCGCGACCTGGCCTGCCTTCGCGACCTCACCGCCGACCACCTGCCGCTGCTGGAGAACGTGCGGGACAAGGGCTGCCGGGTAGGTGGGCAGATAGATAGGTGCCGACCGGACTGCCCGCCAGGAGGGAGCAAGGGTGCGTAAATGTTTGACCATCCCAGCCGACATCGCACCCAAGGGAGGAGGAGCTGGCGGGCTGCAAAGCGTGGACTGCGCTCCGCTCAGCTAGGCCTGCCGCAGCCCTCGCCTTGCTGGCCGTTTGCACCTTCTGCACAACGACAAAGACGCGTGGCGGCTTGAGCGCAAACTGCTGGTGACATCGCGCCGCCCGGCGCCCACTCCGGTTCCCCACCCTCGCTTAGCCCCGCATGCCGCACGCCACACACCCCAACCCCAGCCCCAACCCCGGCCCCAACCCCGGCCGGCCGCCCCGCAGGCCATCCAGCAGCGCTACGGCGTGCCGCCCGGCTGCCTGCGCATATTCCTGCACTACCAGCCCTCCTACTACCACCTGCACGTGCACTTTGCGCACGTGGCGCTGGCTAGCCCCGGCGCGGCGGCGGGCAAGGCGGTCCTGCTGGATGACGTAATCGGTGATTAGCCAGCTGTCGGGTTGGGGGCCGCTGGGGCCTGGCTGTGCGTAGCCGGGCAGGGGGCTGTGTCCTGGTGTGAGCAAGCTGGCGGGATGGCGGACGCTGTGGCGCGTGCAAGCTTGAGGCGGCTTGCATGTGGCAGGCCAGCTATAGGGTGCAGCACGCGTCTGGCAGGTCATGACCAGCCGGTGTGCTGTACCGCCCCCGCCACTGCGTAGTGTCGCACTGCAAACAAACTGCTATTCCGCGCCTTCCGCTCGCTCGCAGACTGCATCAAGACGTGCGGCAGTGACGTGTGGCGGCGCCGTACCCTGACCTACCAGCTGGGCGAGGCAGACGAGCTGTGGCGGCTGCTGGGGGGCGGCACACAGGAACAACAGCAGTAGCGGGCAAGAAGCCTGTTGGTGGGCGAGATGCATGCTTGTTTGGTCCCTTGTTCCGAAACCCGAATGGCAAGCTGCAGAGACTTAGGATTGTGGGAGGCCGAGGTGTTCGGGGTAGGCTAGACGCAGTGTGTGCGTTGGGGTAGTTGGGCGGGCATGGCATGTGCAATCCATGCCGTTCCAGCTCAGTTCCCGTCGCTCACCAGGTCTCAGGGACTGGCAGGGTCGCCTGTGTATGAACGTATGACGACACTCGCAGACCAAGGTGGCGCAGTGCAAGGTTACAGGCAGCAGTAACATGGCGCGATTCCCCTGTCATCCGCACTCAGAGGTGCCCACCCCTGGCTGGCCGCATTGCACTTGCGTGCCCCACTGCCCCCGCCATGCAAATGTTCCATGCCAGCACTGCCTCTAGTATGAGAGGAGGCTCGTATCATCATTATGATTGCGGACGACTACAACAACAGGGTCATTTCGCATATGCTGCTCAGCTTGGGGATGGTCTATGCACATCCACTTATGTATCTGAAGCTGGGATTCAGCAATATCATGATGCCTTCGACCACGGCATGCAGTCCTGCATCACCACCACGAGCACCACCAGTCCAGTGCGGCTTGCATCACCGATGGGAAGCTCTCACAAACCGTATGGTCTCTGGACGATCCTTCCGCGCCACAGATCACCAAAGCCCCAACTCGTCCTCTTCACCCCCGCCGTGCCCAGCCCCTGACCCAGCTGCAGCACGAGGGTCCAGGAACGCTAGCCCAGGCAGTGGCGCCGCCTCCAGGCTGCCGGTGCCGCCCACACCGCCGGCGGCACCACCACCAGCAGGCCCTCCACCGGCACCCGCGTCTGCCCCACCTCCGGAGCCGCCACGCCACGGCGCACCCCCCTCCTCGCTGCCGCCCTCCTCATACTCCTCTCCTTCGCCGTACTCCTCACCCTCATCGTACTCTTCGCCCTCCTCCAACTCCCCCTCCTCCTCGTCATCGTCGTCGCCGCCACCCACCGAGCCCGCGGCTCCTCCTGCCGCGCCGGGCCCAGACGCGTCCATTGCGTCCATGCCCTTGGGCCCGCGCTGCCCCGAGCCCAGCGCGCGCGCCCGCTCCTGCAGCGCCTCCAGTTTGGTGCGGATGACGCGCGAACGCTGCGCGGGGCGGCGTGGTGCGGTGCGGGGAGGGCAGCGTTGAGGGGCGCAGGGGTTGTGACGGTTCATGCACAAGGTGTAGCGGGGCAGGGCGAGCCTCAGTTGGACGGCACGGCAAGCAGAGGTGCCGAGATGCGACTGCGGCTAGCATGATGGAGCGCGTGGGGGAAAGCGGGGCCGGCTGAGAGTCGCGACGGGGCCGGCGGGCTGGCAGCCGCAAGCGCACACACTCACATGCCCTGCTTGGCGTTCCTGTCCCTTCGCACGCACAAGTCTTTCATAGTACTCTTCCTTGTGATCTCTAACACACTCACATACGTGTCGATGGCCCGCGCCGGGTCCAGCGATTTGGGCAGGTGCACGAAGCGGATGTTGCGGCCCTGTGTGACGTGTTGCAGATGGGTGAGACCGTGCGCAGCGAGCGCCGTACACGAGGAAGCGGGGCATGATGTGAGGCGGCTAGTGCAGCCTGCGCAGAGACGCACAGGAAGCCGCACGCCTTCCGGGCGGCCCATCCCCAGTCTCCCGGATGTAGCTAGCAGGCTATTGCTGACCGTGCAGCGCCTCTTGCATCATACCCGCGCCGCCCTCTCCGTCACCTTCCACCGCTTCCACGTATGCACCCACACCTGAACCCTCAGGCCGCCAGGCCCCCACACCTTGAGGTACATGTGCGCGTATTCAAACTTGATACCCTGCAGCAGCGACCATAGTGCGATGAACAGCAGCAACAGTTATATCCCTCAGTACCTCTGCCCAAGCTAGAAACCGAACATGCGAGCACCGGCCGCCGCAGGTGCCTCGCTGCCCTGCCACAGCCGGCGCAGCAGAGGCAGCCAGCCTGCCAGCCCACTTCAGCCCTACTATGGCAGCCCACCGACAAAGGTTGGACACCGCAGTGGTGCAGAGCGCCGCAGACACTGCCCCCGGAGAAGACCCGGACCACGCGTGCTGCGGCTGCTTGCAGGGAGGTTCCCTGCAGGCCAGCCGCCCTCCGACCGGCCTGATTCGCTGTGCCTACCCCCGCAAAAACATTTCTTGGTTAAGCATGGGCCGGTATTGCAATGGTCGCTTTGCTTCCCGGAATAAACTAACCCCCGCTTAGGCCACGCTCACCTCCTCGCTCTTATGCATTGGGTTTGGTTTAGTTTGGGCTGGTACCCGCCCCCCCCCCCCCACACACACGCGCGCGGCACCCACCTCCAGCGTCTGGAAGGTGACGTCCGACAGCGTCATGCTGCATGCGAGATAGTACGAACGTGCGCGTGTGAGAGGGCTAAATGGCAAGTGGAGATTTAGGAGAGCCACGCGCGGCGGCGGCGCAAGGTTGGGCTAAGGTAGCATGCTGTGCCACGCAGCCGGCCCCACGCCACGAATCCTCCGGCTCTGCCTCCTAGGCATGCGGCCTCCTGCTCCGCCCTCTCTTGCCTCATGGCAGCACCACACTCACTTGAGGAAGTCGTCCACGTCATCCAGCTGCCCCTTCACCAGCGTGTCGTTCCGCAGCTCAACCACCACGCGCCGGTCTATCAGGCCCTTTATGAGGCACACCAGCGTCGTCTCTGAGCGGGGGGGCAGCTTGCGACGGCGCCGCGGTCGCTTGCGCCCCTTGGCGAAGTCCTGAGGCAGCCACGTGTCTCGGCTTCTCCCTCTCCCTCTCCCGAAGTAGGGCATCGAAGGAGGGCGCGAGGGCCCTGGGACCGGCTGCGGAAATCGCGGGACAGGCGGGAGCGGAGCCCCGCCCTGACCCGAAGGCGGGAAGTAGGCCGACCCTTGCATATGGCCTCCCTGGGTCCTAAGCGTGTCGTTCAGATAATATTTACAGCGTTTGCATTGACGGGGCGCTGTAAGGCAGCCTGTAGAGGCGGAAAGCCCCTGCTGCATGAGGCCCTGCATGGGACGTTTGCAAGTAACAGTGCCGATTGCTGCAAGGTTGGCTTTCATCAGATTTGACTATAATTATCACACATACTGTACCGACTACGTTGAGAAAACGGCTAGGTTCTCGGTGCATTTGTTTTTCCAGTGTCGGATAGGCTTCGCTAATCGTCCAAGATATCTAATTTTTACACGATATATCATAGCATACATGACTAACCTATAGCTTGGAGAAGCACGCTCTGTGCTTGCTGCGCTCGGCGGCGTGTCGACTTCCGCTCGCTGCGTCTCCACTTGCCGACCCAGTTCCGGCTAGCGCGAGCCAGGAATGAGTGAAAACACCACCAAGCATGCGCTGCGCGCGGCGGCAGGGCAGTCGAAAGCCTTCCGCAGCGAGGTAGTGCGCCCGGACACGCTTGTCGCTGGCCCCGATGGCAAGACGCTCGTCCTGTGAGTCACGCAATGTCACCTTGTCTTGCATGCTGGACACGCTGGAAACGCATATGGGAGTTTGTATGCCTGGCGCACGCGGCTGCATTGCCTGTCTCGCACTGACAGCCCCTCCTGCACGTCGCCGCTGCTGCCCGTGCTGCTGCCCATGCACCCCTTCACAGCGGCCGCAAGCCAGACGCCGCCCTGTCGGCACCCCGGTTCCACAAGTACAACCCCGGCCGACGCGGCGCGGGTGCAGCCAAGTTCGCCAAGGCCGCAGCCGCCGCGGCCGCCGCGCGGCGGCGCGGCCCAGAATCGCTGCCCGGCCGCATCCCCTTCGCCCACTTGATCCTCACCGCCGTCATCGTGCACCGCGTGTGGACCTTCCTGTCGCGCCGGCTGCTGCGGAAGCCCGATGCCAAGGCGGGCGCGGGCGGAAAGGAGCTGGCGCGGCGGCGGGGCGAGGGCGGCGCCGACGGCGAGGATGGCGACGAGGAGGAGGAGGACGAGGAGGAGGAGGAGGAGGAGCTGGACGAGCGCGCGGAGGCGCTGCTATCGCAAATGCAGAGCGCGGTGCGTGAGGCAAGGCTACACGATAAGGAGGCAGGAAAATTCGCGGGGGACGGGGTTAGGTGTTGCCGTGCGTGCAGGAAGCAGCGATGGCGCACCACATGACTGAGCGTGCGACTCTGCGGTGTCGTTGCGGTGCGGCGTTGCGACGGGGCTGCGGTGGGGCGCCCGGCTTCGGCCAGGGACCCACCTCCATAGGCAGCGCTGCCCGCGCATCGGGATCCACTCCAGCTTCCTTTCCTGCTCAGGTCACCCGCGCTTACCTCTCCTCCCGCTGCCTGCCCATCTCCGCGGCCTTCTCATCCTGCCGTCCGCCTACCCACCCACCCACCCACCCACCCACCCACGCACCCACCCACGCACCCACCCACAGAGTATGCTCCCTACCATGCTGCGCTCCTCGCTGCCGCGACCCAAGCGCACCAATGCCGCCCGCCGCGCCGCTCAGCAGCACCACTCGCGGCCGCGCGGCTACCGCACCGCCCACCAGATGATGCACCCAGCCGGCGCGGGGCCGGCGAAGCCGGGTGCTGCTGCTGCTGCCGCCGGCGGCGAGGGCGGGCGGCGCGCGGCAGCTCAGCGGCCGCTGGGCAAGCTGGAGAAGATGGACTTGTTGGTGCGGCAGCAGGTGGGTGGGTGGGTGGGTGGGTGGGTGGGTGGGTGGGTGGACTATCACGGGGAGGAGGTGGCGCAGGTATTTGGGTGGCGGCAGCGGGTGGTGGTGGGGGTTACTGGTAAACAGTCCCGGTGAGAACAAACTGCGAAGAACGTGACTGCGCTGTTGCTGGTGGTGGGGGGGTGCGCAGGATGCACTGCGGGCTCTGTGGGACGGCTCTGCCGGCGCTGAGTTTTCATACGGGTCGCATTGCCAAGAGCATTAACGATGGCATGTTGTTTCCGTCCGCACGCGCAGGTCCGCGCTGCCATGCTGGCCCAGGCGCAGCAGCACCACCAGCTGACTCAGCAGGGCCTGCTGGGCCCCGGTGCTGCTGCAGGGGCCCCCGCCCTGCCCGCCGCCGCGGGCGCCGACCCTAGCGGCAGCGGCAGCAGCACCGCCGGGGCCCTGGCGCTGCCGCCGCGGTCGCTTCCTGCGGGCGCCATCCCGCCGCCGCCGCCCCTGGCACCGCCCGTGTTCCGGCCGCTGCCGCCGGACCTGATGGCCCGTATGGCAGGCATGCCGCGCCCAGCCGCCGCGGCGATGGCGCCGTCGGCACGGCGGGCAGCCGCGGCAGCACCGGCGCCGGAGCAGATGCAGCCGCAGCCACATCCGCATCAACAGCACCAACAGCAGCAGCTGGGAGGTGCGCTTGGGTCAGGGTCAGCCGTCGCTGGCGGTGGCGCGGCAGCGGCGGCGCCGTCAACGAGCTGGGCGGCGGCGGCAGCTGGGGAGCAAGCGGCAGCAGCGACAGTAGATGTGCCGGTAGAGACTTCGGAGGCAGCTGTGAATAGCGCGCCGGGGATAGCGCCACCAACGGTGAAGCGGGTCGGGCGAGCTGCGGTGAAGCGTCGGTGATGACCATGTTTAGAAGTTGTGTGCGGAGGTAGGCAAGGAAGGTTTGAGTGCGGCCAGTGAGGCGGCGTCTTACCGTGCGTGGCGCAGCTAGATGGGAGTGCAGGCAAAGAGCCTGCATCAGGTCTGGTACGGGTCTGATTCTCCTCCCTGTATTAGTTTCGGCTGATCGCGGCAGGCCCGGGCTATCCCACTGGGGCCATCCCCACGGTTTTGTGCATGAGTCGCCCATATAGTACCTCATTGCAACGTCGCAAAGCAAGGCTCATACAACTGAGAAGTATTATAATTGAAACAGAAGCTTCATCACAAGAACCGTGAGGCACAGAGAGGTTGCCAAAATTCTTTACCTTCAGGACCATGCGCCGCTCCGCATTCCTTTAGCATTTTGACAACACCCATATAGCATAGAGAGATAGCAGGATGCAGTCGGGTAAGTGCAAACACTGGGCCGCGCCACGATGTTTAGTCGGCATTTGAGAGCAGCGCCTGAGCCGCCGTGGTCATGTTTCTCACTATTTTCAGGCGCTTTTATACCCGCTGCAACTCGTAACGGGCACGCAGACAACGGGGGCCGGTAAGAACCAATGTGCCTGCTCGCTGTGGCCTCGACTTTAGCAGCTTGCAATACCGAGAGCGCATATATAGTTTGTTTTTGATGACATACGTGTGACCACGCGCTGACCCCGAGCTATACAAACCCGTTGCAGGGGACACTCGCCTCCCCGCACTTGGGTAGCGCAGCCCCCGCCGTTCGGCGTCTCCGCGGACCGTTTTAACAGCGAGGTGCGTGCGACACAAGAGGTCCATTTGGTATTGTAAAGGTCCGGAGCCACCTAGCTGCAAGAGGACTGTCGAGGTTATGGAAGGAGGCACTGCAAGCGGGTCTATGCCGCCTGGGCGCCCAGCCGTCAAGCCCACACGTCAACCCGCGAACCGCGTTTTCCCTACCTCGTCCCCAACCCCAGGGCAGCAGCGGCAGTCCTGATTACCATGCAGGGTATCGCGACGTGGTGCAGCCGCCGCGCTGGACCGCCAAGGCAAGCACATTGGCGTTTGCGAACGGCGGGCGACTAAGGCGGACATGGCTGCAGGGGTTAGGGTGCTGGGGGGGGGGCAGGCCAAGTGTCGCGGCGCGCCGGAAAGCGCCTCCGTAGCGCTGTCAAGGGATGTGGAGGGATGCAGAAGGGTACAGATCCATGCAGCCGGTTTAGCTATGCAAGCATGTACGCACGCACGTGCGCATTCCTCATTCTCCGCAACTCACAAACGCAATTTGTGTGAATTTGTGTGAACAGGGCTGGGTGGGCATGGACGACTATGTGAAGCCGCGGCGCGGCACGGCGCCCTCGTTGTACGGCACCTCCAGCCTGGTGCCGCCCACGGCGCCGCCGCGGCACACCGCCGGCCTGGCGTCGCTGGCGCCGCCGGTGCCCAACGAGGCGCGGCTGCAGGAGCTGCTGGGGCTGCAGCGCCGCAAGCTGCACACCGAGCCGGGGCCCGGCGCGTACGAGGTGAGCGGATGCGGCGATGGCGGCGTCTGGGCGAGGAGGTTGGGGTTTTGGTTGGGGACCGCGGGGTGGATTGGGGCAGGTGTGCGGATTGGGCGCGGGAGGGTGGGAGGGAGGAGACAGCGATTGGAACCGGCGATGTGAGGAGAGGGGGGCTTGGATGGCTTAAAGGGCCAGGGCTTGAATGGCCACAAATTGGAGTTGCGGTGGCGGACAAGCGGTCGGTCGCACTGGGGGCACCGCAAACTCACCACACCACCCGCCCGGCCCCCCCGCCGCCCTTGACACTGCAGCCGCGCGTGACCTCCCATCGGCGGCGCTTCCGCCGGCAGCACGATCCCACGCTGGACGGACCCCTGTTCCTGCAGCACGTGTCTGACGGCACGAGCACGCGCGTCAAAGAGATCGCCGCGGTCATCAAGGCGCAGGGCGACAGCGGGCTGGGGCCGGGCGAGTACGACGGCCTGCTGAACAAAGACTATGTCATGCGCAGCGCGCCGGCGGTGCGGGTGAGTGCAGCCAGGGCGGCGGGGCCTGTGGCTGGGTCGGATGGGGGTGGATGTGTAGGGTTGGGTCACAGGCGGGGATGCTGGTACTTTTGCGCGTGGGGCTTCGCGGGAGGAGGCGCCAACTGGGCGAGGATGCACTTGAGGGAGCGAAGAGTAGCATGCTTTCTTGAGAGCGGCGCTGTGCCTGACAGTCCTGCCTGCCTGCTTATACGTGCCTCTGCTTGCTCGTGTCCGTGTAGTTGGGCACCGCGGACCGTGAGGGCCGCTCGCAGCACGCCAAGTCGCTGTCCATCAGCCGCAGCATCCAGCACGGAATCGACTGGCACGTGCCCGTCATCGTGCAGCCCGCGCCCGCCGCCGCCGCGGCAGTAGCAGCAGCAGCCGCTGCTGCTGCTGCTGCTGCGGGCGAGGGCAACGCCGCGGCCGCCTCCACGACACCGCACGCGGAGCCGTCTGCGCCGCTGGCGCGGAACCACAACGTCAGCGGCAGCACCGGGGTCGGCGGCGGCGGCGGCAGCCGCGACACCTCGCCCAGCGCGCGGCCCAGTGCGGCGGAGCAGTACCTGGGCGCGCCGCCGCCGCCGCCGTCGCAGGTGTCACGCGCAGTGCGGCGGCAGCAGGAGCGGCGACCGGGCGACTGGGACTGGAACCGCCTCAACAAGAATTACCGGACCACCTGGACCACCTTGCACGGCGGCGCATACTCGCTCGGCGAGCACCCCATGCCCAAGCCGCCGCACGCCGGCGGCGCTGGTGGTGGCGGCGGCGGCGGCTTGGCAGGTGGCGGCGGCTCGGGGCTGGGCGGCATGGGCGCGGGCTCGTACAGCTCGCCGGCGATTGACCCGCACGTGGTGCAGGGCATCTACCCCATTGCGGAGGAGAGCAGTGGCGCGCTGGAGGCAAACAGCTCCATGGGCTCCGTGGCGCAGCAGCAACAACGACTGCAGTACCAGCAATATCAGCAACAGCTACAGAACCAGTATCACCAACAACAACAACAGCAGCAGCAGCAGCAGCAGCAGCAACGCTACCAGCCCCAGGCGTCCGGTGACGGCGGTGGCGGCGGCGGTGGCGGGCTGCCGGGGCCGGTGGCGGGCGGGTACCCGGACCAGGGGGCGCAAGGTGGGGGCTGGGGGACAGGAGACGGTTACGGGGGCGGACCAGGAGGCGGGCTGCCGCCCGTTGGCATGTCGGGGCCGGCCCACATGTCGTTGCAGCCAGGGCAGAAGATTAAGTCGCTCGTTTCAGAGGAGGACTTGCGGCGCCGGCGTGCGGCAGTGGCGCTGGCGCAGCAGGCGCAGCACGCCAACAACCGAGTCACGGACTGGCAGTCTAAGTTTGCAGGGTAGAGCACGAGGGTAGCGGTAGATGGAGCATTTGGGGCCGTTCAAGTTGTCTGATTGGATGGGGTCAGGTTTACGCTGCCCTGCGCACTGGTATGTACATATGTCCAACGTGATCCGTTGATGTGTTGTATTGGCCGTATCGGCTTGGTTGCACTGATGTGGAGGCCATTTTCCGGACGCCCATTGCTTTAAAGGGGCGGGCACAGGTGTATTTATGTGAGCACTCCCTCGCACCTTGCTGCGTGCATCCCGCGCGTCGTCCCTACACTATGCAAGCACAGCTTACACAGTTGGTTCGGAGCGCGCATCAAAATACGGTACATGACGCTGGCTGCTGTTGGCTGTTGGCTGGGTGGACGGCCTAACCGCAAGAACGCCGTTACCGCTGCGCATTCAGCCCATACCAGCCCAACCGCAGCTGCGCTGTCCTGCAAAGCGGCGGCTGCAACGCACCGTCCACTCCCACCCACGAGAAGAAGAAACGAGAATCAACGGCGCATGCAAAGGCAGGGCATTTTGGCTTTTCACTTTACAGCTCTCTCTCCCGGACTCCACCAGGCACCTCCCGGTCTCCACCAGCGGCAGCACCAGGCGCGCCGCGGCCCGCCTCCCACGCCCCTGGCCTCAGGCCGCTGCAGCACAGAGCACCGCGCGCTGCTGCTGCTCCAGCGCCGCTGCAGCCCCACAGGGGGGCGTTGAGCTCGGGGATGGGGGCCGCCTCCTCCAGGGCCACCAGGGCCCAGGCCCAGACCACAACAGCATGCGCTTAGAAAGCGCCGCCGAAGGCCTCGGGGGCGACGTAGCCAGCCACCGGGGGGGCGGCGGCCTCGAAGCCGGCTGCGGGCACGGCACACAGGTGGAACAAGAACAGCTTCAGCGCGGGCCTTGACAAACCAGCGTGAATAGGAGGCGGTTAGCCGCGATCGGCCACACGTCAGCTGTATTCCTGCACTCAGCCGGTTTGTGGACGTCCCAAGGATAGCCCCAACAGGGGGCGTGCGAGTCACGGTGTACGCTATGAGCCTGCGCACACTCTCCCCCTTTCCTTTGTGCCCTGCGTCCGCATGACGGACCAATCGCCGGACACAAATCCAGTACGCGTGCACCAAGTGGGACCCAGTGTAAGGCCGGCTGGCCACACGTCGTGGCCCAGCCCCCCAGCCCCCCAATGTGCGGCTCCACCCGCCCTTCCCCCCTCCGCTCATCCGGAGCCACTCACCAGCGGCCTCGAAGCCACCAGCGGCGGCGGTGCCGTCGTAGCCGGCAGCCTCGGGGGCGGCCGCGGCGTCACCCCAGTTCTCGGCGGCGCCCACGGGGGCGGGCAGGGCGTAGCCCTCCGCCTCGAAGGTCTCCTCCTCGCCGCCCTCCTTGGTCTCCTCCGGCTCGCTGTTAAATTGGGTGGAAAAAAGACAGGGGAGAAGGTAAAATCAGCAGGTTGCCAGGCAGTCAACACTGCGGCGACAATGCGGTGAATAGGTTGGTGCATATGCACGCAAAGCTGCGTGGAGAAAGCGCCGATCTGCCACGCGAACAGCCGCGGCGCTGACCACCCCTTCCCCAAGCCTGCGCTGCACCGCGCCGCTGATGGCTGATGCACTGTTGCAGACGCGCGCTGGCTGGCGTGGCCGCTAGTAGTGACTCGGCAGGGCGCAACAACGCCAACATGCCGCTTCAGCCGCCGCTGGGACGGCTGCATTGTCCCGGAGCAGCTGCTGCCGGGAGGCGGAACCTGCTGCCAGCTACATGTCTCCCCGGCTGCCCTGCGCCAGACGGCTAGAACACGGCCTTCATCATCTTACTGCTGCTGGTGTCCGGGAGCTGGCGCACCAGCGGTATCGCTGCCACGCCGCTACATCTGAGTTTGTTGATTCGCACGGGCGCCTGGACTGGAGCAGTTGTACAACGAAACCACCACCACCACTACTAACCCCGCATGCCGCGCTGCCGGCTTGATTATGTTTTTTGGACAATCGCGAGCTGGCTGCTTGCGGGCTGCTCCAGTGTGGTGGCTGTGGCTGACGGGTGCAACCAGCCGGGCGCCCTGAGCGGCGCCGCCGGTCCAGCTGCCACGTGGCCAGCAGCCACATGAGCAGCAGCAGCAGCACCGGCACGCCAAGCAGCTCAACGACTCGTGGGAATTCCCTGCCCGCTGCCAGCCAGCGCCCTCCCTCGCCGGTGCTGACACGCAACGCCGGGACCAGACTGCCGCGACGCCACACGACCGCGCTCGCCACGACTGGGATGAAGCAACCTGGGCTGTACAGAATTGCTTGTGTGCGCAGGCGCCGCGCGCATCGCCTCCCCCGCCACGCCCCGGCACCCAGGGCCGCCAGGGCCGCTGTCACGTGAGTCCACCGGCATCCCGCCTTCAAGCTGCATGCTGGTGCCCATAACCCAGCTCGAAGGCTGCTGCAAAGGCCGCACTGTCGCTGACCCCGTTTCCTGCGCGCCGCGGGCACGAGCTACTGCACGGCATAGCGCAGCTGCAGCGGTGCCGGCCGCATGCAACTGCCGCCGCCGCCGAGGAGGCATACGCACTGCTTGCAGCGCCCTGCATGCCCCCGCAAGCCCCATGCCACTCCGCGCCACGACCGCGCCGCGGCTGCTCCCGCTGCCGCCTCTGCTGCCGTTGTTGCTGTTGCCCCCCCTCCGCGCTGTCGCCGCTGAGCCGCCACCGCCGCGCTCGCCAAGCCGCTCGCCTCGAGCCGCCGACACACGCCTGGCGCCGCACGCCCTGCCACATTCCCCTCTTCCCCGGCACGGCCACGCAATACGCTTCAGACAATAGCCCCAACCCTGGACAGCTAGGATTTAGAGCGAGGCCTCACCGGTAGAAGAACAGGTCGACGGGGACGGACCAGGGGTTGGCCACGTTGATCTGGTCACGCATCTCCAGCACCATGCGCGCCAGCAGGTAGTACAGCACACCGATGGAGTGCTTGCCCTTGTTGTTGGCGGGGATAGCCACGTCCACGTAGGTGAGCGGGCTGTCGGTGTCGCAGAACGCGATGGTGGGGATGTTCATGTAAGACGACTCCTTCACGGGCTGGTGGTCCGTGCGGGGGTCGGTCAGGATCAGCAGGCGCGGCTCCTCGAACGCCTTCTGAATCTGGTTGGTGAAGGTACCGGGGGTGTGGCGGCCAGCCATGGACTTGCAGCCCAGGTACTGGGCGAACTTGAACACAGCGCGCTGGCCGTAGGGGCGAGCCGACAGCACGCAGATGTCCTGGGGGTTCTCAATGGCCACGATGATACGGGCGGCCATCTGCAGCTTCTCGTAGGTCTTCTCCAGGTTGATAATGTAGATACCATCCTGGCGACGACGGTACATGTACCGCTCCATCTGGTAGTGGCAGTTCTTGGTGCCCAGGTGGCACTGGGCCGCCAGCATCATCTGGATATCCTGCTCCTTCTGCGAGCGCCAAGCAACCCCAGGATCCCAAGTTAGCCTCCACACTCCTCCAGCAGCGCGAGAGCGCAGCCGGCGACACAGCCGACGCGCCTGCAAATGCTGCGCGCAGCCGGCGCCGCTCTATACGCACCTGCGAGAGCGCCATTTTTGCTGGCTGTGAGGTGCACAAGGGCTACGCCCACAGAACAGGACCGAAAGAGACAGAGCCAGGCGCGGGCGCGCGCGAAGGCCCCAGGGCGAACAAGGTACGACCCCCCATGCAAATGCGGCGCCAGCACCGAAGGCCCCGAAATTAATTATGGTGGCTTTGTAACATCAGTCCTACTCTTGAAATCGCTCAAGAATTTTGCACGCGCCCTTGCGCGCCTGGGCGACCGCGGCAAATGCCGATTGTCGACGGGGGGCCGCATAATCTCCCGTTTGGCCCTGTTTCTCTCACTGTGTGCAGTTTAATGAAGGTTCAGTATGCAAACTGTTGCCTCGCCCTTCTGCGAGGCTGGAAACGGACATGCCACCCTGCCCCCTCGCAAGGCCTTAGCAGAGCAACCATGAGCATTTTGTAGATAAATGGAGCGCGCTTGACTGCAGGCGGCGCCCATGGGGCTGGGAGGAGGGGACACGGCACGCCGGGGCGGGGAAATATCCCCCCCTCCGCCGCCGCCCGGTGCCATACCTTGGGCTGCAGCGAAGGCCGCCGGCCTTTGACCGCGCACGCGCGAAGCATGCATGGATTACGTTCCCATGCAGGAGGTTTGGGGGCACCACGCGGCCTTGTGTGAAGCGGGGCCACACGCGTGTGTGTGTGTGCTGTGCATACCGCTGAGAACACGCAACGCGTGTGGGGCCCCTGAACGTGCTCCCACCCCCCAGCAGGGTTGCGACACCACGCGGGAAATTGGTGGGGATGACATCAGACATCATGGTTGATACAGTATGCAAGGCTACAGGCGATCCAGTTGGGACGGGGGCGATCCAGGCGGGGCCACACGCGTGTGTGTATGTATGCATCTGCGTACACACCGACGCATGTGGGGCCACTGCGTCCGCCCCCACTGATGGAATAGGCATGGAGCAAGAACGCGAGGTCCCAGTAGTGTCCGAAGCCCCCACGCCCTGCGATACCAGGGGCGCATTGGAGGGCATCCAAAGAAGGTGTAAGACCCGGGGAAGACAGGGGAAAACGACCGCTTCGGAGGGGCGGCTACGCGTGGCTGCCCTCGGCCCCTCGCCATCGAGTGCTGACATGTGCCCCGCGCGCACTCCCAATGCATACATGGCGCCTGGTACTCTGCCATGACAGCAAATAAAGCTGCTACCACGTTTAAGCAGCCCAGGAACTCATGCTGGGCGCCAACCCGAGGGCCAGGAAACAATGCTCGCTTACAACTGGCGGCGCCCAGGCGTGCTTACTGTAGTGCCACGCCAGCCGGGGTGGGGTCCAGCCGTGGGTCCAGCTGCCCCTCTCTCTAGTCAGTCTTGTGCATGCAAGTCTTAACCGGCCCTGACTTTGCGACAAGCAAAACCTCCACCACACATGTACTACTTGGCTTGGGCGCCTGGGTTTGAAAGCGTGCGTGGGGCCAATCCCGAGACATGTCTCCCACAGCTGCAACAACACCGGCATACATGTCACCCCTGGGTGCCCATGCGCTGTGTACCACAGAGCAGACCCAGATATGCTCCCTGGAGGCCTGCTCGCATGCCTCACACGCTGACCAACTCTGTAAACAAGATCACTAACAACTGAGCCTCAAAATATCTTTCTCCCCCCCCCTGTCTGCCCCTCGTTGCGTGCACGTAGCGGCATGCTACACCTAGGGCAGCACAACCGCGCACACCTGTTGACTTGGTCTCCAAGCAAGCGCCGCCATGTGATTGGCTTACAGCACCTCCCACTTCATTTTGCCTCGGGCACCACCAGGTGCTGCATCAGGAAGCCCACCATCCGCTGCCACGCCAGCTCCACCTGCTCGGGCGGAGGCACGCCGTACTGCCACTCTGCGGCCGTACGACATGGCAACCGGTGCTGTGGACTGAACAGCATGGGCCTGCAACGTGTTGGGCCTTTGCAGGTCCGCATCTGTCGCTGTCTGCAGGTGCAAAGAATGCTGGCGCAGACATACCGGAAATACTGCAGTGCCACGCAAGTCGCCACCCCGGGCAGCCCCGTCGCGCTGTACGAATAAGTGCGAGTGCTCTAACAGGCATGGGGGCAATCACCTACAGACCTACTTCGCAGGAAATCCACACCCTCAGGCGTCACGGCGTTCAGAAAGGAGTGGGGCGTGCGGGGGTAGAGGTGCAGCTCGACCGGGCAGCCGGCCTCAAACATGCGGGTCAGCAGCTCGCGGCCGCTCTGTGGCAGCATGGCATGGAATGGCATGGCATGGCTTGGCACGAACGCACATCCGGAGCCAGGCTAGGAACGAAAACAGCAGAGCAGGCACGCGCACGCGCCAGGAGGATCGGGTCCAGAAGTTCCGTACAGGTGTAACACCTGCGCGTCGCTGAAGCCCCGGATGGGGTCTAGCTCGCCGGTGTGGTACTGCAGCGGGATGCGGATGCGCTCGGGCTGGGAAGGGAGGGGGCAGCGGCAGCAGCGGCAGCAGCGGCAGCAGCGGCAGGGAAGGGGCGGGGGTCATGGCATGCTGACGGGCCATTTAACCCTACTTCGCATCGTAGGCGGGGCAGCCCCACCTCATTTGTCACTTTTGCCTGTGCCTCACGCGCTAGTGTGGCTCAGAATGGGCTGGTATTTACAACCCCCGCCCTCTTACTGTTTCTCCAAGCGAGCCATCTGCCACCCCTCCAGGTCGTCTCAATGCGCCTGCCTGTGGCCACACACACCACCTGGCGCCCCCCCCTTCCGCCGCCCCACTCACCATGACCCAGTCCCCCATCTCCCGCGCTGGCGTGCCGTAGAAGGGCACGGCGCAGGCCAGCAGGTCACCCACGTGCTCGGCCGCCGCGAACGACAGCGCGCCGCCCTGCATGCATGTGCGCGTGGGCAGCGTGGGGACACTCGTGCGTGTGTCACGCACCGTGCGTGCGTGTCTAGGTAGCAGGAAATTGTGACTGCGGCAACGCATATGGCAGTGTTGTGAGCATGCAACAGCGGGCAGCCGCCCCACCCGCCAAGCTATCCGCACCATGCAGCCGCCGGTGATGCCCACCCGGGGCGAGCCGCTGCCCAGCAGGTACTGGGCCGCCTGGCGCACCTCCTCCACCGCCCGTCGGAAGTCCAGGCTCGTCATTAGCTGCGTTTGCGTGCGTAAGTATGCGTGTATATGCAGGCAGACAGGCAGACAGGCAGACAGGCAAGGCAGCACGCAAAATGTAAGTATGTAGATTTTGCATGTGCAGGCCTCCATCCCCGCCGTCGTCTGCCTAGTCTGCCTGCAGCGTACATGCCACAGACGAGCTGCCCACGTCAATCAAAGCCATGCAACTGCCTACAGATGGAGCCGCTGTGACCGTGTTGTGCGCCCGCCTGTGCAGCACGCGGCGTGAAAAGCAAGACACGGCAGCGAACTCACGTGTCCAGCCTCTTCCATGTCCACCCCAACCGTGCCTTTGTAGAGGTCAGGCACAAGCACTCGGAAGCCGCCAGCGGCTGCGGGGCCCGCCGCCGCCAGCAGCCGCGCCTGTTGCTTCACCACGTCGGTGACGCCCCACCATTCCCTGGGGCGAGGACGTGTGTCGCGGCTGGACGAGTGAGCGGGCTGCTGGCAACGCCAGGGCTTGCAACCGTGCCGCAAAGCTGGGCTGCTCACAAGCTTTATACCTAGCCAATGAATTGCAGCACCCGGCCACTCACTGCAGCAGGAGCACTGCGGGCGCGTGTGCGGGCCCGACCTCGAAGCCAGGAAGCCGGCTGGGTCCGAATGTCACTGCGCGCAGGGCGTTATCCTGCTGCACAGCCATTGCTTGAAAGGTACGCCTCGTGGCACGCACAAGCGCCAGGAATCTGCTGGGCTGGCGAACTGCCGCGCGACGGCCGACCGGCGCTGCGCGAGGCGGCTGGCGGAAGCAGCAGCGATGGAAGCCTGATGGCAGTAAAGGCTTGTAATGGGCCGCGGTGGTGGTATGCATGGCATATAACTGAGTTTTTGCGCTGTAGTCGCTGTCCACTGGCCTGTAACGCAGATGGTGTCCCTCTTGCAACAAGGCATGGCCGCATGGGGCTCACAGGAGGTTCCAAAGCCCGCCACATAACCCACATGAGCGTGTTACGGACATGTGTATGCGGGGGGGGGCCTTTGGTTTAGCGGAGCTAGTTAAGGGGCACAGGGGACTGACAAGTCCACGCACACTGCGGCATTGGCATGTGTTTGCAGCGGAACGATACAAGCAGCGACCGCAGCTCCTTGTATTACAGCAATGCCACCTAACAACACAACTGTGCCTTCGCGTTGCTTTCCCTTGAGCACCCGCTTTTAGCCCGGCACAATCTCGTATCGCTGCTATGACACTATGACAGTAGGTACCATCATGGTACATGCACGCCTCTATCCGACAACGCGCAGCCGGGCGCTGTAGGTGCTTTGATGACCAGCCTACTCTCTGAAAGCCATTCTGCTAGAGCCCAATCCTGCCATGCCTCGTCTTCCTGACCCCTATTCCCCTGTCAACAAGCTTGCCACCCTGCGTGCTGCTCTTGCTCTGCGTCAGCCCAAACACAAGGAGCCGCCAGCTTTACCCAACAAAAACACACTCGGAATACGGTACCGAGACGACACGCCACACGCATTTCGTCCCACATCCAAACTTACAGTCAGGGTAAACAAACACCGCCCGTCCAGCCCCGGCCACACGCGCACACAGCCGCCTGGGCATGCATCCACCGCCTCGCCTTCCAACCCCTCACCCCGCACCGCTCCACCTCTACTCTGCCGGCGCCTCGGCCGCCTCGCCCGCGTACGCCTCCTCACCCCCCGCCGGCGGCGCCGCCCCCGAGCCGCGCACGCTGCCGCCGCTGTACTGCGTGACCTTGGGCCCCACCGTCTTGAACTTGCTCATCTTCCACGGCTCCTCGTTGTTGGGCGGCTGCAGGTACCGCGACGCGCCATATGAGTGGCCCAGCACGGCCTTGGTGGGCGCGGGCGGGATGTAGGGCCGCCCCCGCCCGCCTCCGGCCGCCTCTGCCTCCAGCTGCTTGCGCACCCACTCGTCCTGCGGTGGTGGATGGGGAGTGATGGTGGGTGGGGAAGGATGGCGGTGGATTAGGGAGGGGGCGAGGTTGGCGGGAGGCCTGCAAGTGTTGTCTCTGGGTGTGCTGGGATGCGACATCTCCCGTCGACATTGAGATTCAAGCCCCTGGCTGCCCTGTGCCCTTTGCCCATGTCACAGCCATCTACCTTCGGCCCCCTATCCAGCCCGCCCTCCACCACCGTGCCGCCCATCGCGCGCCCTGATGAACGCCCCCCCCAGGCATAGTTCCCTCTTGAAGCATACCTTGCTCTACTCATGCCTCCTATCCCAGCCAGCCTCCCTAGCCTCTGCCCCTTCCCACTGCCCTTTCGCCTGCACCGCTCTCCAGCCCCCTTCCACTCTGCACGCCTGCGCCTGTGACCGCGCTCGCCCCACCGCCAGCCGCCAATCTCCGCGGCTTGCTCTTCACCTATCGCCCATCGATGCTCACCCCCTTCTTCCCCAAAGCAATGCCCGCCCGCTCCCCATGCCGCCCCATGCCATGCCGCCCCTCATGCCGCGTCCCCATGCGGCGCCCGCACCTGATAGGCGCCCTGCACCAGGTACTTGACGGGCGGCTCCTCCGGCCCGAAGGAGCGCACCACCTCGGCGGTGCGGTGGCCGCTGGGCATGCCGAACATGTTGCCCTGCTTGCTGGGCGGGATGGTGGGCAGGTTGGAGCGGCGCGTGGGGCTGGCCGCGTTCACCTCGTTTGCCGTTTTGAGCTTCACGTCGCTGTGCTCCTTGCGGAAAGCCGGCTGGTCCTTGGCCGTGGACAGGCCACTGCGAGGGAAAAGGCGGGGCGGGGAGGATAAAAGAAAGCGGGGAGGAGCGAGAGGAGGCGGTGTGTTGATGGGTGTGGTACTAAGAGATTGCCGGTGGCGCGGAGGACATAGGAGGCGGGGATACCAGCGCGCTGCTTTCACGGCTGCGGGCGCGCCCAAAGCAACCGCATTGTGTTCTCAAATGGGACACGTGCGATGAGGGCCCGCCCTGGGTCGGGGCGTGTGGCTGCGCGTGTGTGCGAGCGGTGCTGTGACCGGTGCCCACCGGTGCCCTGGTTCGCCACCCCCACGTCCCACTCCTACACCTGTGCTCCTTTCCACAAGGACTCTTTCCTTCCCCAGTGCCTACGATTTGGCCTCTCGTGTTCATGATAGAAGCGGGAGGAGACAACACCCTGGGCCGCCCTTGCCGGGTGACAGCCGGTGCCCCCGGCCAACCCTGTGGGGCCTCTACGCACCTTGCGATGGCCATCTTGTTCAGCGTCTTGAAGTCCGGCGAAGGCTTCACTTCGTCCTTGCTGGGACTGGCATTGTGGCCTTTCCATACCATCATCACTGCAATGCGGAACACCAGATGGGTTCAGCTTCTCTGAGAGTGCGACGCTCCATGCCCTCCATGCGTACCTTCACGCGCGCCCTCTGGGTCCCGTGGCGGCATGTATCCGAACACCTTCTCGGGCGGCGGGTTGTTAAACAGGACTGGCTTCACCGTCCCAAGTGGTGCGTGCGCCAAGAGCGGGTTTTGGTTCATGGAATTGCGTTGTGCCCCGACCCTAACCTCTTGGTCCACAACGCTTTGGCCTGAAGTAGGCTGCCAAACCATTTTGGCTTGCTAGACAGAGCGCAAAGAGAACAGACTTGTGGGTAGGATGTCTCTAAACTGAGGGCAAGGCAACACGAGTCGCGTCCGTATGCGATAGATTGCTGTGGATATCACTGATACAAAACACTAGTATGCTGTGGAGTTTTTGGGCGAACAGGGCCAGAAACAGGCCCTTCGAACGCCGGACCGGCCTACATGCAGTCCGCACCGCCCAGCGCCTGTGTGCAGTGCCGTCAGAAAACTTTGATTATTGGCCCTAAATGAAATTTCAAGTCGCACCCCACGCGCTCGCAGTGAGCAGCTGGTATTACCCGCACGCCACGCCGCGCTTCTAGCCTCGCCCGGGCTACCCTCTCCCTGTCCCTCGCGCCAACGAGTCCATGTGCCCTCTTCTTGCTCTGACGGTGGTGCAAAGCAAGGCAACAAGAGCGCTGTGAAAGCGACTGAGGAAAAATAACTGTCCTGTAACAATTCACCTCAGGTGGTCGCGACCTGTCGCGACGTGGTCCCGTCACACCCGCTGCTGTTCCGCCTGATTCACATTTTGCATGATGCATCCCATAACACTGCAATGCTAAGAATGTTTAACTTCATGCGGTCCTCAATGCGCCTGTGATTTCCTTTGTGGTGGAGGGGGGGGGGTTGGCCAGGGTTTGGCACGGACGGGTATCGTGGAGTCGGGGCTTGAGTCGGGGCTGATTCAATATGTGGAAGGCATTCCATCTGTCTGAATAAGACAAACATCAAAAATAGCTAGTAAGGAGTCGTGTGCGTTCCTAGAACTTCAGTCCACAAACAGTCGCGATGTCTCACGACGGATGCCACGAGGTGGCCTGGAAGGGCCAGGCCTTCCCATACCTGATGCACCACTCTGGATTTCATTCGACTGAGAATTACGGCTCGCTACGCGCCCGTCAAGGTGCGATAGAGGAAATTGCGCCGTCACGCCATCGTGACAAGTCGCGAGCGACCGTTAACAGCCGCTCCTTCAAATGTAGGCCACTCTGATGGCCATGGACACAGCAGTGGACACGGCTCTGGTGGACACGGTGCTGCGCACGCTCCGCTTCCGTCGCAGCAGGGTGGCAGCGACGTCCACTCGCGGGTGCGTGGCACGCTGTGGCGGGGGCAGGGCCACGCCTTCGCAACCTGTTGTGGTCAGGACCCGGCCCCCATTTGCCTCGCTCAAACATGCCTAATTCGCTTTGATGAAGACCTTATCTCGGAAAGCGTGGCGGTGGGGGGGGTTCGGGGGCCGTTGTTGGGGTGGCCTTCATCGTGCACACGCACCGAGGGTGCGCGTGTGCCACAACTCCATCCAGCACTACCTTACTACCACCACTTCACACGCCGCCTCCCTTTGTACCAACGCAGGCTGGCACGGGCACCTGGAACGGCCCCGCCCCCCGTGGCTACCGCGGCACCAACGCGACGGTGGGTCCTTCCCTGGTGATCGAAGCAGCACCGGTTACGGCAGCAGCACACCGCACCACAAGCTCTCACCTGCTTGATCCTCTCTTCCTCAGCCCAGCCACCCCGTGGTGGCCGCAGCGCAATGCTGCCCCTGCAAATCCAAAGCCAACATAACGACCATGCCACTATGCCTCGCCGTTACAGGCGCCGGTTGCCACCGGCCCCGTCAAGGAGCCGGACAGTGTGCGGCTGAGCAACGGCGTGCGGCTGCCCATGATTGGGTTCGGCACAGCCATGGTAAAGGACGCGCAGGTCATCAAGTGAGTTGGCTAGGTTAGGGTAGGCACTAATGCGCCCAAGTACACAAGCGTGCATGCACGGCCGGCGGTAATTCCGTTGCGAGATAGACACTTGAGGTGTGTTGGCGGGCGTAAGCCGACACTTCCTAACCCGCTGCCGCTGCCGCTGCTGCTGCTGCTGCTGCTGCTGCTGCTGCTGCTGCAACTGCTGCTGCTCACACCAGGGACGCTCTGGCTCTAGGCTACCGCCACTTTGACTGCGCCTGGTTCTACGGCAACGAGGAGGTGGGCCCCGCGGGCGCGATGATAAGGGGCTGGGGTGTGGCGTGTGGCATGGCGGTAGGAGAAGCTTGCGTTTGGCGGGCGATCCTGAGACAAGGCCGCTGCTGGAGCGAGTCGGCGCAATGGAGAAAGCGCCCTGGAGGCAGACGCGTGTGTCTGAGTGCGGCTGAGCTGCTTGTGGTGTTGCTGCGGCTAGCGGCTGCTGTGCGAGTTTCTGCCCTGCAGCCCCGCATACCCCGCATTCGGTGCTTGGCATCCTCTATTTCTCTCTCTTTCTTTCTCCTGCCTGCGCCGGGCACTGTTGAGCTCCTCCATTCCACACGGGCCGCGTAACCCAGGTGGTGGGCGCGGGCCTGGCTGACTTCATTGCGGGTGGCAAACGCGATGAGTTGTTCATCACCAGCAAGGTCTGGAACACGCACCACCGCCCCGCCGACGTCAGGTGGGGGGGCGGGGCAGGGCGGGTGGGGAGGGGGCCTGCAGGGCAGGCACGTGCGGGCGCCGCCCCTCCATTAACAAACAGTACGGGGTGCGCGGTATGGGGGTTCTCAGCCTTATGGGCGGGGTCGGCCGCGTGCGGATGCGGCCGTTATAATGGGTGGGTGCACCGGCGGGCATGCCCTTGCAGCCATGCGCCGGAACGGGCGGAATGGGCAGAATGGGCGGAATCTCAGCGGCGGGATTCAGTCCATCACCTCCCTCCTACCGCCCTGGGGCCCTCTTTCCCTCCTGATGTGTGTGTGCGTGAGCAGGAAGTCTGTGGAGGAGTCGCTGGCCAAGCTGGGCTGCGGCCACCTGGACCTGCTGCTGGTGCACTGGCCCGAGGCGTGGCTGGCCGGCAGCAGCATGGAGGACCCCAAGCCCGACAACGAGGTGGGCAGGAGCGGGAGCGGGTGGAGTGGGAGGCGGGGCGTGGAGGCGGGGGAAGGCGTTGGTTCGTTGTCGAACTCAGAACGGCGTGGACCTGTGCTGCCGCCCCGCAGCGTGTCTCTCTTTCGCAGAGTGTCTCGCTTTCTAGTATCTGATCATGCATGGACCCTGCCTCCCCCTACCCGCTGCATCCCCATCCGCGCCACCTCTGCCTCCCGCCGCAGGCGCCCATTGCCGACATGTGGGCCGCCATGGAGGCGCTGGTGGAGGAGGGCAAGGTCAAGAGCCTGGGCGTGTCCAACTTCAGCCTCAAGCAGGTGGAACAGCTGATTGCGGGCTGCCGCGTGCGGCCGGTGGTGAACCAGGTGGAGCTGCACCCCATGTGCGCGCAGGTGGGTGAGGGGTGGGCGGGTCGGCGCGCGGCTGGGGTGCGGGCAGGTGGGTGGGTAGGTGGGTTGGGCCCAAAGGTGCAGGAGAG
Organism: Chlamydomonas schloesseri; assembly: GCA_016834595.1. Lineage (NCBI taxonomy): Eukaryota > Viridiplantae > Chlorophyta > Chlorophyceae > Chlamydomonadales > Chlamydomonadaceae > Chlamydomonas > Chlamydomonas schloesseri. Next base: position 400,164 of record JAEHOD010000016.1, read on the forward strand.
GTGGCGGGGAGGAGCGGGGAGCGCCGGGGAGCGGCGGCAAGCTGTGAGGAGTGGCTGCGGTGCAGATGCCGGAGGTTGAACCGGCCTTTGGTGCGCTGGGCGCGCGAGGAGCAGGGCAGCGGGCGGGCGGGCGCATCGGGATGCAAGCTGTGACATCATGGCAGGCTGGCGGCAGGAGGAGCAGTCTGCGCAATTTGAAGTGGGGTGGTAGGATGAGGTCAGCGTAGGACGGGACACGGCAGGGCAAAGCTGGGGGGCGGGAGCAATTATGCTTAACCCGCCGGTACCGCAACGCTTCCCTTTTTAAACCTGCCTTCACGTTCGCTCCCGGATGTCGCACATGCCCCTCACTCCGCCCCATCTTGTCTTCTAACTTATCCCCCTCCCCCCCCTCTCCTCCTAACTCTAATGCGTGTAATCCGCCGGCCCCCCATCTCCTTCATTAATTTAACATGCATGGAACCCCCTCCCGCCCCCGCAGCGCAAGCTGGTGGGAGTGCTGTACCGCATGGGCGTCCAGTGCGTGGCGTACTCGCCCCTGGGCGGCCAGGTGGGAGAGGGAGGACGGCGAGTGCAGGCAGGGAAGCGACGTGCGGTGTGGCACGGGGCATGGCGTCGGAGCGACAGCGAGGCAGAGCAGCAGCGCGGGGCAAAAGGACCGCTGCCTTTACGCACAGCTAAGCCGCGGTCTAGCGGGGGAGAAAATAGCTCTCCGCTAGCCGGAGCTTTCGTCATCGTATGTAAACTCCTATCGGACGTTTCAATCGACAACAAACATACCAACACACACAACCTGCCGTGCAGAGCGTGGTGAAGCCCAACGAGCTGCTCAACGACGAGCGCGTGACGGCCATCGCCAAGGAGGCGGGCCGCAGCAATGCGCAGGTGGGTGCGTGGGTGCCTGGCCTGGATGGGATGATAACTACGTGCGTACGTACTTGCGTGCATGCGTGTAGGGCCTGGGGTCGCGTGCGGGCAGGAAAGCATGGGCCATATGAGGTGGGGGGTTGCAAGGATATATGGCGAAGTGGTAGAACAGGTGCAGTAGACCAGCAGACGTAGTCGTTACCGGATGATGGGGGGGTGATCGGGCTTAGCATGGCATAACGACTGGTACATAATGGGGGCGGTCGCGCGTTTGGCCTGTCGGACTGTAAGCCGCAACCCGTTCCAGTCTTAATGCGAACCACACACTCCGCTGCCTCTCACTGCTGCTTCCATCAAACACTAAACGCTCACGCTATGCAGATGCTGATCAAGTGGAACATCCAGCGTGGCGTGCCGGTTGTTGCCAAGACCAGCCACTCGGAGCGGGCGCGCGAGAACCTGGAGGGCATGTTTGACTGGAAGCTGAGCTACGAGCAGAAGGCGGTCATGGACACGCTGGACGCCGGCAAGCGCTTCATCGACTTCTCATGGAAGGTGGGTTGAGCTGGGCATGATGGCTTGTGTGATGGGGCGGAGACGGTGGCGTTGAGAATATTGGGACGGCGCGTGGGAGGAGGTGGGAGAAGCCAGTGCTGCGCTGCTCCTCAGCGCGAGGCCAGTGGGGAGGCGGGAGCCGTTGAGGCAACGGGGAAAGGGATTTGACAGGGTTATGATATGATTATGTTACCCTATACGACATGCAGCTTGCTATGTGCCTCTCGGCGCTGACTCATTGTTGTTTGCCACTGCTGCTGGTGCTGCTGCTGTAGGTGTGGGCGGACCCGGAGGAGGGCGGTGTCGCCAAGCCCAGCAAGGTCATGGGGTTGTGAGCTCCAGTCGGACGGCAACAGCAGACGTGGGGTTCATGTTGTCTTGATGAAGCAGGACCCAAGGATGTGATGGGGTGGTTGTTGCGAAGTTCATTTTACATGGGCAAGCAGCAGGGCGACGCAAGGGAGGGGCACGGATTGCAAGGCGGCGGTTTATGGTGATGGCCGCAGAGGCAGGCGATGAGGCAAACGAGGGTAAGCGAGGTTACAGGTTACCGTCTGTCTGTCTGGTAGCCAACGCAGTATGTGCAGAGGACGGCCCGGGCTGACCAGCCGGCACGTAGTACTAATAGGTCATTAGTAGTACAGTTCCAAGGGCGTGCTCGCCACGGTTTGGTCGGACGCCGTCGACGCCGCGCAGGCGAGTGAGATGACGCGTCCGCTTACTGCACAATACAATGAAAAGCGCCAATGAAGCGGCCGGGCGCACCCATGTCGGAGTGACGGGGCGGATGACGCGGCTTGCCATCGCCTACTCCTGCCTACTCTTCGCGAGTCGCATCACCTCTTGGCGCACCGTATGGTGAATAGAATTGCTGGATTCAAGCAAACAATCACAAGCCCAAAACATAAATTATGAGTTGACGGAAAGCTGTCTCGTGGAAATGCCACTCGGCGTAAGTCAACAGCAGAGCCGCCACGTTGCCATTCAAAGATGTATTTGTGCCAACCAGAATAATATGTTCCAGGAAGTCGTGGAGACGCCACATTTGTCATGCTCATGTGTGGCTCATCTTATCCTCGGCTTCTCCATTTCCTTGCAGTGGTTTAATTGTGCATTGGAGCAGTTCATCAAGCAGCTTGCGGGCGATGACGTGTGGCGAGCTGCGTTTGCCGACGCCGCCAGCGCGTCTGCTGTGCCCTGGATGGCCTTGGGACAGCCCGCAGCAGACACCGCCGCGCTTGCGCTCTTCTGCAGCGTCGCCCAGTCCCCATTGCTGGACATCACACCGCACCAGCTGTTGGAGGGCTTCGGCGAGTTTTTCGTGACGTACCTGGCAGAACAGGTTGGTTGCGGCATTGCGCACTGGTCCAGGATTCTCACCTTGCTATCCAGCCCGACTGCTGATCTGAGTCTCCATTCCATACCCCATGTATGGCTACAGGGCTACGTCAGCCTGCTCCGAACGCTCGGTACGAGCCTGCTGGAGTTCCTGCAGGTAGGGGTGGCCAGAACGGAAGGCTGTGTACGACTCACGAGCGTCCGGGGGAAATGCGAAAGTACATTACGGTAGTTGGGTTCAGACCAAGGATGTGGGGCGTATCCCGCAGCAGTATGATGCTTCCTTACTAGGATTCTCAGTCACCTTCTCACGTTTTGCTCCATTCTGTCCGGTCTGCTGACGCAGAACCTCAACGACCTGCACCTCCATTTGGGCCTCTTGCTCCCGACCATGGCGGCCCCTGCCTTCACTTGCACGGACGTGGGCCCCACCAGCCTCACGCTGCTCTACCACAGCCACCGGCCCGCGCTGGGCCCCATCGTGGTGGGGCTGCTCAAGGGCCTGGCGGAGCACTACTGGGGCCTGGGCGGTGGGCAGCTGCAGGTGGAGCTGCTGCTGCGGGGGCGCGGCGACGATGACGGCACCAGCGTTGATGACCACCAGGACATGGGGGCGGACTGTGATGTCTTTCTTGTCAGGTGAGCGGCACGTTATCCCAGCAGCTGATATATAGGCTTTACTTGTAAAGTAGGAGTGTAACGCAAGGCCGTAGCCGCACGTGAGCACTGCTGGGGTGCTGGGGTGCGGGGCGCCCACCTGAACGCACTGGCGGTACGTCCTGGTGCAAACAGGCGCTTGCTTTGCTACTGACATGCATCCTGTGCTTGATTGTCATCTTTTACACGCAGCTACCCATATCAAGAGGTGCTGCGCCTCTGGCAGCCGTCGCCCCAGCCGCCTAGCAGCCGCCGGCAGCAGCAGTCTACACCCACAGCTGCCGCTCATGAGGCAGCGGCGGCGGCTACCTCCGCCCGCAGCTTCACGCTGAGCCCAGACAGCTTCTACAAGCTCTTTCCTTTCCACCTGCTGCTGGACCGCAGCTGCCGTGTGGTGCAGGCGGGGGCGGTGCTGGAGCGCCTTTTTCCGGAGCTGTGCAGGGGGAGCGGGAGAGCCGGCGCCGGCGTGCCGTTGGAGGAGGTGTTCCAGGTGCGTGCGTGCGTGCGTGCACGGCGTGCGTGGGCCGGCGGGCGGGGCCGCGTGGGTTGTCGAGCTAGCCTAGTTACATGCTAGGCGTAGTGGAAGAAGCTAGCTCGTGCACGCTGGCGTCACCAACCGGTGCTGGATACGCAGTCGCCGCTGCTGCGGTGCCGAGCTAGCGCTCATCCTGTCACATAATCAGGCAGGATTGACGTAAGGCACGCATGTACCGTGTGTTCGCATTTTGGCGCATGTCGGCCATAATACGTACGGCCTCGCGCTCTTCCCACACGCACTCAGGCCCTCGCTCGCGCTCTTCCCACACGGTACACGCAGATGCACGCCCCGTCCTCCACCATCACCTACGAAAGCCTGCGGTTGGGGCAGAACGACACGGTCCTGCTGCGGGCGCGTGCCACGGGCCTGGACCTGAAGGGGCAGGTGCTGCCGGTGCGGTTGCCCTGCTGTAGCTCCGGTGTCCCGGGCGGTCCTCCGCAGCCGCAAGAGGCCGCAGCAGGCGGGTGCCCGCGCCGGTTAGACCAGGGCCCGCAGCAGCCGCACGCATTGAACGGAGAGCCGCACCGGGGCGGCGAGGCAGGCGAGGTCGGCGAGGAGGAGGGCCTCCTGTTTCTGGGCAGCCCATGGCTTGCGGGGCTGGCGGGCATGTGCCGGCATGGAATCTGCATCTCGGACATTCCGCGACACGATGCCACGCGGGACGTCGTGATGCTTTCGGAGCAGCGCAACGCGGAGACGCATTCGAAGCAGGGGCTGGAGGCTCTCACGCTGGAGCTTAAGGTGCGCGCCGCGCGCTGAACTTGCTTGTCTCATAACCCATCATCGATCGCCATGGAGCGTGCGTGCATGCTAGGTGAAGATGCCACTCATTTAAGCTCCACGGGGTTGTCGCATCCCGCCGTCATATTGCGCTCTAGCTAATATGGAGTTGTGCTTCGTGCATGCGGTGCCGCGCCGCACGTATGTACGTACGTGCCCTGTGCAGGAGGCGAACGCCCGACTGGGCGAGATGACTGGGTGGCTGGACGAGGAGCGGCGGCGCAGTGACGGACTGCTGTACCAGATGCTGCCGCCCGAGGTGGCCAGCTGCCTCAAGGACGGCAACCGGGCGCCGGCGCAGGAGCACCCAGAGGTGGGCGCGCCGGATGTACACCTTCTCGCAATAGCTGCCTCAAGGGACGTGCCGTGCCGCGCCGCTCGTCAACTCAACACTGTTTCGCCCCCAAGAGCCCAACTAACCAGCAGCGGATTACGCACTGCGCCTACTTGTTTGCATGCAGGCCACCGTGCTCTTCAGTGATATTGTTGGTGAGTTGCGCGGTGGTTGATGGGCACGGTTGATGGGTGACTGCCATGGTAATGCGCACGTTGAGGATTACTAAACGTGCAGATGATGACTGATGAAGCACCAGCTAGCCGCGCAGCCGGAACCGAACATGCGCATTATGCGCTTACTTGCGCCACTTGTGATTGCCGTCCTGCTGACTGCTTCCGTGCGTCCACGCTTCCATGCCTCATGCATACTTCCATGCGTGTCTCATGCATGCGCGCCCATGCAGGCTTCACGGAGATCGCGTCCCGCAGCTCGCCGCTGGAGGTGTGCTCGCTGCTGGACGAGCTGTATCAGCGCTTTGACGCTGCCATTGAGGAGTACCCGCAGCTGTACAAAGTGGAGACCATAGGGGTGAGTGATGAACCGATGCCAGGTAGACCGGCAGGGGCAGGTCACAGGTGGAGGGCATGAGGAGGGGAAACTAACAAAACGGCGCAAGCGACCCGTTTCTTGCCCGCCACGGCCCTGACATGTGCCGCTCCTTGCTCTCTGCTCATTATCTACCATTCTTGCTTGCGGTCCTCGCAGGACGCGTACATGGTGGTGTGCAACGTGACGGTGCCGTGCGACGACCACGCTGATGTGCTGCTGGAGTTTGCGCTGCGCATGCACGAGGAGGCCAGCCAGGTCGCCAGTAGCCTGGGGGAGCCCGTGCGCATCCGCGTGGGCATGCACTCGGGCCCCGTGGTGGCGGGCGTGGTGGGGCGGAAGATGCCCCGCTTCTGCCTGTTTGGTGACACGGTCAACACGGCCTCGCGCATGGTGAGCTGGATAGGGCATGGCTAGCGGCTGTGGAGGCCGGGTCGTTCTATATCTTGTGCTTACCCGCTTGCGTACTTCTCGCTCCCGCTTGAACATGTCCCCCCACGTCACCCATGTGGCCATGCCCCAGGAGTCTCACGGCGAGGCCGGCAAGATCCACATCAGCGAGGCGTGCTACAGCTGCCTGCGGGCCAAGGAGCGCTTCCTGATCCGGGAGCGGGGCGACATCACCGTCAAGGGCAAGGGCGCCATGCGGGTGAGCTCGCTGTCGTTGATTGGCTTGCTGAGGCCCCATGCATGGTGAGGCAGGACTGATGTGGTGTACGGTTTTGCCGACTTCTTCTGTCCGATCCGCGGTCGATCGCTTGCTGCAGACCTACCTGCTGAGCCCGCCAGAGCAGGCGGGCGTCTGCAGCCCCTTCACGCCGCTTTCTCTACGTCACCACTTCAGCGGTGACGACTGCAGCAGTCCGACCCCGCCGCCGCCGCCGCCTGCCGGCGGACTGCAGGAGCCGCTGCAGACATCCGGCTGCCTGGAGCGGCGGCTACTGCTGAGCACCAGCCGCTCCACTGGAGCGCACACGAGCGAGTTTGCAGCCGCGGCTGGCTCGCCGCCGCAATGCGCGGCGCTGCCGGCCATGATGCTGACAGCGGACGAGTGTGCGTCCATGTGGGCGCGCGCCCTGGACCCCTGGGGGCCCGCGCCCCTTGCCAGCACCACGGGGGGCACGGCTGCCAAGGTAGCGGCAGGAAGCAGCCCGGTTGCAGCCGCGGAGCCGTGGGCAGCGGCCGGCGGCGGCCCCAGCAGCTGCTCTCTGCCGATCCCAGCCCCCGCGCCTGGAGAGGTCGGAGCTGGTGGGCTTGAGGAGCGTGGGGCGCTCAGCAGCAGGCTCTTGGTGCACCAAGTGCCAGCGACGCCGCAGTCGGATGCGACATCCATGTCACGGCCTGGGCGGGACAGCGTCAGCGGAAGCCAGCCCATGTCGAACACCGTTTGCGGATTGCTCAGCCGTGCGAGCCCGCACAGTTCTGCTGCCGCGGCGGCGGCCGGGAGGGTCGCCACCACGTACCTGGACGTCTCGGCAGAGATGCTCACACACATCAGCAACCTTCGCCTGGGCCGCTCGTCGTGCGGTGCTCTCGCAGCCGGTTTCAGCTGGAATGGCGGCAACGGCGGCCCTGTGAGCGCTATGGCATCGCCAATATCGCCCCAGGCATGCACGCCGAATTACGCACGAAGCAGCAAAGGGACATCCCCGCCGCCCGCTGGCATGCGGCAGAGCCCCTGCATCTCGGCGCCCCTGGTTGCCAAGTTGCCACCCCCACTGGCAGTTGCGCAGCCTTGCCAAACACGCCAGGAGTGCGAGGAGCCATCCGACGGTGCCGAGTTCGTAGGTACCCTTTTCACCATGCCGGATGCAGTGCTGGAGTGACAGGAGGAATCTGTGAAAATGGAAATCAATTGTGCGTATGGCATTGGAAAGCGCACGCGCGCATGCATGCATGCATGCAAGCATGCTTGCGTTGCCTGCATACACATCGGGGGCCATAAAGCAACGTTACGAGAAGAACAACGCAACAGAAAGGGCATCGGCACATTGTGCAGCCGTGATTGCGCTGGGGAGACACTGGTCACATGCACAGACCAGGAGAATTGAATGTATGGCAGTGTCGAGACGCTCTGGAGCGTCACAATGATCATGAAAGAAATGAGTCGTACAGTATTGATGACCATGTGCTGGCTGCACTGCGCGCGTTTTATGGGTAATGCTACACGTGATCCTCTTGATGTGTGCCGAAAACCGCCATTGTCTATTCATATGCTAGCCATTCCAATGATACGGTCCCTTGCGCTCAGAGACAGAGTGCCGGTGCTGTGTTCTTTCCTGGGAAGGTGTGAGTGCCACTGCTGCGGGCGGGTGCGAGGTTGATCCGCCCGGTGATGACGCGTGTACTTTCCATGTGCTGCATGACTAATTTGCTGTACAGGACTAGCCAAAATAAACGTATGTCGGTAGTCCGTACATAACTGTATAAACAACGCCGGGGTGCCCTTGTTGCGAACACGGAATGCCGAACAGCTTTTGAGGGGCGCCAGTGTGTGGTGAAGGGGGCAAGGGGGGCTCATGTGTGAAACACACTGTGCTGGCCGCTGCGTCGGCGCCTCACTTCTGTGCGGCGGTCGGGGCGCTGGTGGGGCCCGGCTGGCTGCACGGCGCGCGTGCTTTAGCCCTAAGGCACCGTATCAGGCGGGCATCCGTGTGCGCATTATTGAGAAAGGATTTGCGCAGTGTGGACCCAACGGCGGGAGCCGGGACTGTGGCGACCGGCACAGCAGCAAATATGCCAAGGATCTCTACACTGCATGCTATATGAAGGCGTGGGACAGGAAGTGGGAAGACGGAGGCACAGTAGCGCACCGCCGGGCCCAAGTGGTGAGCACTCACGTGGCGTATGCGACACTCAGCCGTACTTGATACTGCTGACGTCATGGAGGGCCTGGGAGGGGGGCGACGGCATGATAAAAATTGCGGGGTTGTGGCACTGGAGCGAGGAGAGAGAATGTCGCACGTCACGCGGGCTCCTGTGCTCAATCGATGCATATACAGTTCTGCGGGAGCTGGGCATTGCCGGCTTGAGTTGTGTGTGTTGCTGGAAGGAAGTACCGGTATCGCTTTTCTGCGGAACGCTGGTCGTCAGTTTGCGGCGGAAGAGTGCTTGCCGCCAGGCCAGGCCTCGGGGTAAGAGGGCGCGAGCCCCAAGCCACTTCTCTTATTGCTACTCCCCGTGATAGTATGGTGTATTAAGACGGACATGATGATGAGCCAGGTGGCTATGAGAAAGGCGTTGTCACATGGACGGAGGGCGTGGTACAAACTTGGAGGTGTGCGTGTGGTGCGGCCTGGCCGCCCTGGTGACTGAAGAGTTCTTTCCGCGCTCTGACACGACTAGCACACCTAGGTTGTTGAGTTGCAGCTTTGCCTGGCTCCTTGGTCTTCCATCCCGGACAAGGCCCAACGCGTGCGGCCGCATCAACACTGCCGCTACTGCGTTAGGGCGGCAGGGCACCTCCCTGCAAAGTTGCATGTAAGCTCAACAAGTCAACGCCCTCTTAATCTTTCCCTGCTTCACGGCCGCCGAAAGACAGCACATCTGTGCGTTGTGCAAGCCCACATCAAACACACCTGCAGGCCCAACTTGCGTGTGGCGGTTCGTGGCACCCCTGGTTCGTGGGCGGCGCGTCGGCACGGTAGGCGCGCCGCTTGGAATGCGCAGCGGTGGCCTCAAAACGTCTGCCTAGCGGTCTGTCTTGCGGCCAGTCCGCCGAGAGGGTCTGGGCCCCGCGGCAGACGAAGCGGCGGGGGCCTGGTGTGCCGGCGGCAGAGGGGCCCGAGGATCGAGTCATCGAGGATGACGCAGTGGCGGTCGGGGCGGCAGTTAGACCTGCCGGGCTGTGGTGCAGGCGCTGCTCTGGGCTGTGGTGCAGGCGTTCTTCTGCACCTCCATCACCCGCCTTGTCAAGTACCAATCGCAGCGCCAGCGCATGCGCGCCGCTGTACGCCCCGAGTCACTGTTTGCTTGCAATTTTGGATATGCGGGGGGCTTCGGACACCACTACTGGGACGTCGCATTCTTGCGCCATGCCCTGTTCCATCAGCAGCATGCATGCGCGCCGCTTGCTGAGCGTTACACCGCATACCTTACCGCTCACACCGCCTGTTAACCACCCTGGTCACGCCGTAAACACACAGACGCCCGCATATGTCTGTCTTCCATCAACCTGCTGCCACCAGCTCCCAGCGAATAGGGGCGCACGACAGCCTCCTCGCACTCGAGGCAGTACGTTTGCCGTTGCCAAGCACTCCACCGCACCTGACGCTCATCGACCTGTTCTAGCCTCCAGCGCGGCGACCACCATTACAACCAAGCCCACCGCATACATCAAGCCCACCACGCCACAAACACACGCAGTTCTTCACACCATCGCCCCAAAACCGTCATCACGCCTCCACCACACCGCCGCCGCCTATCACCTGCTCCACCCGCTCCAGGCGCGGCAGCGTAACAACCCACCCACCCTACACACCACAGCCTTTTCACAACCCGTCACGGCGAACACAGCCAGTGGCGGCGGCTCTAAAAGCCGGGCAGCTGCGACAGGTCCATGACGCCGCGCGGCAGCGCCGCCAGGTCACGCAGCAGCGCCAGCCGGTTGGCGCGCACGGCCTGGTCCTCGCACATCACAAACACCTGTTGCGGGGGCGGGGTGGTGGTGCGGGGCGCGTGCATATCGCAGGTCCTCGTTAGTTGTGTCGTTGTCGCACCACACAGCTGGGGAAGCTACCACGTCAACACAGGGGTCGTGGAAGAACGGCGTGCGGAACAGCAGGTCGAGACGTGGCACCCGGCAGCACCTTGACGTCGGCGTGCGGCGGGCCCAGGCCCCGAGCCCGAAGTTCAGTGCCCCCAAAGTTCGCAATGGTCCAATTGGGGCGTAGAATGACCCATTCCCCTCCGCCCCCACGCTCCGCCCCACAGCACCCACCTTCTCGAAGAACTTGTCGATGGCGGGCAGCAGCGGCTCCGCCGCCGCCAGCCACTCGGACACCGTGGAGGCGGAGTTCACCTGCACACCGCCAGCAATGCGCGCGTGAGAGGGCGTGCGGGTTGGTTTTAGGGCAGCATCATACCACCAACCTGCCTGCCGCCTGCCTGCCCTAAGCTCCCCAAGCAGGCCGCCCCCAGCTGCGGCTGGCTCCGCCCCATCCCCAACATGCCCCCCGCCCCCCCCGCCTCACACACACCTTGCCGCGCGCCTCGCTGTAGGCGGCCCACAGCGCCTTCTCCTCCTCGCCCTCGAACAGACCCGGCGCCACCACCACGGAGGCGGGCGGCACCTCTTTGCCGCGCACGATGCGCGTGGGGCGGCTGAAGGCGGCCATCACCTTGCGCAGCCGCCCGCCCTCGCCCGCCTCCCACTCCGCCTGCGGTGTTTTGTGTGCGCCGTGTGGGATTGGAAAACAGTGAAAGACAATAAAATATTGTTTGGAATACGATCTAATCATGGGCTATCCTCAGTCATTTCTGAGTCTTGCATCTGTTCTCCACAAGCTGCATCCGCTCGACCAGCTGGCCAGGGGCTGGCAACCTGCAGCACCCAAACTCTCCTGGAGCTGCACGTCAACGCTCCGCCACCTCACGGCCACAACCATCTCCCCCCGCCGTCCTTTCACCCTCTGCCTGTGCTACGCTAGCTCCGCCTTGACTAGTACAGATTAAACCGTGTGTTCACGCACACGCATACTTCGCACACACACGCGCACACAGGCACTTTCGCGCTGCCGCCCTTTGCCTATGCTTCCTCTGCCGCCTGTAGGTGAGACTACGGACAGCGGGCGGGAATCAGGGAATTAGGCGTGCTGGGTAAACGTTTTTAGGCGCATGTCACAAGCATATGGGTGCATGTCGGGGTCGGTTTGCTTCGCGAACGCCCGACGGGTTCCAGGCTATTTCTGCGGGTAAGTATGACTACCGGGGCTACGCGGTACCGTCCAAGAAGTATTCGGTGCGTATCCGTCAGTAACTGCGAGCGATTGCGGGGATTCCTCTCCGTTTCCGTTTACCAACACAGGCACACGCGCGCGCACACTCCGCAAACGCAGACAGGCACGCACCTTGAGCTGCTCCACGGTGGCGGCCGCCAGTGCGGGGTCGTCGCCGCGCTCGCCCAGCGCCGCGCGCACCACCTCGGTCGGCGCGCCGCCGTCGCCCAGCAGCTGCTCCAGGCGGCCGCCCAGGTAGGCGAGCACGTCCGACTGCAGGGAGGGAGGGAGGCGTGGGCGGAGGGGGAGGGGGAGGGGTGGGGTCGGGTGTGGCCGGGTTGTGGCCGGGGGTGTGGCCGGGGTGTGGCCGGGGGGCCGGCAGGCGCGAAGATAGGTGTGGGGGTGACGTGGGGTAGTTCATTCCAGAAACCAAAAGCGCAACGACCAAGAGAACTGGGGACTTGCGTGGAGTGTAGTGGGTTAACAGTTGCCTTAGGGCGTGGTCCACAATGTGCGCGTGCGGCGTTCCAGAACAGGGCTGGCCAGAGCCCAACCCCTCACGGCGGGGCGGCGCTTGCTGCAACCCCCGCCCCCACCCCCACCAGGGGCCTCACCTGCACCTGCGCCGACACGGGGATGGGCTGCAGTGCGGCGGCAGCGGCGACCGCGGCCTTGAGGCTCACAGACACCTTGTTGGTGACCAGTGTCTGCACCGCGGAGGGGTGAGAACCGCAGGACAGCAGGCAGGCAATGCAGGTGAGGGGCTTCCAGGTATGACTACGGTCGTCGAGACGTGCAGTCGTGTACAGGGTTGGGGGCTTCACGCACATTTTACATGTACTTGGCGTGCCCGTCGGGACCGAATGAGGTGCATATGCTTCCCTCACACCCTACATGCTCCCCATGTTTCGGGACTGTTTACCAGTAATCCCAGGTATATTGTCCCACATGCACACGTGAACATGCCCCTGCCCCTGATGAACGAACTGCGGCCCCCACGTGCCCACCCCCACGTGCCCGCCCGCACTGTCCCCCCCTGTCCCCCCCTTGGGTTGGTTGCTTTCCCCCACCCGCACCCGCACCCGCACCCGCACCCGCACCCGCACCCGCACCCGCACCCGCACCTGCAGCATGCCGTAGGCGGCGCGGCGCAGCGCGAAGGGGTCGGTGGCGGCGGAGGGCGCGCAGCCGGCGGCGAACAGCCCCACCAGCGAGTCCAGGCGGTCCGACACCGCCACCAGCACGCCCGCGGGGCTGGCGGGCAGCAGGTCGCCAGCCTGTGGGGTGGTGTGTGTGTGTGTGTGTGTGTGTGTTAAGAGTGCACCAGGAAGATAACAGCAGACGAAGGACAGTGCGTGCGGTGTGTGTATGTGTGCGCGTGCGGTGTGGGTGCGGCCGCGCGCAGACCTGGGCGTGGGCGTGGGCGTTTCGGGAGCTGTTACACGTCCGCCGTACAAAAGGTGGAGCAAAAGGTTTCCAAGACGTTTGACACAAACACAAACACTTCACATCTCCAGCCGCAGCCTCCCGGCTCTACCCATCCCCTGTCACCCAGCCCCTACTGGCGGCGCCCACCTGGCGGGGCAGGCACGCCTCAAACACCGCCTCCGACACGGCCGCCGGCAGGCCCTGCTTGGCAGCGTAGTGGCGGCCCATGGTGCCTGCATGTGCATGTGCATGTGCACGTGCATTCGTCGCGTGTTGGGGTGAGCATTGCGGCGGTGTGGCGTAGCACGCCAGCATGCCATTACCAGGATGTGAAGATGCTCACCGGGGCACGGCTGCACAGGCAAGCGCCCCCCCCCGCCCTGTCTCTTCACCCTCCCCCCCTAGCTGCCCGCCGCCCCCGCCTTGCCCTGCGTTGCCAGCCCGCCTGCCTGCCCCGTGCCCCTCTCACCCGCCAGCGCCGTCATCTCCGTCACGGTGCTGGTGGCCAGGTCGGCCTTGGCCAGGTGCGCCGCCGCGACCGCCACGTCCAGCACGGCGGGCGAGGCCCAGGCCGCCTGGCTGGCGGGCGCCGCCGCCGCCACGGCCGCCGCCAGCGCGGGCACCAGCGCCTCCACGCGGTCGGACTTGGCGAGCAGCGAGCCCAGCTCCTTTTGGAAGGTGGTGCCGGACAGCTTGGGCCTGAGGAACGGGGGGAAGAGGGAGGGGTTGTGGTTACCAGGGAAGAGGGAGGGGGTTCATGTTTGCAGCCCAATAGGGGGGAGGTAGTGGGAGTGTGAAGGGGTGCGGAAAGCACCGGCCCATCTCGTGTGTAATGGAGGGTAGGAGGAGGCGCGTGGCCTAGAAGGGGGGGGTTTCCAAAGCGGGGGCCGTTGTTATCTCCAAAACCCCCCATATCCGCCCGCAACCCCGGGCTCTTACGGTTCCCAATGGCCGATTCGTTTGTCCTGGAATGAGCTAGCCCCTCCCACCCCTAATCATGCCTAGCATCCCCTCCACCCCCCACGCGCGCGGGCGCACACGCGCACGCCCCCGAAGACCGAAGATTATCGCCAAGGACAAGAGTATACCCCTCTCCTCCGCGCTCTATGGTTATGGGTTCTGGGTTTTTGGGTTGCAATGGTGGCTTTGGTTGCTGGAATAAGCTACCCCCACCTACCTGAAGTCCTGCAGCGGCTGCTTGAGGTCCTCGCGGTAGAAGAACGCCGCGTCCTCGAAGCGCGCGCGCAGCACCGCCTCGTTGCCCGCCGCCACCACGGCCGGGTCGATGGGGCCATTGGCCACGGTGATGAAGTGCGGCAGCAGCGACTTGCCTGGGCAGGGGAGGTGGGGTGGGCAGGGAGGTAAGGAGCAGGGGTAGGGAACGGGGAAATGATGCGGGAGTGGGAGTGGGAGTGGGAGTGGGAGGAGGAGGGGCAGAGGCCGCGGGGGTGTGGGCGTCGGGAGCAGGCTGCGATGATGAGGGGGTGCAGTGCATTGCAGCAGCATGGCGGCACAGGCGTGTGAGGTGTGTGGCGTGTGTGTTGCGGTATGCAGTGGACACAGGCAGCCGGGATTCAGGCACCGAGGCAGCAACGGTGCCTACGCACGCACGCACCATCGGGAGCGAAGACGGGGAAGTAGCGCTGGTGCTTGCGCATCACCATCACAAGCACCTCGCTGCAGGCAGAGAAGAGCGGGCGGGCCAAGACACCACACAACAACAACCATCACGTCATCATCGAATCCGAGCAGGACAGCGGGGGACGCGGGATCCCAGGGCCGAAGGCCTGGGTACAGCGCCTGATGTGCACGTCACGCTCCGCATTCCTGTCCCCCACGGCCCCCTCCTCGTTCTGTTGCATTGGGTGTGGTTTCTTGGGCTGGAAACAACACCCCCCCTTATGCATTGGGTTTGGTTCAGTTTGGGCTGGTACCCCCCTCCGCTTCCTTTAGATTGGTTTAGTTTGGGCTGGTAACCACAACCCCCCCCAAAAAACAATGTCCTCTGCCTTCTATAGCAATTTGCAACTTGTTCGGAACAATTTTTTTGTGCACATGCGACAATGTGACAATGCGACAATGCAACAATGCAACAATGCAAATTATCACGGGAAATGCGCAGCAATCAGGGGATAGCTGTTGACACGCACCAACAATTGATCTGCGGGCGGGTCTGCCGTACGTGTGCGTCCGCCGAGCGCCCACAAACCGCACCCCTGGCCCCACCTCACCTGCACCCTGCCCTTCACCATGTGAACTCCCCACGCACTGACATACTGCAAATACAAGTGGTGGGCCCATTCTCCTTCTACTTTCCTTCTCTCTTTCTTTGAGCCGCTTTTTGCTGACTGTCGCATTGTCGCATTGTTGCATTGTCGCATTGTCACATTATCGCATCATCGTGTTCGGAGCGTTCCGAACAAGTTGCACACGGCCATACATCTCCCCTCGCTCCCTCCCTCCCTCGCTTCCCAACTTTGACAAAAACCGTCTCACTCAGCTGGCTTGTGGGTTTTGGATCCAACTAACCCCGCCATACCGTCCGCACGAATGGCTACCCCTCCCCGCCCCGCCCCACCCCACACACATCCACCAGCACACCCCCACCCCCACCTGGGCAGTTGCAGGAAGTCGGGCGAGAAGGAGCCCATCACCACACTGGGCGCCTCAACCAGGTTGGTCACCTGGTGGGGCGGGCGGCGGCGGGAGGCGGCAGCGGACATTGTGCCATGCCGGTAGCGGAGTGGGGTTTGAATCAGCGACAGGCACGTGGCACGGTGCCCATCCGAATGGGACTTTGGATGACACAGCGCCCTCTCACAGGCCCCAACATCATCCCCGCGGCCCGCCAGCCCCCGCCCCTTCCTGGGACCTGGGCCTTACTAGTTACTGTCTAAACGTGATACGTAGCAGTCGGATATAACGAGGACACAGGACATACGCGCGGACAGGATGCAGGAACGGCCGGATACAAGGGCCTCGCGCAGGAACGTGTAATAGGATACAGGATTCAGGCAACGCTAGCAGATACCGTCATGGGTCTGTATTTCAACACCCACCTCCTCCAGCAGGTCGCCCTTGGTGCTCTCCGGCACGGTGCCGCCCACGCGCGCGGCCGCCGCCACCACGTCGCGCCAGATGGCCCCGGCGCGGCCGGCGCCGGGCAGCGCGATGCCGGCGGCGGCCAGCGCGGGCAGGTAGGCCTCGGCGGAGGGCACGGCCAGCGTGGGGCTGGCGGCGTTGCGCAGCACGCGCGTGGTGGCGCCGGCCTGTGTGTGTGTGTATGTGTGTGTGTGTGTTAGGAAAGCACAAGGAGAGGAAGGTGTCTGTGTGTGTGTTTTTTTGGAGGGGGTGTGACGAGAGAGCGTGTTCACCGGAAACAGAACAGACAGGGAGAAGCCCGGGTGAGAGGGTGTTCGTGTGCAGAGCGGTCATTGGTGAGGAGGACACGTCCAGGGCTGGGGCAGGGTCGTGACCCGGCCCCACCGCTTCAGACCCCCTTCCTTTCTCTTCCTTTCTGGGGCATACCCACACGTCACCCCGGCTCCGCAATCCGGCACACCGCCCCCAGCCCCTGCCACCACAATACTTTCCCCAGCCCCCCTGTCCCATCTCATACCCAATGCCGCCCCGCGCCCCGCGCCCCGCGCCGCCCCGCGCTCCGCCCCGCGCCCCGCCCCCCCTCCCGCCCCGCCACCCGCCCCGCCACCCGCCCCGCCACCCGCCCGCCCGCCGCTCACCTGCAGGGTGCCGTACACGAAGGGCAGCACCGTGTCGCCGTGCAGCGCCAGCAGCCAGCGCAGCGGGCGAGAGAAGGCGGGCGAGGCGGCCCCGGTGCCGGGGCTCCAGCGCATGGACTTCTTGAACGCCAGCGAGCCCACCAGGCCCGGCAGCTCGTCGGTCAGGACCTGGCGGGCGTGATGGGGGTGCCATGCATGTTAGATTAATGACGAGGGAGGTGTAGGCAGACGGTGACGGGGGAAGAGGAGGCGCGAGGTTGCAAGGACATGTAGCGAAGGGTAGCAGGTAGGCAGTGGGCGTAGCATAGTGCGCACCGATGACCGACGGCGTTGCCAGGGCGGTCCCAGGAGGGAAAGTCAAGGGCAAGGAGCGGCAAGGACAACGCAAGGAGGAGGGCGGGTGGACGAGAGCCGCCAGTTGAGGCTGCGCTGCCGAACGAACGGCGCCCGGCGCCAGGCGCGTTCTGCCACCTTTAGCCCTTGCCCCCTCTCCCCGGTGCCTGCATTCCCCCTGTACGCCACGCCACGCCACGCCACGCCACGCCGCACTCCCGCTCCCTCACCTCCACGGTGGGCCGGCCGGCGTCCTTGACCACCGCCCACACGTACTCGACGCCCTTGGGGTCCGCCTCCTTGAACACGGCGGCCGGCTCCACGCCGTTCTTGCGGCAGAAGCCCTCCAGCGCCTTGGTGGGTGTCACGCCGTCGGCCGCGAACGCCTGCTTGGCGGGCGGGCCGCGCACCTGGAGGGGCGGAGGCGGGCAGCGGGGCAGATGACAGCGGGGCATGGGGGCAGGGAGAGGGCGCGCATGTGGGTTACTGGTCGCCACCAGCTTAAAACAAGATAGAGGTTCGTGGGCTGCCGTACAGGACACAGACGCATGCGGCGGCGGGCCATCCCGCCATAGCCAAGGCGTGCTAGCCGCAGGTAAACAACCCCAGCCAACACGCAGGCGCCGCCGCCTCCGCCGCGGCCTTCCCTTTCCCCTACTTTGACAGACGCCCTCCCACGGCACACCGACGCACGCACGCGCACACCTTGGCCTCCTCCGAGGTCTGCGCCGCCGCCAGCCCCTCCACCACCACCGCCAGGCGGCGCGGTGTGCCCTCCACTTGGACGGCGCCGTGCGACAGCCGCAGCTTGGCCAGAAGCGCGGGCACACGCTCCCTGCGCAAGGGCGTGTGTGTGTGTGTGTGTGTGTGTGTGTGTGTGTGTGCAAGGATATGTGGCGAAGGGGGTGAGTGGGTACACGCAGGGAGGGCCATGCAGGCAGCGCAGGGAAAGAAGGGGTTAAGAGTGGGGTTGGAGGGATCCGGCGCATTTGGTCCAGTCCGGCTACTGACACAGCAGGGGGTCTGTTTATGTCTGCTTGTAAGGGCTTCACCTGCCCCAATGCCCAGCACAAAATCCCCACCACAGGACGCCCGCCCGCCCGCCCGCGCGCTCACCGCAGCTGAGCCACGGCCGACACCACGTCATCCGGCGGTAGCTCCTCGCCGCCCACCTCCAGCACGAACGTGCGCGGCTCGGCGCTGGCGGGCGCGGTGGGGCGCTGGGGGGCGGGCACCGCGGGCGGCGGGATGAGGCCCAGCGGGTGCTCCAGCTCCTCGCGGCGGGACACCCACAGGCCTGCAGCGGGCAGCGCGCAGTGGGGCTTCGAGGGCGCGTAGGGAGAATTCGAGGGCTTCGGATTCGAGGCGCGTGGAGGGGATTCGAAGCCAAGAAGCCAGTCCGTCTGCCTCCGCTGATCCCTGCCGCCCCAGGCACGAATCCACCTCATCGCGAGCTCTCCATCGCACCAGTGCTAGCCGGCACCTCTAATGCCACATCATGTGCTCCATTGCACCCACCGCCCCCCCCCCCCCCCCGGGCGGGGTTCTGGTTTCTGGAATGAACTACCCCACCCCCCCGCCCTCACCGGTAACCTTCACGTGCCCACCCTATGCTCCCTTGCACCCGCGCACCCCGCCCCCCCCCCCTGCGCCCCCCGCCCCCCGCCCCCCCGCGCCCCCCCCTGCCACCCCCGGCCCCCTGCGCCCTCACCGGTGATCTCCCGGGCCAGGCCGCGGAGCACCGCGAAGCACTCAGCGCGCTCGGTGACGCCCACGGCGCCGCGCGCGTCCATGATGTTGAATGTGTGGCTCAGCTTGAGCAGGTGGTCGTAGGCGGGGATGGGCAGCCGCTTGGCCAGCAGCCGCCGCGCCTCCCTGAGAGGGGGGGGGGGCGTAGTTCATTCCAGAGACCAAAGCGACCATGGGGAGTGGGTGTGGTGGCGCCCAGGCGGGCGGGCGGGCGGGCGGGCAAGCATGCTGGGTGGGCAGGTAGAATCCAAACCATGCCGTACTTCCTCCACTCGCCGACCCTTCCCAGAACGCGCATCTCCCACCCCTACCCTCCCTCATTAACTTTAAATGCATGACACCCCTACCCCCGACCTGATCCCTCTCCGCCACGCCATCCCCCCCCCCACATCACCTGCACTATAAACACACTTTATGCACACACACACTTTTCTCTCCCTGTTTGTTTTGTTTTTGTTAACACACACACCACACACAACATGCTCAAGCCTCCCGACCTCAAACACACACATTCGTCACGCATAAACCCCCTCACTCTTATGCATTTGGTTTGGTGTAGCTTAGGCGGGTATTTGCAACCCCCCCCCCCCACACACAACACCCCTTCCACTCACTTGTCGTACAGGTCGAAGCGCTGGCGCTGCCCCGCCACGTCCGCCTCGTCCAGGTTGTAGGCGCTCATCTCGTACTCGTTCTGGTAGAACATCTCCCCGTACGTGACGCCGGGCGCGTAGCTGCGGCGGTGGGGTTGCGGCGCGTTTGCGTTAGTAAGGGCTGGTTGGGTGGGGCAAGGGTGCGGCTGGTCGCGATGTGCCGAGGTATGGGGCAATATACCCCTTCCCCCCCATTTCCCCTTCCTCCCCTTCCACCCCCAAGCCCCCTCTCCAGCCCCAGCTGCTCCTCCCTCCCCCAGCTCCTCGCCCAAAGCACCCCTGCCCCAGCTCCTTCCTCCTAGCTCGGCCACCCCCGCCCCCAGCTTCTCCTCCCAGCTCCTCCCACCCCCACGCTCCTGCTCCTGCGCCTCCTCTCCTCCCCCCTTGTCACGTTCTTCGCAGTTTGTTTCTCATCGGGACTGTTTACCAGTAACCCCCTTGCCTCCAGCACCCACCCACCGGATGTCCTTGAAGTTGGTGACGCCCTGCAGCGACATCATGATGCGCTCCAGGCCGTACGTGATCTCCACCGCCGGCGCGTCCAGCACACGGCCGCCGGCCTGACAGGGGGGGGGCGAGAGGAAGGCCGTGTGTGTGCGTGTGTGTGTGAAGGGGGCAGATACAGGAGGCGAGGGCAGGTAAGGGTGGCGGGTGGAAGGTTGAGCGGAGTGCACTGCCGCCTTCCTGTTGCACCAAGTCGCCAACCTAATCTTGCGCACGTGCCCCTCCCCTGTTCCCCCCCGGAGTCCAAGACTACTGAACCCAACAACCCCCCCTCCCTCCCACAGGGGCGGAGCTGCAATGGTCGCTCGGGTATCTGGAGAAAACCACAACCCCCTCCCTCCCCCACCTGCTGGAAGTAGGTGAACTGGGTGACCTCCATGCCGTCCAGCCACACCTCCCACCCCAGGCCCCAGGCGCCCAGCACGGGGCTCTCCCAGTTGTCCTCCACGAAGCGCACGTCGTGGCTCTGCGGGAGGGGGGGGGCGGCGGCGGCGGCGGTGCAGGGCGGGCATGGGTCCGTGAGGTGAGGTGAAAGAGAAGGTCCCAGCTGCCGGCATGTGCCCCCCATGGGCCCCCATGGCCCCCATGGTGAAGCTCCTCCTGCCCCCCACCACAGGCAGCACGCGCCTTCAGCACGCCAGCGCCTCGCTCCTGCGGATTCGGAGACCCTTGGCAACGCCCAGGCACCACCCTCGGTCTCCTCATTTTGTCCAGTTGCAGCCAGTGGCGCTGCCGTTCCCCTAGCAACAGCTCGCTCGCCCTCTCACTCCCCGTCACTCTCCAAATCGCTCTGGCTCACCCCTCCCCACCCAAAGAAACACCCAGTCAGCCACCCACCAAGCCACCTCCCCCCCCCACACACCCCCATCACCGCCCATCCCCGACGTCTTCTTCGACTGCTTCAACCTAACGAGTATTTCGTTGTATTACCTTCATTACTCAACTCCGCTTCCTTTAGATTGGTTTAGTTTGGGCTGGTAACCACAACCCCCCCCCCACCCACCCACCCCCACCCCCACCACCACCCACCCACCCCCACCACCACCACCACCCACCCACCCACCCCCACTCCGCGCTCTGGGTTGGGCTGGTTAGTTCGGGTTCTCTTGGTCGTTTTGCTTCTGGTTTCTGGAATGAACTACCCCACCCACCACCACCACCACCACCACCACCATAACCACAGCCACCCACTGCCACCCACACACCCAGCCACCCAGCCACCCACACCGGCCTTCAGGCAGGCCCGCCCGCACCTTGGTGTCAATGCCCAGCGCCTCCAGAGAGCCCAGGTACAGCTCCTGGGCATTGCCCGGGTCCGGCTTCAGGATCACCTGCATGCATGCATGCCCGGGGGTGCACATGCATGCACGTGCAGACGCACAGGTGCACATGCACAGGTGCACATGCGCGCATTCGTCTCAAGCACGGCGGCAGCAGCAGTTCGCAGGAGGGATGGGCGCGGAGGCACGGGTAGGCAGCCGCAGCGCGTGGCACCTCCGCGGGCGGCCGTGTGGGCGGGCCGCCCAGCCGCTCCAGCCACCGCCCTGTGGCATCCACGCGTGCTCCCAGTGCAGTGGGGGCTGCGGGTAGCGGTAGCGGCCCGGCCCAGTGCAGTGGCGCCTCGGGCCGCACCTTTCCCCCAGTCACCCACACTATGCTGCTTGGAACGGTGCCGGCCGCTCAAGCCGTGGCACGACGCTCCTGCTCTGGCACGTAAGCCCCCCGCTGCTGCTGCTGCACTCCACGGATCTCGCCTGTGCCTTGCGGCTCTGCTGCAGCCACTGCTGCTGCCGCCGCTGCCGCCGCCGGGCTCTCTGCCCACGCCCGCCCTGTGCGCCGCACTCCGCCCCCTCCGTTCCTCCCTCCATCACCCCATGCATGGGTATGGTTTAGTTGGGCTGGTATTCACACCCCCCCCCCTTGTGCACTCCGCCATCCGCATCGTGCACCCAGCCCCTCCCTCGCCACTGGAGCCCTTCACGCCTGCCCCCGCCCCCGCCCCCGGCCCCCGGCCCCCGCACCTGGAACTGGGTGTGGCGCTGCAGGCGGTTGGGGTTGTCGCCGTAGCGGGAGTCATCGGGGCGGATGGAGGGCTCCGGGTACGCCACGTTCCAGGGCTCGGGGCCCAGCACACGCAGGAAGGTGGCGGGGTTCATGGTGCCGGCGCCCACCTGTGTTGTCGTGGTTGTTGTTGGTGGTGATGGTGAATGGTGCGCGAGTGCACAAATGGCATTGATGATTCGTGGGCTTGGCTTGCGTGGTATGGTGTGCCTTTGTTTGGTGTGGGTGCTATGTTGGTTGCAAGCGTAAGCGAGTGGGGCGGAGGACGGCTTGGAGCAGTGCGGTGTGTGAGGACGTGGCAGCCTGCAACACCCTTGCGTGGCCTACCCCGCGCCTGGCTCCGTGCCGCACTACTGCTTGCCGCCCCGCCCCCATCCCCGCTGCTCCCCCTCCTCTGAGCCGCTGACCTCGGTGTTGTGCGGCAGCCAGATGGCGCAGCCCACAGACGCCCAGTACTCCTGCAGCTTGGCAATCGCCTCCTGGAACGTGGGGGCATCCTTCACCAGGCCGCTGCGAGCGGACGCCGCGCCGTTGGTCTGCGCGGTCGCGGTCGCGGCAGCGGTCGAAGGTGCGGCCGTGGTCGCCGCGGGTGCAGCTGCGTTAGCGCGAACCAGGCAGCGAGAGCCGCTCGCTCCGGCATTCGCGACCACACCGGCGAGGCGGAGAGGCTGGGCAGCGCGCGGCAGCACCACACGCGCCTGCACGCCCTGCTTGTGCTGCTTGAAGGGCGTGAAGCCCCGCACCGGGGCACCCAAAAGGCTAGAATGCATCCTGCACAAGCACGCCAGCAAGCAAAATGCGCTCCGAGCTTTAGGGCCCGTATACTTTTGGGACTGAGATGCAAACCTCGAATACGCAATTGGATCAGCAAGGCGTCGCCCGACGCGATATGGGTCAGCGCTCCACGGCCACAACGACGGGCGAGCGGCCTCACCTTCACGCTAAGAGTCGACAAAGCGTGCTAACGCTAAAATTAGGTCTTAATTACAGTAATGAATGAGCACCTAGCCCCAAGTAGTGCAGCGGCACCACACGGGTTTCCTGACCTGCCTCTAATCCTGCAAGCTCGTCAGATACAATCCCCGCCTATGTGCCTATTTGCAAATCATGACGAAGGTCCAATTGGTTGTGACGGGCGCTCGGATTGCGCACTGGATCCAGCACTGTGTCTGTCGCTGCTTTCTCAGTGCCATGTGTATTATTTTAGATACTGTCAGCACATGTTGCATTCCTGTTGCTACACATTAAGTAGTTGAAGTCTTCACCGAAGCAGTCGCGACAACCCATCGACCGCGTTGTCCAGCTGCGTCACTTGATACAGTGCATGGCCACGAGCAACTTGTCGAGGTACCAGCAGCAGCAGGCCTCGCTTAGCTCAGCCGGCTTCAGGGATACCAGCTCGGGAGGAGCGAGCGCTATGACGTTCTCCGCGGGGGACGACGACCTCCTGGACAGGTCGAGCAAAGGTCTGCTTCGTGGACACGAGCGTCTTTACGGTGCGTTTGCTGAAAGGTATCGGCGGCTCGGTAAAGTGGGAAGAACTTGTCCTCGCGGGACAGCTGCGCGGCGTTAGCGCGCGCCGAGTCAGCATGCCCCCGTCGCCTGCGCAGATGCGTACAACGAGCTCCACACCCTGGCGCAAAGCTTTAACAAGCCATTCGATGCGCCGGCAATCCTTGTGGTGGGCCATCAGACAGACGGGAAGTCCGGTGAGTCCCCACGCTCCTCCGCTCGGCCCTGCCAGCGCTGGGGAATTCCGCCTCCCTGTTGTAGGCACATCGTGATAAGGCGCGGCTGCGCTCTGGGTGTTCCTTTGTCCTGCACATCTGCCAAGAAGCGCAGACGTTCGTAGGCATCATGCGGGGAGCCTGACGTGCCTTCCCCCCATTTGGCTGCCTCATGCCGGCTCACTCGCCTCTTCCCTTGCCTCACACCCCGCCTTGACATACCAGCGCTGGTGGAGGGTCTCATGGGCTTCCAGTTCAACTCGGTCGGCGGCGGCACCAAGACCCGCAGGCCCATCGCCATCAACATGAAGGTCTGCGAGGCTGGGTCATGTGCATCATGTTGCCTGCAGTAGTAGTGATTCCAGACTACATCCCAAGCAGCATCCCGAGCTCTCGGAAGTCGAGTGGTTCACCCAACACGACCATGCCGCGCGCAACGCCTTACGCCCCCTCCCCTAATCCCCCCCCCACACACAACCAACAGTACAATGGTGCCTGCTCCACGCCGGCCTGCTACCTGAAGCTGGAGGACGGCGTGTCGGAGCAGGAAATGACGCTGGCGGAGCTGCAGGTGGGTGTGCGGGGGGGTGGGTGGGGGGCGTCGTTCACGTGCGCCGCACCAGCTGCTTGCCAAGTGGGTCGTGTGGCAGCAACGGGCCGGGGCTGGCGAAATTGAACACTAAAAACGCGCTGGGCTTTGATTAAGTGACACCCGCGCACCACCAATGGGCAGGCCTACATTGATGCGGACAATGCGGCGCTGGAGCGCGAGCAGCGCTTCGCCGCCAAGGAGATTGTGGTGCGCATGGAGTACAAGCACTGCCCCAACCTGACCATCATCGACACGCCGGGTGCGTGAGCCGGGGCCGCCAAGTGCAGGATTGTTTCGTTGCGATCCATTAAAAAATCATGTGCGCGTAACGATGTTGTGCCGACAGGCCTCATCTCGCCGGCACCGGGCAAGAAGAACTGCGCGCTGCAGAACTGCGCGGCGCAGGTCGAGGAGATCGTGCGCGCCAAGGCGCAGGTGGGCAGCCGCGGCGGCAGCAGTGAGATGCTGCGTGCGTACGCACGCGTTGGGGCCGGCTGGGCACCTGCACTGCAGCGACTCAGCAGCGAATGTACAGCTCACGTCTCGTGGTTGTCGCATGTACGATACGTTGTGTGTTTGTTTGCCCCGGGGCCCCTCCGCCGCCAGGTGCCCGAGTATGTCATCCTGTGCCTGGAGGACTGCAGCGACTGGTCCAACGCAACCACCCGCCGGCTGGTCATGCAGGTACGGCGAGGGCGTTGGCTTCGCACAAATGACACACAGGCCTTGGTTGCATGCAAACACCACCCTACCTCCCCACCCTTGTTCCTCGTCTTCTCTAACCGGTGCCGAATTGCTCGCTGCTGTCATCACGTGCCTCACAGGTGGACCCCAACCTGGTCCGCACGGTGCTGGTGAGCACCAAGTTCGACACGCGCATCCCGCAGTTTGCGCGCGCCGCCGACTGCGAGATGTTCCTGCGGCCCTCCGCGCTGGACGGCATGAGCATGCTGGGCGACGGCCCCTTCTTCACGTGCGTGCCGTTTGGGGGGCGGGGGTGCCGCCGTCCGCTGTGGTGGTCAGGGGGAGGGTCGGTAGGGCTGGGCTGAGCCAGCCATGGCCTCTTGGCCCATGGGATGCGGTGATGGGGCGCAAGGGCCGTGTGCGCGGCGACAATACGGCACCGTGTGCTAAGCTGTGTTCGCTGGCCTGACCTGTGTATATGCCCACGCGCGCGAATGTGGTGTGCGTAGGTCGGTGCCGTCGGGGCGTGTGGGCTCGGGGTCCGACTGCGTGTTCCCCACCCACGACGCCTTCCGCGAGCGGCTGGCGGACCGCGAGGCCACCGACGTTGCGGAGCTGGAGACCAAGCTGGCGCGCAAGTGGGTGGGGCGGGAAGGGAGGGGAGGGGAGGGGAGGGGAGGAGGGGCAGTAGGGTGGGCAAGCAGCGGCCACCCCACAAGCGCAGAACGAAGAGTTGTGGAGACTACGCGTGTAGAGGCTCACTGCATGTCATGTTGGTTCCTCGATGCATCCGCCACCAACAGGCTCAGCCGCAGCGAGCGTGACCACATCGGTGTGGGCTCCCTGCGCCGCTACCTGGAGCAGCTGCTGCAGGTGGGGCCCGGGACGATGCCGCTGACTCTATAGTCCGTGCGTTGCTGCCACACATTCCCGCCTGTTGCCCCAGCTCCTCCACCGCTTCTGCGCGCAAATTCACCGGCTTCCGCCTGTCCTCTCCGCCGTCACTTCTCCCCTCCTCTTGGTGCGTGCCCATGCATGTATGCCAACCTGCCGCCTGCAGAAGCGCTACCTGGACGCGGTGCCCTCCATTGTGCCGCTGCTGGAGGCGGAGCAGCGCGCCACCTCCGCCCGCATCGAGGCGGTGCGCCGCGACCTGGCCGGCCTCAACCCCGAGGAGCTCAAGGTGCGCGGGGCGGGGGCCGGGTCACTGCTGCCGCCGCTGCGGGGCAGCTGCGCTGCTCTGATGGTAGCGGTAATGGTGGTGATGGCGGTGTCATGTGAAGTGGACGCGGTGAAGGGCTGGGGATTATGGTGGGCCGTCAGGCGTCAAGGTATCTGCAGAAGGGCGCCCTGCCTACTCAACCCGCCCCGTGCTTGACTACCGCTGCTGCTGCCATCGGCTCTGCCGCCGGACACAGGACAAGGGCCGCGCCTTCGTGGACGCCTTCTTGAACCGGCTGCAGCAGCTGCTGCGCGGCACCATCACCGCGCCCGCCGACAAGTGGGGCGAGACGCTGGCGGACGAGCACGCCCGCGGAGGTGGGTGCGTCCCCGCAGCGGCCCCGCCATGCGCCCACCTGCGAACCTCACACACCCCCAACCCATCCCTCCCCCCTCGCGCACCCCGCCTCGCTGGGCGGAATGTCCTTGCCGTTTAACTACTCTGCCTCGCGCCAGGACCACCTTACAATCTTGGTCATCCCAACCGCACCCGTCCAGGCACGTTTGTGAGCGGCAGCCGCGCGCTGGCGGGCGCGCACGAGGCGGTGCCCAACGCCTCCATGCGGCTGTACGGCGGCGCGCAGTTCCATCGCGCCATGAGCGAGTTCCGGCTGGTGGTGGGCGGGCTGGCCTGCCCCGAGCTGAGCCACGAGGAGATCGTGAACGCCTGCGGCCTGGACTACGAGGGCGGCCACGACGGGGTGCGTTGGGTGGAGGGCTTGGGATGACGGTGGGGAGTAGGTGGGCGGGGGAAGCCGGAGCATGGAAGGCAGGGCATGGGTATGGATGGGTGGGTGGGTAGTTCATTCCAGAAACCAGAAGTAAAACGACCACCGGTGGGTGGTAGACGCAGCCCCCGACTTCGTATTTGCCGAGGGCCGAAGGTGCCTGTGTCACCTCGCGAAGGTGAGCTTCAGCGCCCAACCTCGCCCCGGTGCACCCTGGCCACGACAGGTCAACTACGTGCGCACGGCGTGTGTGATCGCGGTCAGCAAGGCCAAGGAGCTGCTGGAGCCCTTCATCCACCAGGTGGGGAGCAGCGGAAGGGGCGGGGGAAGAGAGTAGAGAGCGCGCGATTCGGGGGAGGGGGGCAGGGGAGGGGAGGGGAGGGGCTATTCCTCAGCATGCACGCCTCCCGCGTGCGCCTCCCGTATGGCTCATCTTTCCAAGGTTCCCTTGCACCGCACCCACTCACCTCACTCGGCAGCACTTGCACTGCCCGTCACTTTGCGCCCGCTGCCCTCCTTCACCACACACCTCCCCCTTCCGCCCTGGCGGCGCTCCCCCAACCCATGCCACACAGCTGGGATCCCGGCTGGCGCACGTGCTGCGGCGCCTGCTGCACATCAGCCTTGCGCTGATGCAGAACGGCGACAGCGGCCTGGCGGGCGGCTGCGGCGGCGGCTCGGCGCCCGCGGCGGCGGCGCTGACGGACCAGTTTGTGCGCCGCGTGAGCAGCGCCTTCCACTCCTTCCTGGCGCATGTACGTCGGGTGTACGTCCATTCCATCATCTCCATGAACAGCATGTGCCGCTTGCTGTTCCTGTGTGCTCTGGTGTGGTTGGTGTGGACGTGTGGTGGCATACCAGGGCAGCGGAAAGGGCGAGGGCATAGCGCAGCGCTGGGGCCAGATGCACCTGCGTGTGTCTGAGGTACCGTATCCTGTTCCCTGCGTGTTTCGTTCCGCGGGTGCCACACAGGTGGAGGACAGCTGCAAGGAGCGCTGCCTGGAGGACCTGGCCTCCACCACCCGCTACGTCAGCTGGAGCCTGCACACGCGCAACAGCAGGAGCCTCAAGCAGCTGCTGGGCCGGGTGAGAGAGTGAGAGGGTGGTAGCCATCCATGCGGACAGTGTGGGTCAATGAAGAGATGGGGGGAGACGTGTGGGAGGTAGAGGTTGCTTGGGGGGCCAGCGTGTGGCAGCTGGTTGGGGACAGCGAGAAAGGAAGCGGGCCAGTGGAGCTGCGGCTGGGTGGACGGCCGCATGGGCACACCTGTGCACGCCCTGTTTGTGAGCCACACCGCACCCCCTTTTCGGACCTGCAGGTGCGTGTGACCGGCAGCGACAGCAGCAGCTCCTGCGGCGGCAGCCACCCCATCAGCACCGGCGGCCCAGGCGCCGTCAGCAAGGCCGGCGGCGCCATGGGGGCGGGCGCCCCCGGCGCCGGGCTCAGCCGCGAGCCGTCCATGACGGGCGGCGTGGGCGGGGGCCAGGCCGGCAGCCTCAGCCTGCCCGACATGCTGGAGGCCACCCTGTGGAACAGGTGGGGCGGGGGGGGGCGGAGGAGCCGCAGCAGGAGGGGCTGACCAGCAGGCGGAGCCCGGGGCCCGTGGTGTATGACTGCTCCAGGCGCGCATGCCGGGCTGCGGCCGCTAGCTGGCACACACCTTGTCCTGCTGGTTATGTGTGTGGGGAGGGTAGTTCATTCCAGAAACCAGAAGCGAAACGACCAAGGGAACCCGAACCAGCCAGCCCACCCAGAGCGCGGAGGTGGTGTGGCCTTAACCTGTGGGTCTCGGGCGCCCGGGGGGGTTAATTCATTCCAGAAAGCAAAGCGACCATTGCAACCCAATGGGGGCCGGCCGCTCAATGTCATATGCTGCGCCTGCTGCCCTGCGCCGCAGGAACCTGACGGGTGTGAGCGAGGACATCGTGCGCGCGCTGGTGCTGCAGATGTTTGAGGGCATCCGCGACCACCTGGTGCAGGTGCGTGCGTGCGTGCGTGCGTACACCGGCGTGTACCTCTGAGGTGGTGCCGGAGGTTGGACGGCTGTCCAGCTGGCTGGCTGGAGCCAGGGCATGGGCCGCCTGCCTTCTGGGCGCACACCGACCCGTCATGCGGTCCCCAAGAACGCAGCACCAGCCGCACACCGTTGCTTTCCTGAACATGCAACCTGCGTGTGCCACGCGCACGCAGCTCCGCACCCACCTGCATTCCCACCCGAGCCCTAGCCCGCCCCCCTCCCGGCCCTTGGTTTTTAATGTAACACCATCCACGGATGGCTACCGCACTCCCCTGCTTTCCCTCGCCCTCCCCAGGCCGCTGAGCTCAAGTTCAACTGCTTCTTCCTCATGCCGCTGGTGGACAGCTTCCCAGCGCGCCTGCGCAAGGACATCGAGTGCGCCTATGAGGAGGTGGGCGCGGGGGGGCTGGGGCTGGGGCTGGAGCCGTGTGTGCATTCTGGTGCACTGCGGCCGCCGTGTCCCCGAGCCTGGTACCACCGCCTTGGCATGGTTCCGTCCTTCCTCCCGCCCCCCCCCCCCGTTTGGAGTTAGAGAGCAGCCTCGCAGCTGCGTTATCGTGTTGTTGCAGTTGCTGACTTGGGTGACGTGCCTGCCTGCCTGCTTGCGTGTCTGCCTGCCCTACGCAGGGCCTGGACGAGGTGTTTGACGCGGCCGCGGTGCGCACCGCCCTGGAGGCGCGCCAGGCGGAGCTGCAGGAGGAGCTGCGCCGGGTGCGTCGCGGGCGGCGTTAGCAGCGCGCAGCCGCCTAGCTTACTGGCTACGCGCACACAGCCCGTCCTGGCCCCAAAGCCTGCCATGCCCGCTTCGCACCAACCTACACCATCCCGCACACGCCGCGCATACCGGGCATGTATGTACACAGGTGGAGCGGCTGCAGCGCAAGTTCCACGGCATCCACTCCACGCTGGTGCACGGCCCCAGCCTGGCGTCCGGCCCCACCAGCCGCGCCATCACCGACCTGGACGCCAGCTTCATGATGTCGGTGGCGGCCTCGCCGCTGGCCATGGGCATGGGCATGGGCGCCCTGGCGGTGGCGGCTGGAGCGGGAGCGGGCGGCGCGCCGGGCGGCGGCGCGCAGGCGAGCGGGTGGGGGTCCTGCGGCTCGGCGTGGTGTGGCGCGACGCGTTGGGGGAGGGGGCGTGGGGGTGGATCTGTGCGTGGCTGGGGCGCAGTGTAACCTAGAGCCTTTGCTGTGCCGAACCGGATTTGGGATTGTATACTGATTGGACCAGCGCTGTCCCAGCGATCCTGGGGTTTCAAGGCTGACGCCGGCAATGTGTCCATGCTGCTGTTGCAGGGTCTGACCAGCCCCGAGATGGGCGGCGTGCGGCCGATCGGCAGCCGGCTGGCGGCTGCCGCAGCCGCACGCACCCCGGACGGGGCGACCGGCAAGGTGGGGCTGCATGCGACATGGCACGCCCTGACTGCGTCGCGATTGCTGCATATCGCTGTCCGCGTGCTGTGGTGAGAGACGTGGCTGTATACCTAACCGACACTGGGTTTGCTCCTCTGCGCACCGCAGTCCGCCATCGGCATCTCACCCGCTGCGCTGGCGGCGGGCCGCAAGGCAACGCCCTCCGCGGCGGGCGCGGCCGCGATCGCCGCCGGGGCCTCGCTGCGGCAGCTGACGCAGGCGGCGCCGGCGCCTGCAGGCCTGGAGCGCGACCGTGGCGAGCGTGATGCGAAGGAGAAGGCCAGCGGTGCTGTTGGCGGCTCGGCGTTAGCTGACAAGGTGGCGGCGGTGCAGCAGCTGCACCAGCAGGCGGTGGCGGGGCGGTGAGCACAGCAGGGCAACGCTAGTAGCATGAACGTGACGCATTGTTGTGGTGGGTCAGGTACCGTGGGGTGGGGTGGTAAGATGGTAGGGTATGTGGGGTGGGGTGGTAAGATGGTAGGGTTGGGAGGTCATGGCTCCAGGTGGCGGCGGGGCTGCCCGCTAGGCTTCTGGCGCCGTGAGGTATTATTTCGTTTCGTGAGCAGTCGGCAACACTTGTTTGCCGTGGGTGATACAAGGCTGTGATGTTGGCATATGTACTATTGGAAGGAAGCGCACCGCCACGTCTTTTTTATCTTTGTTTGTGCAGGAAGAATGAGGTTAATGGTGCCGTGTCGGTTTGATACGTTACATACGTTCAACTGAGTTTTTTGGGCAGGGGTACTGCAACACAGTGTACCCGCCTCCACTGCACATTCATGAGGAGTCTTCATATCACACAACCTTCATGAAGGCTACAACATCGAGAGATTGAGCTTGTAAGAAACAGGACAGATTAAAGGACCCTCGCAAGCAGTGCATCATATCCATCACACCAAGCACACTCGTTTGCGCACACCAGTCCATCACCACCAAGTCCTCCACTAGCCACCGCACGCTCCGTCGGCTCACTCGGCTGGCATCAATAACTGCATCACCATTGCAAAAACTCCCGGGTTCCGCCATGCCCCCATCCACCACCACCACCAGTTCACCACACCATATACGCCACACTGCCCTCAAACAACACCCCCCCCCGCACACACAAAAACAAAATCTATCACCGCACGTCGGGGTGCGGCCAGCGCGCGCTGCCCTGCCTGTTGACGCCGCGGTCCTTCATGTCCTTGAGCCAGCTGTCGTACACGGCGCCGTCCGACTTCTCATCGCTCCAGTTGAACTCCGTCTCGCCGATGACCACCGAGTCGCCCTGGCGGGCGGGGGGGGGGGGCGAGGCAGGGGAAAGAGGGGCGGGGCGCAGGATGTGGCATGTGGGTCGCGCGAGCGTAGGAGTGGTTGGGATGTGAACATGCGGGGCTTGCACGGCACGCGTAGGGTGAGCGGTCGTCCGGAAGGGACTGGCTGCAAGAGAATGGCAGCTGGCGCAGCCTTGCAGCCTCCAGCAGGGGTTTTCATCGTTTCATGGCTGACAGCACCGAGAGCTGCTCTGGCCCTACGGCTCGCAATCGCGTCACGTTGTGTTGTCGTCACGCAATTACCGGTAATCCTGGGGGCCACATGGTCACGTCACGGACACTAACACAAACACCTCCCGCCCCTGCCCACCTCCTTGACACCCTTGGCCTTGAGTGCGCCGTTGATGCCGGACACCTCCAGCACACGCTGGAAGCGCTTCACCGCCTCGTAGTAGTCCCAGTTGGTCATCTGTGGGAAGTTGGAGCAGTTTTGGGATCACCGGGGTCAGGTGCGTGTGTAAGGAGAGTTGTGGCACATTGTCGCTCAGTCACAAGGCATGTCTACTCCACACCCGTTCCCCGATGCAAGCCCCCCCCTGACACACTCCTCGCGCTCCTCACCCCTCTGGCAACTGGAATGAACTAAGCCCTCCTCCCCGCCCCCTCCTCCTCCACTTTCCCACCCCACCCCTTTCCCGCCCCTTTCCCGCCCATCTCCCGCCTCTTTCCCGCTCCAACCCCGCCCCAACCCCGCCCCTCCCCCGCCCCGGCACGCTCCCCAACGCCCACCTGCGCGAACCGCTCGATGCCCTCTCCCTCCACGAAGAACACGCGCGGCGCCGTGCTGGGGCTGCCCGGCGGCAGGTCCTCCAGCAGCACCGTGAAGTCGTCGATGCGCACGTCGCGCCGCTGCACCGCCGTCTGGTTGAGCGCGTTGGTCTCGTACGTCAGCTGCTGGGGGCCCAGCTCGTCCAGCACGCCGCGCACCGCACGCACCTGCACACATACACGCGCGTGTTCATTGAGGAGTGTGTGTTTCTTGCTGGGTGACGGGAATGGCCGGTCCGTTGAGATTGTCAACCAACAACAATCTGCTGAGGTGCCCGCGTGATGCAGCCGTCAGGCGCCATCATACCGTCGTGTGCCGCCCGGCTTTGCCCCACCTCCCGTCCAGCCCCCAGCCCCGCAGCAGCCCCCGCACCAGTCCTCTCAGCCCCCGCACGCACCAGCTCAATGACGCCCTGGCCGGTGGCGGCGCTGATGGGGAAGATCTTGTCCGCCGGCACGCCGAGCTCGGCGGTGAGCTGCTCGCGCACCATCTCCCAAAAGTCACCGCTGTCGGGAATGTCAACCTGCGGCGCGCGGGTGCGTGTGCGTTGTTTGTGTGTTAGGAGAGCACAAGGGAAAAGGGTCGACACTGTGCGTGCGTCATGCGACAAGCAGGCAGTGCGCCGCGTTCGTTGTGTTTGCGTGTGCACAGGTGCGAGTGTGCATACGGCAGGTAAGTAATGGGGAGCGCTGCAACTTGTGCGAGCATGGGCCGGCACTCGCTTGGCAGACGCCAACATGCCCTGCGGGCGCGCATGCTCATCCAGGGGTGGGAGCACCCAACACCCCCTGCCCTCCCCCCCGTTGATCAATCACTTTGGTTCCTAGGTTCCATCCAAGTACCCCCCTCCCGCCGCACACATACAAACCTTGTTGTAAAACGGTACGCGACGCTGCATTCGCATTGCATGCACGGTCTTTGATTTGTTTGTTATCTCCTTGTGATCTCTAACACACACACCTTGTTGTACGCCACGATCTGCGGCTTGTCCTTGATGTCGGGGTTGAACAGCTCCAGCTCCAGGTTGATGGCGTTGAAGTCGCCCACGGGGTCGGGGCTGGTGCCGTCCACCACGTGCACCAGCACGCGGCAGCGCTGCACGTGGCGCAGGAACTCGTGGCCCAGCCCCAGCCCCTCGTGCGCGCCCTCCAGCAGCCCGGGCACGTCCGCAAACACCGTGGTCCTGAGGGGGCGTGCGTGGGTGCTTGGCTGGTTGGTTGGTTGGTTGGTTGGGTGGGTGGTGTGTGCGAGGCAGGTGGGCGGCAGGTGTATGCGAGGGAATTGGGCGGAGGTGCAAGTGGCCAGAGTGCTAGTGGCAAAGCTGGATCGACCTGCAGACGGGCGCGTGCACGCTCTGTTCTCATGCGCACGGCTACGTTGCTTCTTCCCTCGCGCACACAAGGGGTATCCATCCATCCACTCACCGATAGTCCATCTCGCACACGCCCAGGTTGGGCACCAACGTGGTGAAGGGGTAGTTTGCAATCTTGGGCTTGGCGGCGGTGATGACGCTCAGCAGGGTGGACTTGCCGGCGTTGGGCACGCCTATGATGCCCACGTCCGCCACCACCTGGTGTAGGTAGGTGAACAGGTGAGGTGGGGTGGGGTGGCGTCAGGTTGGCAATCAGTGATGCCGCGACGTGGCAGCAGAATGGAAGCGGGGACGTGTCAAGGGCGTGTCTGCTGGCAGGCGCTCCCTTGAGTGCCCTTCGCATTGACTGCGCGTGCCGACAGCACCAGCTTCCTGCAATGCCCTGCCCTGCCCCAGCCACCCTTGCCCCAGCCATCCCTGCTCCCATGTCCCAAACCCTATTACATCAATCCTGCCCCCCCTGCTCCCCACGCTGCCCCCCGCCGCACCTTGAGCTCCAAGTCCACCCACAGCTCCTCGCCCTTCTCGCCCTTCTCCGCAATGGTGGGTGCCCGGTCGCGGCTGGTCTTGAAGCTGAAGTTGCCGCGGCCGCCGCGCCCGCCCACCGCCAGCAGCGCCCGCTCGCCGGGCTTAAGCAGCTCCGCCAGCGGCGGGTCGTCCTCCTCGGCGTCCCTGCGCACGTGGTCGTTGGTCGTTGGTCATTTGGCGCAGATGACGGAAAAGTGCACATGTGGTGTTCGTGTGTGCTGGGTGCTTGGCGAGGTGTGGGAGCCGGTTGCTGACGATGTGCCCAGCGCGGTCCTTGGCATATCCCCCGACGTGATGCGCCAAGCCTTGTGGACTTTGTCCCCCCGCCCCAAACTCTTCCTGACCTCTTAGCCCCACGCTCTCCACCTCGCCACCTCAATCCCAATCAGCCTTCTGACCCCGGTAACCTAGCCTTCCGTCTGCTTTCTATCCTACTTCAATGCTCCTGCGCCCGCCCCCGCCACCGCGCCTCCCACCGCCCCCCCTCCCTCACTTGCGGCGGATGATGGTGCCGGCCGGTACGTGCACAATCAGGTCCTCCGCGTCCGCGCCCTCGCAGTTGCTGCCCTGCCCGTTCACGCCGCCTTCGGCACGGAAGTGGACCTGCGTCAGGCGGGGGTGGGCGCGGGGCACAGTACAAAAACGCTGTTGACACTGTGGCGCGGGGGTGCTTTGCTTCCCGCTTTACGCCACTGCTGCCGCTGCATAGCAGTGTGCCCCCACTGCACTTCCACTGCTGCCATCGCACCTCCCACCAAGCTCCCGCCAACCTCCTTCCGGGCCTCCCAGCTCAAAACCCTTCCCAGCGCCTCCCCCCACATGCCACCCCGCATCACCACCAGCCCATCCCAAACAGCCACCCTGCGCCGCGCCCCATCACCCCTGCCCCCTGGCCCCCCTTGTCCCCCCTGCCGAAGCCCTACCTGGCCCCGGAACACGGACAGCGAGTTGAGGTTGGGGTCAACCACCGCCCACACGTTCCCGCCGCGGCCGCCGTTGCCGCCCGAGGGGCCGCCGTGCTCCACGAACTTTTCCCGCCGGAACGCCACGCAGCCGTTGCCGCCGTCGCCGCCCTTGATGTAGATGCGTGCCGTGTCGAAGCAGCGCATCTCGGCGGGCAGCCGCTTGCGCTCGGATCCAGGCAGCATGTCTGCGTCCAGGTCCTCATCGTCCTCATCGTCATCCGGCCGGCCCTCGTAGTAGGAGAGCCCGGGGATGTCCAGGTTGCTGACCGGCTTTTTGGCGGCCGGCTTGGAAGCGGGCTTGGCTGGCGTGAAGATGTCGGCGTCAGGCGTGTGGGACGCGCCGTTGCCGCCGCCGCCGGACTTGTTCTTGCCCTTTGTCTTTGCGACGGACAGCAGGCGCTTGGACCAGTCGCTGGGTGCTGCGGCTGCGGCTCCGCCGGATGATGATGAGGACTGCGTGCCGCTGCTGCTGCTGGTGCTGCTGGCGCAGCAGGCGACATCGCGGCTGGGTTGCGTGGCGCCGAGGCTCACGGCGCTGCTGCCGGACAGGAGCGGGTGCGGCGCGAGCGAGGAGGGCTCGACGGGGCTCAGGTGGGGAGGCGCCAGCGGCGACAGCCGGCCGGGTGCGGCGAAAGGTCGCCGGCTGCCGACGCAGCCAGCCTGGCCCACATTGGCCAGACGCTGTGCGTTCAACGCTTGCATGGTGACGTCAAGCGGGCTGTCGTTGCGAGGCTCGCCAACGGCGTCGCCTCCGCCACAACAACGCCTGCGACGGTCGAGGTTCCGGTCTGAGGAACGCTGGCTTCGGCGGCCAAGCTCTTGTCAGCAGGTATCGATATGACAACTAGAAGGTGTCGCAATGTAAAGCTGAGGCAATTGGCTCAAGACTTGCCGAAGGGCGTTGCAAGCTTGGCGGCCTAATCGAGTTTGCTAGTGTCAGGTGAGTATGTAATATTAGTCAAGACTATAGAATGTTACCATAGTTTCGGGCTGGGTTCTTAAGGAGAAGGGGCGTCCACATTGGTCCCATCGCAAGCTTTGTGTAGAAAGACCTTGAGTGACCAAATTGGATGAACCTGTTTCTGTTTTTGGCTAGCTTAAGATTGATGAATTGAAAGCAATCATCCAGGAAGCGCGACGTGAGCGCGGAGAGTGGTTGCGCGCAACACTCGCTCCTCTTTTTCTTCAGTCATCAAGCGTTGAATCAACTAAATTTTGCAAGGCCTTGATGTTACCGTTATCATTATTGCTGGACACGTCTTAGGTCAGCCTAGGGTCGTTTCGCGCTGAGCGCCAAGCGCGTCCTCAGGGAACACTCCAGATCGCGAGCAGGCGATAATATTATGGAGTGGTTGCCCTGCTCAGCAGCTAGCCATGACGCCAGCGTCACGACCGCGCGCTTTGGGCACAGCGCGGTGACCATCTCAGGCGCGGGCAGCGTGTGGGGCACGGACCTGGTGGTGGTCTTCGGCGGCGTGAGCTACAGCGATGGCGAGGCCTCGCTAGAGCACCACGCCGCGCTGTCAGACGTGGTGGTTCTGCAGTCGGAGCTGCAGGAGCAGGGCATGTGGTTTGCGCCGCAGTGCTCCGGAGCTGCAGGTACATGCGGGGAGATGCCATCGCCAAGCCAGCCTGTGTGCGCCCTGCCCTGCGCATGCTTTTCCTCTAAAGCATGAGCACGTCACAGCCTGATATAATTTCAGGGGTGTGGTACTCCACACACTCACAATCGCACTAGCACTGGCGCTTGCCTCCCAAAAGCGCGCCTCCGTTTGCCCTGGCCCCTGCCCGCCCCCCGGCTGCTTCCAAATCCACACCAACACACTCATAGATCCCCACGGCGGCCACGAGCCCGCTGTCCCCGACGCCCGCGCGTTCCATGCCGCCGCCGCCGTGGACCGGCGCATGTACGTGTTCGGCGGCCACGTGCTGTCGTACGACCCCGACCAGAACAAGAAGCGGCGGCGCTTCTTCAACGACCTGTGGTGCCTGGACACGGTGCGGTGCGGGGGGTGCGGTGCGGGGGGCCGGCGCTGGGCGTGCCTGTCGGACAAGCACGCCTGTCAGAAGCGGGTTTGGGGTGAGGTGGGGTGGGAGGGGGAGGTGTGCGCGCTTGGCTACCTGGCAGGCCGCGATTTGCCCACAGCGCACGTGTTTCGGCTGTAGGCCTTGTGAGGCGGCGTCCTCCCCCGCCCACACACACACACCAACAGACCCCACACCCACCGCTGGGTTCTTCGCAATGGCCCATCTGGGAATGCAACCGACTCACCACCACTACCGCCACCGCCGCCGCCGCCGCGGCCGCCATGCCCACACAGGACACCTGGACCTGGCAGCGCCTGGACGCAGGTCCGGGCCCGGGCGCGCTGCCGGGCTCGGCGCCGGAGCAGCCTCCGCGGCGCGACATGGCCACCCTCACGCGCGCCGGCGCGCACTGCCTGGTGCTGTTCGGCGGGCGGCTGGAGAGCGGCCGCGTGGCGGGTGACGCCTGGGTGCTGGACCTGCACACGTGAGCCGTTGCCCTCCCACTGCGAAGGCTGTGCGTGCGTGCGTGCGTGCGTGCGTGCTGCCCTCGTGTTTGTATGTGTTCGTGTGTGTGTGTGTGTGTGTGTGTTGGTAAACGGAAACGGAGAGGAATCCCCGCAATCGCTCGCAGTTACTGACGGATACGCACCGAATACTTCTTGGACGGTACCGCGTAGCCCCGGTAGTCATACTTACCCGCAGAAATAGCCTGGAACCCGTCGGGCGTTCGCGAAGCAAACCGACCCCGACATGCACCCATATGCTTGTGACATGCGCCTAAAAACGTTTACCCAGCACGCCTAATTCCCTGATTCCCGCCCGCTGTCCGTAGTCTCACCTACAGGCGGCAGAGGAAGCATAGGCAAAGGGCGGCAGCGCGAAAGTGTCACGGGCATGGCAAAGAAAAAGAGGCGGCAATGCTAACGGCGTGCAGCAAGCAAGCTAACTAGACACGCAGCCCGCCCAATCCCAACCCAGGAAACGGCTCTCCTCTCTAGTGGAGGAGAGGACGAGGCAGGGCAGGCGGCGCGCTTAAGACAACTCGGCGGAATGGGGCGCAGTGGCGGGCGCGGTTGCAGAGCTGCGGAACGTGCCAAAACCCCACGCAACCCCCCCGTAATCCCGGGTGGCGTCGCCCAACCCGATAAGCCGCAGTGACCCCGCTGACCGCGGCTGTGTGTGAGTGAGGCACGCCGTGGGCTGGCGGGGGCTGGCCCCCCGCTCCCCGCTCCACGGCAGCACCGAGACTAGGGATGCGCGCGGCCGCAGTGGCCGCGTCGGTATGCACACGCACGCAACACAAGTACCCCCCTGAATGCTAACGCCACATGGTGTGTGTGTGTGTGTGTGTGTGTGTGTGTGTGTGACGCTACGGGGCGCTGTGTCGTGGCGTGACCGGGTATGCGCGCGCGTTTGTGCGTGCACGTGCGCGTGCGCGTGTGTTAACGAAAGCAAATAAACATCATGCGTGTGTGTGTGTATGTGTGTGTGTGTGTTCAAAAAAACGTTATTTGTATGTGCTTGCAGTCAGTGGGGGCATGTGACGGCCCCTGGTGGTGCTGACCAGCACGTGCATGCACGTCCTCGCTCGCCTCGGCCCGCAGGCACACCTGGAGCCAGCTGCGCATTCCGGGGCCCACGCCGCCGCCGCGCAAAATGCACGCGGCCGTTTTTGTGAGTACACGACACCGGCAGCCGGCGCCCGGGCTTGTGCAGCTGCTGCTTTTGTTGTGTGCTGCTCGCGCGGATCGCGCCTCCTCCTCCTCCTCCTCCTTCACGCCCACTGCACGCGTACTGCCAATACCATCCCCGCACGCCCGCGACCATACGACACGGCTTTACATCACGCCCGCCCTGTCAAACCATGGGCTCAGTGGGCATGGCCCTCCCCCTCCATAGTCACCGCCTTAAACCAGCCAACCAACCTACCAACCAACCTACCAACCTACCAGCCAACCAACGCCCCCCTCCAAACGCCCGCCACGACAGGCCACCAACCGCGTCGTCATTTTCGGCGGCGAGCGGGATGCGGGCGTGTTGGACGACCTGTGGACGCTCAAGGGGGTGGACGGAACCGAGCCCGCCAAGTGGACCCAGATCCGGCTGCGGCCCGCGCCCAGCGGGCGGTTCGGGCACGCCATGGCGGGTGCGTTGGAAGGGCATTGAGGTTTGAGAGCAGCTGGGCTGTGGGGGCAGTGGGGGCAGTGCGCGTGTTTGTGGGGGGACCGCCTGCATGTCCCCTCTGCTGCGACCCCTGGCCTGCCGTGCCCCCTGCTGCTGACGCGCGCTCCTGAGTTGTCGCCCCACCCAAGCTTGTCGCTCCAACCGCTTGTCGCTCGCTTACGCCTGCGGCGCCCTGCAGCATGCGGCAGCCGTCTGGCGGTGTTCGGCGGCTGCCTGGACCAGAGCTCGCTGCTGTCGTTCAGCCGCAGCTACGTGCAGTGCAATGAGCTGTGGGTGCTGGACATGGCCACGTTCAGGTGCGGCGGCGGCGGGGGCGGGGGCGGCGGCGTGGTGTGTGTGTGTGTGTGTGTGTGTGTGTGTGTGTGTGTGTGTGTGTGTGTGTGTGTGTGTGTGTGTGTGTGTGTGTGTGTGTGTGTGTGTGTGTGTGTGATGAGCTGCAAGTCAAGGCTGTTGAGGGTCGTGCACAGACATGCCCGCGGCACCCATGCCCACCCCTGACCACGTTCGCACCCGCACCTAGCTACCCGCACCGCACCGCACCTGCCTTGCCTTCCTCCGCCTCCTCCTCCTCCTCCTCCTCCTCCTCCTCCTCCTCCTCCGCCTCCTCCTCCTCCCACGCGCGCGCAGCTGGCACCGAGTGGAGCCGCCCGACGGCGTGGCGGCGGTGAGCGCCGCGGCGCTGGACGACCCGCAGCTGCACCACCACCTGGAGGTGCAGCAGCAGCTGGCGCCGGGGGCCAGCGTGAGTGATAATGGCAGGAGGCCGCTGTGATAGCGGCCGCTGGGGTTGTGGGTGCGGATATGCGGGTGGCAGGTGCTGGGTGAGGGTCCTAATGAGGACGGCGGCGGCGGCGCGGTGCTTTACATCAAGGGGGGTGGGGTCGGATGCGCGTGCTACACGGCGCTGCGGCATGAGGTCTGCGCGTTGTTGCTGAGTTTGGTTCTGTTTCCCATGTGCCTGCCTGCCTGCCTGCCTGCCTGCCTGCCTGCCTGCCTGCCTGCCTGCCTGCCTGCCTGCTACTGCCTGCTACTGCCTGCTACTGCCTGCTACTGCCTGCTACTGCCTGCTACTGCCTGCTACTGCCTGCTACTGCCTGCTACTGCCTGCTACTGCCTGCTACTGCCTGCTACTGCCTGCTACTGCCTGCTACTGCCTGCTACTGCCTGCTACTGCCTGCTACTGCCTGCTACTGCCTGCTACTGCCTGCTACTGCCTGCCTGCCTGCCTGCCTGCCTGCCTGCCTGCCTGTCGCCGCTGCCGCAGCCGCCCCTGCTGCTGCTGCCGGTGGAGCGCATGTGCCACAGCCTGGTGGCCGTGGGCGAGGGGCGGCTGCTGCTGGTGGGCGGCCGCAAGCGGGACGGCATCTGCGCCGAGTCCTGGTGGCTGTTCATGGTGAGGAAGGGCGCGGGGCGGGGGGAGGGGGGCTGTAAGTACCAGGCCAAGCTAAGCCAAACCAAACTAAACAGGTCAAGCAAGTGCGACAGAGGCAATACGATATAATACTCAGTAGGTTGAAGGCGACGAGGGGGGGTTGGTGGTGCCGGCGACTAAAATTGCCACCCGAGCTTGGCAGCAGGACGCAGACAGGCACGCACAGGCAGTAAGACAAAACCACGACTTACCTGGCGGTCAGGAAAGTAGTCACGACGCCAGGCGACAGCGCCGGGCCAGGAGGGCGACATGTGAAAAGGGAAAAACAGGGTTTGAAAGGGCAAGGCACAGTGAACGGGCCGGGGTGCGGGGGCGGAAGGAAGAGGGGAATAAGCAGTGTGAACTATACACGCACGAGCTCAGGTGGCGAGAGAGGGAGAGTCAGAGG
This sequence comes from Chlamydomonas schloesseri, assembly GCA_016834595.1. Taxonomy (NCBI): domain Eukaryota; kingdom Viridiplantae; phylum Chlorophyta; class Chlorophyceae; order Chlamydomonadales; family Chlamydomonadaceae; genus Chlamydomonas; species Chlamydomonas schloesseri. The sequence goes on from JAEHOD010000016.1 coordinate 441,553, forward strand.
CGGGGCGGGTGAAGAACAAGTCACCGGTGGCATGGGGCAGGGAATGGGGCGTGGGGATGGTTAGCAAATGGAAAGGTGTGGCAGGCAGTGTGCGGGCCGCGTGCGGCTCCCCACGAACACTGCCAGCCCGGACGTCCCCCCGCACCGGGGGACCCCCGGATGCAAGAGTGAGGGAATCAGCACGGCAGGGAGGAGGGCAAGGGGCAGGAAGAGGGCGGAAACGTAAGGGCGGGGAGGGCGGTAGGCGGGTGGGCGTGCGGTGCGGGGCAGGGGTTGACGAGGGGAGAGGAGCATTACAGGGTTAGGGAGGGGGGACGTCAGTAGGGCGGCATCACAGAGGCAGGGATGGGACAGGCGAGCGAGTGGGGGAAGGGAGCGTGGGTTAGCGTGGCAGGGAGACGTATAACACACTGGGTCAGGCGGGTAGAACTCACACAGAGGCAGGCGTGGCCGTACGGAGGTGGCGGTCGGGGCAGCGGTAAGAGTTTTGGTAAGAGGCTACAGTCCGCCGGCAGGGGTTGGCGCGCCGCCAAGGTAGACGTGCAGTCGGGCCAGCAGGTCAAGGGGAGTGAGGGCGTGGGTGGGTGCGGCGGGCGGTTCAGGGGGGTGGAGAGAGGAAGCCGGGCGCCGGGGCGCAAGGGCGCGTGGGGTTGGGGGGCGAAGGCCGCATGGTGAACAGGTTATCCGTGGCCACGAGCCATGAGCAAGCTGGCAGCGCGAAGAGTATGGCAGGATGTGGTGTGTGTACGGGCCGGATGCGTCCTCTGCTCCAACACCCCCTTTAGAATGGTTTAGTTTGGGCTGGTAACCACAACCCCCCGACCATATCCATGTGCAGGGTCCGGACAACCTCACGCCCGCCCTGACGGTGCCGCCGCCGGCCACGGTGGTGGCGGCGCTGAAGAGCGGGCTGCACGCCCCGCCCCGCGGAGCGCCGCCGGCCTCTGGGCCTGGTGCGCCGCATGCGCCGGGCAGCAGCGCTGCCGCCTCCTCACCAGCGTCGGCAGCTGGGGTGGCGGCGCCGCAGGTGCCGTCTCCCAGCGGCGGCGCCGCCCCCGCCTCACTCCTGCAGAACCTGCTACGCAAGAGCACCGCCGCCCCGGCACCAGCAGCAAGCGCCGCCACCTCAGCAGCGGCAGTGGGTCCCGCGCCTGCAGCAGCCGGGCCTCACCCGGGCGTGGCGCACGCGCACTCGCAGCCGCATCTGAACCTGGGCCGCGGCTCGGTGAGCATGTCGGGCAACGCCAGCTTCGGTGGCAACGCCAGCGCATCGGGATCGGGTGCGGCGCTTGACGCAGCTTCCACCAGCGCCTTCATTATGCCGGGTCAGCAGCAGCAGCAGCAGCTGCCGCCGCCGCCGCACCACCAGCACATGGCAGGATCCAAGTCTGCCGGCGCGCTGCTGGATCCGGCAGCAGCCGGCACGCCGGCGGCGGCGCAGCCGCCCGGCGTGGCGTCTGGATCCGGGATGGTGGTTGTGGGCAGCCCCGGCGGTGTGGCGTCACCGCTGGCGTCGGCTTCGGCCAAGGAGCGCATCACGGACAAGGCCTCAACTGCGCTCAACCGACTTACCAACAAGGTGTCCAATCTGTTAACGCCCACAAAAGAGGCGGTGGGCAGCCCGATGGCGGCGGCTGGCGGGCCATCGGGCGCGGGCTCGCTGTCGACGTCGCCGGCGACCACCAGCGGTGGAATGAGCCTCCTGTCGCGGCTGCGGCAGAGCTCGTCGGGACAGGGCGGGCTGCCGGTGCCCCCGCCGCACCCCGCAGCGGTGCCTCCTCCTCCTCCGCCGCCGCCGCCACACTCAGCCTACGGTGAGGCTTACCGCAGGCGGTGACATGGGGGGGAACAGCTTAGCTGGAGTCTTGCGGCAACTTAATGCTCAGGCGCTTCCTGCATTGCAAACTTCCGAACGCCATGCCAAGCCTTGCCAATGACAATTTACCTGCCGTCCTGGCAATTACCCTCCAGGCACCCCAGGGCGCGCCGCTTCATCTGGGCTGGGCGGCGCCGGCGGCAGTGCGCTGTCGCCTGAAGTGCATGGGCCCCTGGAGCAGCTTCGCGCCAGCCTGGGCCTGGCACCCTCCGCCTCCTCCGCCGCGGCGAGCCAGCTGCACGCACACACGCTGCCCGACCCGCAGCCCGCATTGGCGGCGCTGGGGCAGCAGCTGGCGGCGGCGGATGGCGGCAGCGGCGGCAGCGGTGGTAGCGCGGCAGGGGCGGCGTCCTCGTCCTCGTCGGCCGCGGCGGTGGCTCGCGCGCGGCGGCACCTGGCGTGCTGTGCGGCGGAGCAGCTGCGAGTGGAGCAACTGCCGGTGCTGTTGGCGGACTGCCAGGTGGGTGGGCGCGCCATGCGTGGGCGGCGCAACGGGTGTACGGGGTATCGGACCGCGCAAGGTCCCGCTGCTGGAGAGGCGTGCCCTGCATCGCCCTACATGTACAGCGCAATCTGCCTACCGACCTGACTTCCCGACTTCCCGTCCACACCCACCCGCTGCCCACACCTCGCCCGCAGCTGCTGTTGAAGCAGCGCACCGCCTCCGCCTGGTCGGGGCTGGAGGAGGAGAGCCGGCGGCAGCAGCAGGCGGGCGGCCCCGGCCCCGACCTGGGCGTACTGGCCGCCTACGTCTCCTCCTGCTCGCACCGCCTGACCGGCCTGCGGCCCGAGGAGCTGCGGCTGGGGGACGTGGGCGAGCTGCTGGCGGCGTACCGCAGTCTGGTGCTGTCGGGGGTGCTGGAGGCGGAGGCGGGGGAGGGCGGAGGGGTGGGAGGAGGCGGTGGGAGTGGGGGCGGTGGGGCGGGTGGGCTGGGGTTGGGGATGGAGCTGGGGCTGGGGTTGGGGTTGGGGCTGGGGGCGGGGACGGAGTTGATGGGGCGATGATGGTTGATTGGTTGTTTGGGTGGCTGGTTGTGTTTGTGTAGGTGGGCAATGCCCGCTGGCGGATGGCTTTCGAATACCCGAGGGGGCTGCTGGTACTGTGGATACACAGGAAGTGATGTAAAGTCCGTTCTGGATCTGGATTACACATCACCCACGCAGTTTGGCGTGGGCGTGGAAGACCACTGATTGCAAAACTGTGATGGAACAGCGTTTTGGGCCTTGACAGCACTCGCCGCAGCCTCCAAACAGGCACAATTGTAGCGCCCACATATGGGCCATCACATCATAGTGAAATCTGACAGTTCTATTGGCATCTCAAACCAGCTTATGGCCACCGGCCCATATTGACGTTAGATTCCCTGGGTACTCCGAATCCAACGCCACACAGTTGCAACCCACTGTCTAGGTTCAGCAGCGCGCCCACCATCGTCCCTGCTCCAGATGCACGAGTCTGACATTCCAGAGCCAGTCTCGTCAATGATAACGTCACACCGCATGCCCATGCCCAAACAAACCGGAAACCCGCGTGTCAACGAATCATGGCCAGGCCTAATGCATGGGAGCACAACAGCCCATGCATTGCTATGCAGCCGTACGTGCCTTTTGACTCAACACCACAGGGACGACACATCCATCCACAGCTCCAGACCACAAGGAATACGGGGCGTGTGCTGCACCGCCGAAGTTCTTAGCCCAGGCCCGCCCAGTCCAACAACATGTAAAATATAATAATGCCCCGAGCTCTTCATTGCGCCCATTCGGCTAGGTATATACATTTAGGCGTGTGCACCCGTCCTGGTGTCCTTATACCCGGTCTGTGTTATCGCGGGTCACCTCCACTGTGGGGGCGGGCTCTAACCCGCCGGTGATGGTCTTGACCGGGGGCAAGGGCTCACACCCCTCGCAGCCCGACGCATCGTGGCACGAATCCACGCAGTCCAGCTTGCTATTGCTGTCGTCTCCCTCAGGCAGCGGCAGGGCCTTGGTGGTGCAGGTGTTGGCGTTGGCATCCGCGGGGATGATGAGGTTGAGGATGAGCGCCACCACGGCGCCCAGGGTGAAGGACGTGGAGATGACCAGGATGATGGCGTCACGCAGGCCGCGCAGGCCGGGCGACATGCCGGGCGTGACGGGCCACAGGTTGAGCGTGGCCCACTGCGGCACCAGCTCCACGCCAAACGCCAGCGCAAGCGAGCAGGCCAGGATGAAGCGGGAGCGGCGCGTGAGGGGGTCGCCGTTGATGATGATCTTGATGCCGGAGGCAATGACATTGGCGAACAGGACTGGGAAGGAGGGGAGAAAGAAACAGGGCGGGAAGTGGTTTAGAAGGAGGGCCCTTGGCGCAAAAAGGACGTTTTTTTCGCTGCCTCAAACTTGTCCATCCCCCCTGCCCCCAACCAGCAACGGGCCCGCAGCACCCCACCGGCCCAGGCTACTGACCGGTACTCCTTGCAAGCCCCTTCATTCTCCCCGCCCTACGCCCCCATGTAATACAGCGGCCGCCACTTACATGTGGTCATGCCGCCCAGCACGCACTCCGGAATGGTGGTGATCCAGGCGCCCACCTTGCCTGCGGGCGCGCACGGCAATCGGATGGAGGCAGCAGCGCCAACACGTCAGGACAGACCGACCACTCGGGTATGCGCAACGCGGTGTTGTGGTGATGACATAATATGTGTCCATCAGGGACACCTCGAACCCCCTAGTCCCCAATCGCTATTACCGTAACCGCCCCTCTTGGTCTATCTATATGCAACATCATGCATGGCTCACCCAGGATGCCAAGCAGGAACAGCCAGAACGCCGCGGCGAAGCCGGCCTGGCGAGCGGCCACGTTGGTCAGAGAGATGACGCCGTTGTTCTGGGCGAAGGTGGTCAGGGGCAGCGAGGTGGCCAGAGCGGAGAAGATGCCGCTGATGCCGTCGTTCAGCAGGGCGCCCTTGATGCGACGTGTGCCGTCCTCGGTGTTGACCTGCATGCGGGAGGCCTCCAGCGTGGCGGCCGTGTCGCCCACGGTCTCAATGGAGGTGATGATGAACACAATCAGAAGCGGGATGATGGCCGGGGGGTAGAAGCCTGCGCGCGTGCACATGGGGAAGGGAGCGAGGCGGCAGCAGGGAGGGAAGCACACTTGTTCAGCATGCCCTCTTTTCGTTCCCTGATAGTGGAAGAACACGCCAACAAAATGGTGTCACCGGTAGGTTCGTCGTGACACCACAGCAACATAGCTTCTGGCCGCTTGGCGCGGACCCATTCCTAACCGACCACAAGTCCCACTTGGCCACTACCGATGCCACTGGCGTGTTCGTGGGCTGGGCTTGGTTGCCGCTTGGCGCGAGCGAGCGCTCACCTAGCGGGAAGGTGGTGGTCCACAGGAACGTGATGCCTGGCGCCTGTTCAATCTTGTTGGTGATGACGTACTTCTTGCCCTGGTGGTTGGTCACGGCGGCGATGAAGTAGCCAAACAGCAGCGCCAGGATCACCGAGGCGTTGCGCATGAAGGGGCTGCCGAAGATCTCCAGGACGATGATGGTGCTGCGCGGCGCATGGGAAGTGTGAGGCAGACAACAGGTGATTCAAAAACAGGCGCAGGGAAATAACGGGTTGGCGGGCCAGTGCTAGGAAGGGGAGGCAAGTACGGCTGACGGTGACGCTGCTGAGCGGCCCGCGTGTGTGCGTGCCGGTGCATATGTGGACCCTTCGCCTGCACTACGGTACTATTTATCCAGCAGCTATCTATTACTCACACGAACACCAGGAAGCCCAGGCCAAGGTACTGCTGGGAGCCGAAGGGAAGGAACACCTCAGTCTTGGTGGGGTCGCCGCACTTGACTCCGGGGCCCACCCAGCACAGGCTGGACTGCTGCATGTAGCTGGTGCCGTTGGGGTACTTGGCGGGCAGGTAGCAGGTCTTGGCGGCGGGCGGGTGCTGCCAGTTGTCGGCACAGAAAGCGCCGCCGCCCCAGTTCTTAAAGCCGGCACCAATTAGGTGCACGCCAATCATCATGATGGTGATGCCGCACACGATGGGCGGGAAGATCTTCTTGATGACACGGATGGGGAAGAAAGAAAGGATGACGGGGATGACCGCGCACATGGCGATGGTGCCGAGGAACATGCCGTACGCCTCCTCAAACGTGTGGCCCTGCTCCTTCATGAGCTGGCCGATGACGGAGGTGGCGATGGGCACGGTTGTGAAGGACACGCCCATGCAAGACAGGATGCCGGCGCCGAACTGGAAGTTGGTTTTCCAGATGCGCACGCCCAGCACTTGGAAGAAGGTCATGATGCCGCACACGATAAGCGAGGCCTGGACCAGGTCTGTGCGGGGCGGCGGGAAGTAAGGAGGTTAGGAAGGAAGCGAGAAAGCGAAGGAGGGGGGAGGGAGAAGGCGGGTGGTCAGCGCGCTGCCAGCAGCACGCTAGCTAGCTAGCTACATCCTCGTCCCGGCTGCCTCGCTTTCGCATTTCGCATTTGCATTCTAGGGCATGTCGGTAGCTACATGCAACGCGCGCGGTGCGCAGTGGTGCGCACTTCATCCCCCGGTGGCAGTGATATAGCAAAACGGGGTTAGGCCGTGTCACGCGTTCAAGCAGAACCGAGGCAAGCGGTCGCGCGGCAAGACCCATGCTGCTGACGCGTATCAAGACATTTCAGGCACTAGCAAGTTCAACTTCACTCACAGCGCTGGGTCTCGGCGGGGTTGCCTGATGAGTAGGGCATTGGCGGGCTGGTGCCGGGGCGCGTTCCGAACCCCAGATTTGAGATGAGCAGCGGCGGCGTGATGAGTCCGCCCACCATGGCTAGGGCGTGCTGCAGGCCCATCACCAGGGCCACGAACAGACCTAGGAAATCGTCCTTGCCAAAGAACATGGGCGGGGGAACGCCCTTGGACTTGCGGAAATAGGGAAACACGGGCTGCGGGGAGAAAGGAAGGGCAAGACGGGGGCACACCGAGCGGTGGGTGTCATCAGACCTGCTGTTCAAAGGGACCGGCCATTCGGCATGAAGTTGTCCTAGCGTTGTGACAACCATCGTAAGCAACGCACTGCATGTGCAGTGCTCGTACGACACATCAGCTGTTGGGTTTGTCCTCTGATTCCCAGAGAAGCCTGAAACAAGTCACGCTCTCACCTTGCACAGATACCGCATGTCGTAGGTGCCGATCAGCAGCTCCTTCATGGAGCGCTTGCCGGTGATCTCATCCATCTTGCCTCGCACGTCATCCATGCTTACTGTCATGATGACTTAGCTGCGGGGACCTGTGTGTGTGCGGGGGGGAAGGCAGGCACACGTGAGGGATCAAGGGAGCACTGTGCTGCAAGAGTCGTGACCACGTTTGCGCACCCACTGAAGCTGTGCGCCCTGTCCTTGCCTCCCTATACAATTAGCTCTTGCCCGCACGCTCAAACTCGCTTCCTAGCCTGAGAACGGTTCAGATTACAGTCGAGTTTGCTCACATGGCCCTACAGCCCCCCTTAGGGAGTCCGTCTGTATAGTTTTCTGCGCTGTATTAGAAACTGTGGAAAAGCTGTGCTCGGTTCTGGGGTGTGACCCGTCGCGCTTGACTTTATCTGCAGCTTACTGCTGCCGCCATTTGCTGGCCCCTAGGGCTCATACGATATATGTGGTACTAATTTACGGTGTAACCTCGCGCTGCTGGGGGAAAGACTGTACGGCGCGCTGCATGGGCGCATGGGCGGTGTAAAAATTGGCTTGCGCGCGCCCCTTGCCATTTCCACACACGCTTGTTGTCATGACTGCCGTCACCAATACAGGATAGCCATGCCCCTAGTGTACGCGTTGTTAGCTGGCCGCGTCGGGGCGCCATCGCTTTCGAGTGCTTTTGCGCCGAGAGGCCCCACCACTGCTGCGACGTGGCGCACCCAGGCTTTTGGCGCTGTGGGTTTTGGCATTTACCTCGTGCGTAACCCAAGCTGTCGCTGTGCTGCGCTTTCGGGCACACCTGGTGAACACAGCGGTGGGGGAAGCGGGCCTGTAGCGTAGACGCGTGCCCTAGTCACACCGAGGGGTATCTGCGGGCATCGAGTTTTGCAGGGGAGTGAAGGGCGTGAGCGCCACCAGTTCGGCAGAGGGTTTCGCGCGAGTAGCTTGCCCGCTGCGGGGGCCGATACGCGTCAAATCGAGGGTCGCAGCGTGATATTTCAAAAGCGCTTGCGCCACGAAGCAACAGGGTTCGCGGCATTCTTTGCGGAATGCATTTACCTTTATCGCTGGTCCGGCAAATGAGCTCTGTCCGCCAGCGCCACTAATATGAGTTGGGTCTACTGTGCGGGTAAAATCACGTTACAGCTACTTCGCGGACCCTGGACCCAGTTGGCATGCGCATGTGCGTTGCGCGCGACATTTTGGCTATCGTCTCACTGTGCTTCACCAAGTCCCCTGCTTCGAGTAAGCCCACTTCAAGATGGGTTCGTGTTGTTGCGCAAGTTGGGCACAGCGTGCCAGCTAGATGGCTAAGAGGCGGGGACATACCCGGCATGACACGCATGGGCGCCCGCCGGCGGGAATCACTCACACTGCTAACTAGCTAGCTCAGCACACAGTCATCCCGCCATCAGCGAGTCCTTAGGGGTACCATCAATCATAATCAATGCACGCCAGGCCACGCCCTCATACATAATGTTGCCGAAAATGAGTGAAGCCTGTTTGTGCGCGTCTCATGCCTCGCACTCTACCTACCCTCTTCACCCCGCCCCTGCTCACACGCCACCACCTTCCCGGCCTCCCCCCCCTCATCGGTATTTCTTCTCAAGTACTGGCCTCCTGCCTCCTTCACGGCGGGCAGGGTCTCCGAGAACAGCCGCTTGACAGTATCCGCACCCCACTGTGGTGTCAGCAGCCTGTAGAACTCGCCTGGCTGTGAGCCCGAATCCTCTGAGCTGGACTGCGCGGACTGCTCCTGTGGCTGCTCAGCAGAACGCTTCTTGCCACCCATAGTGCTGCGCGGATGGAAGACAGCGGTGCAGGGAGGGCGGGGGTGGCGTGGCTCAAGAGGGGGAGGCGTGGCGTGTCACAGCGTGGCGTGTGTGTATCGGCAGGTCACAAGGTCAACCCCCCCAACTCCCAACTTCCCGATCTCTCACTTAACCATTTGGCGGTTGGGTATCTGGCCCTTCACTGTGCTGCAAGAGTCGTGACCACGTTTGCGCACCCACTGAAGCTGTGCGCCCTGTCCTTGCCTCCCTATACAATTAGCTCTTGCCCGCACGCTCAAACTCGCTTCCTAGCCTGAGAACGGTTCAGATTACAGTCGAGTTTGCTCACATGGCCCTACAGCCCCCCTTAGGGAGTCCGTCTGTATAGTTTTCTGCGCTGTATTAGAAACTGTGGAAAAGCTGTGCTCGGTTCTGGGGTGTGACCCGTCGCGCTTGACTTTATCTGCAGCTTACTGCTGCCGCCATTTGCTGGCCCCTAGGGCTCATACGATATATGTGGTACTAATTTACGGTGTAACCTCGCGCTGCTGGGGGAAAGACTGTACGGCGCGCTGCATGGGCGCATGGGCGGTGTAAAAATTGGCTTGCGCGCGCCCCTTGCCATTTCCACACACGCTTGTTGTCATGACTGCCGTCACCAATACAGGATAGCCATGCCCCTAGTGTACGCGTTGTTAGCTGGCCGCGTCGGGGCGCCATCGCTTTCGAGTGCTTTTGCGCCGAGAGGCCCCACCACTGCTGCGACGTGGCGCACCCAGGCTTTTGGCGCTGTGGGTTTTGGCATTTACCTCGTGCGTAACCCAAGCTGTCGCTGTGCTGCGCTTTCGGGCACACCTGGTGAACACAGCGGTGGGGGAAGCGGGCCTGTAGCGTAGACGCGTGCCCTAGTCACACCGAGGGGTATCTGCGGGCATCGAGTTTTGCAGGGGAGTGAAGGGCGTGAGCGCCACCAGTTCGGCAGAGGGTTTCGCGCGAGTAGCTTGCCCGCTGCGGGGGCCGATACGCGTCAAATCGAGGGTCGCAGCGTGATATTTCAAAAGCGCTTGCGCCACGAAGCAACAGGGTTCGCGGCATTCTTTGCGGAATGCATTTACCTTTATCGCTGGTCCGGCAAATGAGCTCTGTCCGCCAGCGCCACTAATATGAGTTGGGTCTACTGTGCGGGTAAAATCACGTTACAGCTACTTCGCGGACCCTGGACCCAGTTGGCATGCGCATGTGCGTTGCGCGCGACATTTTGGCTATCGTCTCACTGTGCTTCACCAAGTCCCCTGCTTCGAGTAAGCCCACTTCAAGATGGGTTCGTGTTGTTGCGCAAGTTGGGCACAGCGTGCCAGCTAGATGGCTAAGAGGCGGGGACATACCCGGCATGACACGCATGGGCGCCCGCCGGCGGGAATCACTCACACTGCTAACTAGCTAGCTCAGCACACAGTCATCCCGCCATCAGCGAGTCCTTAGGGGTACCATCAATCATAATCAATGCACGCCAGGCCACGCCCTCATACATAATGTTGCCGAAAATGAGTGAAGCCTGTTTGTGCGCGTCTCATGCCTCGCACTCTACCTACCCTCTTCACCCCGCCCCTGCTCACACGCCACCACCTTCCCGGCCTCCCCCCCCTCATCGGTATTTCTTCTCAAGTACTGGCCTCCTGCCTCCTTCACGGCGGGCAGGGTCTCCGAGAACAGCCGCTTGACAGTATCCGCACCCCACTGTGGTGTCAGCAGCCTGTAGAACTCGCCTGGCTGTGAGCCCGAATCCTCTGAGCTGGACTGCGCGGACTGCTCCTGTGGCTGCTCAGCAGAACGCTTCTTGCCACCCATAGTGCTGCGCGGATGGAAGACAGCGGTGCAGGGAGGGCGGGGGTGGCGTGGCTCAAGAGGGGGAGGCGTGGCGTGTCACAGCGTGGCGTGTGTGTATCGGCAGGTCACAAGGTCAACCCCCCCAACTCCCAACTTCCCGATCTCTCACTTAACCATTTGGCGGTTGGGTATCTGGCCCTTCACTGTGCTGCAAGAGTCGTGACCACGTTTGCGCACCCACTGAAGCTGTGCGCCCTGTCCTTGCCTCCCTATACAATTAGCTCTTGCCCGCACGCTCAAACTCGCTTCCTAGCCTGAGAACGGTTCAGATTACAGTCGAGTTTGCTCACATGGCCCTACAGCCCCCCTTAGGGAGTCCGTCTGTATAGTTTTCTGCGCTGTATTAGAAACTGTGGAAAAGCTGTGCTCGGTTCTGGGGTGTGACCCGTCGCGCTTGACTTTATCTGCAGCTTACTGCTGCCGCCATTTGCTGGCCCCTAGGGCTCATACGATATATGTGGTACTAATTTACGGTGTAACCTCGCGCTGCTGGGGGAAAGACTGTACGGCGCGCTGCATGGGCGCATGGGCGGTGTAAAAATTGGCTTGCGCGCGCCCCTTGCCATTTCCACACACGCTTGTTGTCATGACTGCCGTCACCAATACAGGATAGCCATGCCCCTAGTGTACGCGTTGTTAGCTGGCCGCGTCGGGGCGCCATCGCTTTCGAGTGCTTTTGCGCCGAGAGGCCCCACCACTGCTGCGACGTGGCGCACCCAGGCTTTTGGCGCTGTGGGTTTTGGCATTTACCTCGTGCGTAACCCAAGCTGTCGCTGTGCTGCGCTTTCGGGCACACCTGGTGAACACAGCGGTGGGGGAAGCGGGCCTGTAGCGTAGACGCGTGCCCTAGTCACACCGAGGGGTATCTGCGGGCATCGAGTTTTGCAGGGGAGTGAAGGGCGTGAGCGCCACCAGTTCGGCAGAGGGTTTCGCGCGAGTAGCTTGCCCGCTGCGGGGGCCGATACGCGTCAAATCGAGGGTCGCAGCGTGATATTTCAAAAGCGCTTGCGCCACGAAGCAACAGGGTTCGCGGCATTCTTTGCGGAATGCATTTACCTTTATCGCTGGTCCGGCAAATGAGCTCTGTCCGCCAGCGCCACTAATATGAGTTGGGTCTACTGTGCGGGTAAAATCACGTTACAGCTACTTCGCGGACCCTGGACCCAGTTGGCATGCGCATGTGCGTTGCGCGCGACATTTTGGCTATCGTCTCACTGTGCTTCACCAAGTCCCCTGCTTCGAGTAAGCCCACTTCAAGATGGGTTCGTGTTGTTGCGCAAGTTGGGCACAGCGTGCCAGCTAGATGGCTAAGAGGCGGGGACATACCCGGCATGACACGCATGGGCGCCCGCCGGCGGGAATCACTCACACTGCTAACTAGCTAGCTCAGCACACAGTCATCCCGCCATCAGCGAGTCCTTAGGGGTACCATCAATCATAATCAATGCACGCCAGGCCACGCCCTCATACATAATGTTGCCGAAAATGAGTGAAGCCTGTTTGTGCGCGTCTCATGCCTCGCACTCTACCTACCCTCTTCACCCCGCCCCTGCTCACACGCCACCACCTTCCCGGCCTCCCCCCCCTCATCGGTATTTCTTCTCAAGTACTGGCCTCCTGCCTCCTTCACGGCGGGCAGGGTCTCCGAGAACAGCCGCTTGACAGTATCCGCACCCCACTGTGGTGTCAGCAGCCTGTAGAACTCGCCTGGCTGTGAGCCCGAATCCTCTGAGCTGGACTGCGCGGACTGCTCCTGTGGCTGCTCAGCAGAACGCTTCTTGCCACCCATAGTGCTGCGCGGATGGAAGACAGCGGTGCAGGGAGGGCGGGGGTGGCGTGGCTCAAGAGGGGGAGGCGTGGCGTGTCACAGCGTGGCGTGTGTGTATCGGCAGGTCACAAGGTCAACCCCCCCAACTCCCAACTTCCCGATCTCTCACTTAACCATTTGGCGGTTGGGTATCTGGCCCTTCACTGTGCTGCAAGAGTCGTGACCACGTTTGCGCACCCACTGAAGCTGTGCGCCCTGTCCTTGCCTCCCTATACAATTAGCTCTTGCCCGCACGCTCAAACTCGCTTCCTAGCCTGAGAACGGTTCAGATTACAGTCGAGTTTGCTCACATGGCCCTACAGCCCCCCTTAGGGAGTCCGTCTGTATAGTTTTCTGCGCTGTATTAGAAACTGTGGAAAAGCTGTGCTCGGTTCTGGGGTGTGACCCGTCGCGCTTGACTTTATCTGCAGCTTACTGCTGCCGCCATTTGCTGGCCCCTAGGGCTCATACGATATATGTGGTACTAATTTACGGTGTAACCTCGCGCTGCTGGGGGAAAGACTGTACGGCGCGCTGCATGGGCGCATGGGCGGTGTAAAAATTGGCTTGCGCGCGCCCCTTGCCATTTCCACACACGCTTGTTGTCATGACTGCCGTCACCAATACAGGATAGCCATGCCCCTAGTGTACGCGTTGTTAGCTGGCCGCGTCGGGGCGCCATCGCTTTCGAGTGCTTTTGCGCCGAGAGGCCCCACCACTGCTGCGACGTGGCGCACCCAGGCTTTTGGCGCTGTGGGTTTTGGCATTTACCTCGTGCGTAACCCAAGCTGTCGCTGTGCTGCGCTTTCGGGCACACCTGGTGAACACAGCGGTGGGGGAAGCGGGCCTGTAGCGTAGACGCGTGCCCTAGTCACACCGAGGGGTATCTGCGGGCATCGAGTTTTGCAGGGGAGTGGAGGGACGAGGGGGCAGTCAGGGGAGTGGCCATGCGTAACTTGGGGAGCCGGCGCCCGACAGCCTTCCCGGTACCACTGACCTTTGCAAGTCGACGATGTGCCGAAAGGACTAATAGTCAAGTGTGTTTGCGCCAGATGGCAGCACGCTGGCTTGCTTGCAGAGCAGCGTAGCGAGGGCTAGTTGGTCGCCGGATGTGAGCGTCGCGGCTTACTCAGATGCAGCGCGAGCGGTGCTTAAGGGGGTCAGCGAGGGGTTCGCGAGGTGACTTAGGATATCGAGGCACTGGACAAGACGAGTCTATATAATTAAGAAAAGCGGCACTGGTCGTTGGTCTAAATACCGGTGCCCATGTGCGTTGCAGGACCCACCTGCGCGGCGGGATGGGCGTCGTACGCTGCGAGCCGGGCGTGCAGGCGCCTGGGCTTCCGACATTCCGAAATGGGCTGCACAATTGCATTTGCATAAGGTAGCCGCTTGCGATTGGCTTGGGCTGTGAAACAAGTTGGCCATGCGGAGGCATGTCCTGTCTTTCTGGTGAATTACGCCAGGTTTGCCCATCTTGGTGCTGTTGCTGCGTGTCATACACCATATCGCTGCCAGTTAGAGCCTCTGCGGTCACAATTGCATGCGCGTCCGTGCAACTCAGCTCTCTTCGGTCGTGCTGGGCGTATGTGAAGGCTTGCTATAAATCCGGTATTGCTAAGATGAGGCCCAAAAATAGCACTTGTGGCGAAGGGCATGCAATTCAGCGCGCGCGGCCAGCATCGGAGACCCGCACAACTTTCAGTTGCGCCGGTATTCGGCAGCGCTCGCGCTGCTATGTACATGGGCCCATATGCAGGTAGGGCCTAATCCGTGGGCACAGGAGGGGCGGAAGAGGCACCGGCCCGAGCACGCACGCGCTTTGCCCCGCCCCGTAAGGCCCCGGCCCCCGCCCCCGCCCCACCTGGCCCAGGCTCCAGTTGATCAGCACGCGGTCTTCTCCGCGCTTCGCAATCGTCCTTCACATATGTACAAAGCGAAAGCGGCCGGCACGTGTCGGGATTGGCTCTTTTATCATTCCTCCACCTTGTACATCAGGGCTTGTAGCAGGAAGGCTGTTCTTGGCGGGGCGTTCAGACACCACGTGACAGCAGAACGAAGGACAGGGCTACCGGCTACATTTGACACTTTTAAACTGGGGCCTGGGCCGGGGTGGGGGGGTGCGGGCAGGCAGGGCAGGGAAGAGCGCGTGCTTGCTCGGGCCGGTGCCTCTTCCGCCCCTCCTGTGCCCACGGATTAGGCTCTACCTGCATATGGGCCCATGTACATAGCAGCGCGAGCGCTGCCGAATACCGGCGCAACTGAAAGTTGTGCGGGTCTCCGATGCTGGCCGCGCGCGCTGAATTGCATGCCCTTCGCCACAAGTGCTATTTTTGGGCCTCATCTTAGCAATACCGGATTTATAGCAAGCCTTCACATACGCCCAGCACGACCGAAGAGAGCTGAGTTGCACGGACGCGCATGCAATTGTGACCGCAGAGGCTCTAACTGGCAGCGATATGATGTATGACACGCAGCAACAGCACCAAGATGGGCAAACCTGGCGTAATTCACCAGAAAGACAGGACATGCCTCCGCATGGCCAACTTGTTTCACAGCCCAAGCCAATCGCAAGCGGCTACCTTATGCAAATGCAATTGTGCAGCCCATTTCGGAATGTCGGAAGCCCAAGCGCCTGCACGCCCGGCTCGCAGCGTACGACGCCCATCCCGCCGCGCAGGTGGGTCCTGCAACGCACATGGGCACCGGTATTTAGACCAACGACCAGTGCCGCTTTTCTTCATACTCGTCTTGTCCAGTGCCTCGATATCCTAAGTCACCTCGCGAACCCCTCGCTGACCCCCTTAAGCACCGCTCGCGCTGCATCTGAGTAAGCCGCGACGCTCACATCCGGCGACCAACTAGCCCTCGCTACGCTGCTCTGCAAGCAAGCCAGCGTGCTGCCATCTGACGCAAACACACTTGACTCTTAGTCCTTTCGGCACATTGTCGACTTGCAAAGGTCAGTGGTACCGGGAAGGCTGTCGGGCGCCGGCTCCCCACGTTACGCATGGCCACTCCCCCGACTGCCCCCTCGTCCCTCCCTTGATCCCTCACGTGTGCCTGCCTTCCCCCCCGCACACACACAGGTCCCCGCAGCTAAGTCATCATGACAGTAAGCATGGATGACGTGCGAGGCAAGATGGATGAGATGACCGGCAAGCGCTCCATGAAGGAGCTGCTGATCGGCACCTACGACATGCGGTATCTGTGCAAGGTGAGAGCGTGACTTGTTTCAGGCTTCTCTGGGAATCAGAGGACAAACCCAACAGCTGATGTGTCGTACGAGCACTGCACATGCAGTGCGTTGCTTACGATGGTTGTCACAACGCTAGGACAGCTTCATGCCGAATGGCCGGTCCCTTTGAACAGCAGGTCTGATGACACCCACCGCTCGGTGTGCCCCCGTCTTGCCCTTCCTTTCTCCCCGCAGCCCGTGTTTCCCTACTTCCGCAAGTCCAAGGGCGTTCCCCCGCCCATGTTCTTTGGCAAGGACGATTTCCTAGGTCTGTTCGTGGCCCTGGTGATGGGCCTGCAGCACGCCCTAGCCATGGTGGGCGGACTCATCACGCCGCCGCTGCTCATCTCAAATCTGGGGTTCGGAACGCGCCCCGGCACCAGCCCGCCTGTGCCCTACTCATCAGGCAACCCCGCCGAGACCCAGCGCTGTGAGTGAAGCTGAACTTGCTAGTGCCTGAAATGTCTTGATACGCGTCAGCAGCATGGGTCTTGCCGCACGACCGCTTGCCTCGGTTCTGCTTGAAAGCGCGCACCACTGCGCACCGCGCGCGTTGCATGTAGCTAGCTAGCTAGCGTGCTGGCAGCGCGCTGACCACCCGCCTTCTCCCTCCCCCTCCCTCCCCCCTCCTTCGCTTTCTCGCTTCCTTCCTAACCTCCTTACTTCCCGCCGCCCCGCACAGACCTGGTCCAGGCCTCGCTTATCGTGTGCGGCATCATGACCTTCTTCCAAGTGCTGGGCGTGCGCATCTGGAAAACCAACTTCCAGTTCGGCGCCGGCATCCTGTCTTGCATGGGCGTGTCCTTCACAACCGTGCCCATCGCCACCTCCGTCATCGGCCAGCTCATGAAGGAGCAGGGCCACACGTTTGAGGAGGCGTACGGCATGTTCCTCGGCACCATCGCCATGTGCGCGGTCATCCCCGTCATCCTTTCTTTCTTCCCCATCCGCGTCATCAAGAAGATCTTCCCGCCCATCGTGTGCGGCATCACCATCATGATGATTGGCGTGCACCTGATTGGTGCCGGCTTCAAGAACTGGGGCGGCGGCGCTTTCTGTGCCGACAACTGGCAGCACCCGCCCGCCGCCAAGACCTGCTACCTGCCCGCCAAGTACCCCAACGGCACCAGCTACATGCAGCAGTCCAGCCTGTGCTGGGTGGGCCCCGGCGTCAAGTGCGGCGACCCCACCAAGACCGAGGTGTTCCTTCCCTTCGGCTCCCAGCAGTACCTTGGCCTGGGCTTCCTGGTGTTCGTGTGAGTAATAGATAGCTGATGGATAGATAGTACCGTAGTGCAGGCAGAGGGGCCACATATGCACCGGCACGCACACACGCGGGCCGCTCAGCGTCACCGTCAGCCGTACTTGCCTCCCCTTCCTAGCACTTGCCCGCCAACCCGTTATTTCCCTGCGCCTGTTTTTTAATCACCTGTTGTCTGCCTCGCACTTCCCATGCGCCGCGCAGCACCATCATCGTTCTGGAGATCTTCGGCAGCCCCTTCATGCGCAACGCCTCGGTGATCCTGGCGCTGCTGTTTGGCTACTTCATCGCCGCCGTGACCAACCACCAGGGCAAGAAGTACGTCATCACCAACAAGATTGAGCAGGCGCCAGGCATCACGTTCCTGTGGACCACCACCTTCCCGCTAGGTGAGCGCTCGCGCGCGCCAAGCAGCAACCAAGCGCAGCCCAACGTGGCCAAGTGGGACTTGTGGTCGGTTAGGAATGGGTCCACGCCAAGCGGCCAGAAGCTATGTTGCTGTGGTGTCACGACGAACCTACCGGTGACACCATTTTGTTGGCGTGTTCTTCCACTATCAGGGAACGAAAAGAGGGCATGCTGAACAAGTGTGCTTCCCTCCCTGCTGCCGCCTCGCTCCCTTCCCCATGTGCACGCGCGCAGGCTTCTACCCCCCGGCCATCATCCCGCTCCTGATTGTGTTCATCATCACCTCCATTGAGACCGTGGGCGACACGGCCGCCACGCTAGAGGCCTCCCGCATGCAGGTCAACACCGAGGACGGCACACGCCGCATCAAGGGCGCCCTGCTAAACGACGGCATCAGCGGCATCTTCTCCGCCCTTGCCACCTCGCTGCCCCTGACCACCTTCGCCCAGAACAACGGCGTCATCTCTCTGACCAACGTGGCCGCTCGCCAGGCTGGCTTCGCCGCGGCGTTCTGGCTGTTCCTGCTTGGCATCCTGGGTGAGCCATGCATGATGTTGCATATAGATAGACCAAGAGGGGCGGTTACGGTAATAGCGATTGGGGACTAGGGGGTTCGAGGTGTCCCTGATGGACACATATCATGTCATCACCACAACACCGCGTTGCGCATACCCGAGTGGTCGGTCTGTCCTGACGTGTTGGCGCTGCTGCCTCCATCCGATTGCCGTGCGCGCCCGCAGGCAAGGTGGGCGCCTGGATCACCACCATTCCGGAGTGCGTACTGGGCGGCATGACCACATGTAAGTGGCGGCCGCTGTACTGCATGGGGGCGTAGGGGAGAATGAAGGGGCTTGCAAGGAGTACCGGTCAGTAGCCTGGGCCGGTGGGGTGCTGCGGGCCCGTTGCTGGTTGGGGGCAGGGGGGATGGACAAGTTTGAGGCAGTGAAGAAAACGTCCTTTCTGCGCCAAGGGCCCTCCTTCTAAACCACTTCCCGCCCTGTTTCTTCCTCCCCTCCTTCCCAGTCCTGTTCGCCAACGTCATTGCCTCCGGCATCAAGATCATCATCAACGGCGACCCCCTCACGCGCCGCTCCCGCTTCATCCTGGCCTGCTCGCTTGCGCTGGCGTTTGGCGTGGAGCTGGTGCCGCAGTGGGCCACGCTCAACCTGTGGCCCGTCACGCCCGGCATGTCGCCCGGCCTGCGCGGCCTGCGTGACGCCATCATCCTGGTCATCTCCACGTCCTTCACCCTGGGTGCCGTGGTGGCGCTCATCCTCAACCTCATCATCCCCGCGGATGCCAACGCCAACACCTGCACCACCAAGGCCCTGCCGCTTGTTGACGGCGGTGACTCCTCCCACGATGCGTCGGGCTGCGAGGCATGTGAGCCCCTGCCCCCGGTCAAGACCATCACCGGCGGGTTAGAGCCCGCCCCCACAGTGGAGGGGACCCGCGATAACACAGTGGATGCCAACACGGACCGGGTATAATACTACAAAATAGCACATTTTGTCACGTGTCAGCATCAGTGAAAGAAGAAATGTATTAACTAGATAGGCAGGCCACTAACGTGGACGCTATTATTTCTTGCACACTGCGGGATTGCGTGGTGCCACTATGCATGGAAACTGCGGGATGGCGCGTTGCGTGGGCTGTATGCCGCCCTACCGTGCTGATTGCGGCACGCACGACTGCCACGACTGGCTCATCCCCGGCTATGCGGTGGATGTGGGGACGTTGTCCTTGAGTTGCTGAATAACATGTGCTGACATTGAGTCACCGCAGTCATAGCAGAACGGGCTCCCAGTATTGGATTCGGCCTGACATGCGTGCACCTGATCAAACCATTGTGGTGCTGTGTCGCGTGAACACATATAGCGTGAATGCGTGGGAGGTACCGTACAGGGGCGGCACCCCGGTACCGCGTTAGAGAATTTATTAACAAATGATATCAGAGGAAACGGGCTAGACGGCCGGTGGCGCAATGAGAATACCCGGCCTCGACCAAGCAGAGTAGGTTGACAAGCGTGGTGCATGAAGGCTGATGAGGGAACGTGGCGCGCGGCACTCATGCATGGCAGCATTAGCCACAGCTTCATAATTGTAAGCTTGGTAACTTTGCATGTGCCCACATGTATACACCTTTCTCCTTACCAAGCGCAGTGAGCACGGTGCAGCAGACAGATGTGCACAGCAGGGGAGGTAAACAGAAGTGTGGCGGCGGGCCGAGCGAAGAGTGGCACCCGTATTAATGTTTCCTATCAGGCGGCAATGCAGCACGTGCAATGATCGTTGTCACCAGGGTTATTCACGCGCTTCCCAAAATGCCCTGCCAAAAAGAAGTTAGCTAGCTTTTGCTTCCTGGCGCTGCCAGGAGCAACCCCCTGGCGGGGGGCAAAAAATCTCCTGCCAGGCAGGAGTCCGTCCGTGACCGCTCCTGTACTGTAAAATTTTTCCCGGCATAGCTTGTTACATATATGAGCGCGGGACACCTCCACGCTGCCCCATACCGTGCCTTGTCGCGTTCACCAGCCGAGCACCTCCACCTCCGCCTCCTGCAGCAGCGTCACTGAGTGCCCACTCCACGGCACCCTCTCCACGAGTTCGGAATTCCTTCCTCGGGCTCCTCGCTTACTTCCACTCTCACTTCCGCTCTCGCTTTCACTCTCACACTCCCCATCCGTATCATCATCAGTGCCTGGGAAGCACAGGGCGCCCTCCTCCTCATCCTCTAACCGCTCAATTCCGGCCAATCAACAGTGCACGTGTTTTTCACCCGTTGTAAACCCGAACCGCAGGAGGCCTTGCTTTGGCTTTGGCTGCTCCTGTTGCTGTGCCTGCTGTTGCTGCACCTGCTGTTGCTGCGCCTGGCCGGACCCCAACGGGCCGTCCTCGGGCCTTTCCATCACGAAATGACTACGCGCATAATGTATATGGTATTGCAACTATAAAGTTATTAGTTGTGTAGACGCGCGCAACTACTTGAGCCTGTTTAAGGATTGTCGGGCCCCACACGCACCGGCAGCCCACACGCATTGGAAGCCCTACCCGCCGATTGCGACCGTCAGGGGCACGGCCGCAGGAGTACCACTACCCAAACGACCGAAAACACTCCTGCCAGGCAGGAGAGGAGGCCCTGCGGCCCTCCGGCCCCTGCCAGGAGCGGCACCCTGGCGGGGGCCAAATTCTCTCCTGCCGGGCAGGACTGCCCTTCGGGCAGTCCCCTGCCGTTTCGGGCAAAACCCCAAAACACTCCTGCGCAAGTCCTTGCTGCAGAACCCTGGTTGTCACCCTGGTGTTACTTGCTTTGTAACGCACTGCAGCATGCACAAGCGTGCAGTGGGACATACATCAGCAGCCAGGATGGCAGATGGTTAAGTAGCAAGCAGCATTCGGCTGGCCTCATCAGGGGAAGGAACTCCCCTGCTGGTGGGGCAGCGCTGCTGCCGTACGCCCGCCACGAGGGAGCCGCTGTCTGCTGCCCGGCTTGGCGGCTTCCCCCTCGCTCGTGAAGCCACACCCGGTCGCACGGCAAGTGCTCGGTTATGACTTTCCGCTCGGGTCCATCCGTGCCAACGCTATAAGATGATTGCAAAGCGCCTCCTTGGTGCGGCACCCAACCTGACCCAACACGCTTGACGACACACCTGCGTAACACAGCGGCGTGCAATGGCTGGAGCAGGCACGCAACGAACACGGACTGTCGGGGGCAAGCACATACCACGCATAGGGACCACTAACCTTATTACTACACCGCACACACCCCTGCAGGAGGACCGTTCCATCCGAATGGCAGGGGTTCCCACAGGGCTTGCAACACAATATGGAGCGGATGGTTGAAGTGCATACCGAGGGCAGGAGGCCACGCACCGGGGGGGTAAGGAACGCCAAAATTTCTACCCCATGCCTGAATAGTGTAGAGCTTAACGAGAGCATTACGCAGGTGCTTTTTTTCAGGGGATGTCTGGTGAAGAAGTTTGGGGCCGCCAAAGTCGGGGGGTAGGTAGGTAACCCCAGAGGGGCACCGGGTATCTTCAGCTCTTTCTCCGGATTTCTTCAGGAGCAGGTCTAGAGCCTCAAAACGCATGGCAAGGAGTCCAGCAGCAACTCACGTGATGTAATCATGCTCCTAAGTGCGTATAAAAGCAAGTTTCAGTATGTGGGCACGTCCTGGTGTCGGCATGTTGACGTCCCGCTTCTGATCCCGCTTGACTCCCACTTAACATCACCAGGGATAAGTTGACACTGAACTCCCCTGCGCCCCCCAAAATTCCAAAGCTGCTTTATTATTTGCTGCTACCCGAAACATAGACCCGCGAAAGAGCACTGCTGGCAGGGGCAGGTGCCGTCGAGCGATGCGGAGGCAGAGATGTGGGAGCGAAACGCCGGTTGGTTGGAGTCGCGTATGTGCTTCAAACCCAAAATGTTCATAACTGCTAACGCTTTACCTTATACTATGTCGTCTTCAGATTATGAGCTGAAGCTGGTCACCTTGGCGCTTCCCATCCTGTCCTGGATCGATGAAACTCCGAATGTTGCAAGTTGGAGAAAAGGCCCCAACAAGTGCTTGAGGTCCGTTTTGTCATGACAATTCAATTGAAATCACTTTGGAGTTAAACGGAGGGGTCTAGGGCCCTCAACGACACGGGTCTTGTCGGTAGTGGGTAGGTTAGGTAGGTCGGGGGGGGGGGGGGGGTCGGGGGGATTTCTTAGCAAGGGGTCTGGCACTTTCTTTCTCACCCCCCGCCGCCCCCTTTGCACGCACCCACACTTGTTATGCGGTAGTTCCGGACGTGACGGGATGCAGTGGAGGCATCCAGGTCACTAGCTCAGGGAACTACCGTATGTTTGCAGCCTGTAACGTGTCCCGCCGCCCTGCCTACCGTAGTATGCTTGACGACGCCGGACCCACACAGCACATAGGACTGCAAGGTCGCTGCCACAAATGTGTTATCGCAGTCCAATAATTGGGGCAGGGACGGAAGGGGTGGCTGATGCGGCTAACAGGGGCTGCCTGGAGTGCGCCGAAGAGGTTTGACGATGTCCGCGCTGTGATACTGTTGAGCTGTAGCTCGCATAGTATTTTATAGCACTGTTATCGCCAACAAGTCAAGGTGTGCGCGGACCTGCCATATTTTCCCGTCCCCGGAAAACTATGGCGTGCAGAGCTGCAGCAGATCAAAACATCTGTGGGCTAACGAATCATCCAGAGGCACGACTCGAGCGTATGCACGCCAAAGAACATAGTTGAATGCCGAGGAATTGAACAACGCGCACCAGGTACACTTAATGTGAGCTTGAAATGAGACTTGATGGCAACTCCCATACGTATTTGGGCGTCGTAATGCTCTTGGAGTAAGAGAAAAGGCTTATAGCACAGGGTGCTTGATCGCCATCATCTGGCTGCCTCGCCCTTACGCCCGCACACACCCACCGCCGCATAACATCCCCTCTGCGAGATTCCAAACTTGATAACGGAGATCATCACAGATAACAGCAGCACCCGCACGAAAAGAAACCAGAACTAGTGTCCGGAGGCACGTGGGGTGCGACAACTTAAACTTAACGGCTACGGTGGGCTGCGACGCGCGCTGGGAGCGTGGAGCCATGAAACAGTGAGGGCCAGAAGGTGAGCACGCACGGTGTGTGCAGGACCTTGCGCGTTTGTTCGTCATTTGAGGCGGCTCGAGGGCGGTAGCGCAAGGCTTGTAGCTGCGAATAGCCTGTGGCCCAGGTTTACGGCGGCTCTCAAAGCCAAATAAGTGGGCACCGCGAAGCCGCGCGCTGGCGCGCAAAAGGGCTATAAAGATGCTCCCCACGAGGCGCCCGTGGGCTATGTTCTTTGATCGTCCACCTGGGGCCGCGAGTTTTCCAGGCCATGCCTGTCAGTTACTGCGATTGGGCTGGCGGCGACGCGGGTGGCTCAGCCAAGTGGGAGCCTCGTGCCCGAACGCACTCGCAATTCTGGCACCGCGGCCCTCCCTCCTGTCTGTGTGACTTCTTCTCTGCTCATGCGGTTCACACAGCTACTCTATGCATAATTGCTTATTGGGGATCGATTACTTCGATCAGAGGACCAAAGGCGAGATGAGAACAAAGGCTCGCAGGGCAGGTGACTGTTGCGGGCCGGCACTCCCGCGCGGCTGACGGTGCGACATGAAGGAAGACATTCTAGAAACCCAGGACCAAATGGAGCGCAGCTTGAAAGTCATGGCGTGTGGAGTTGGGTCCTGCGCAAGCCGCTGTTTCTACTGTTTCTGCGTCGTCGGCTGTCTGCCCCTCCCGTTCCAACCCGCCCCGGCCCCTCCTCCAGAGTCGCACTTCACCACCGACCTGGTACTGCAATTCCCTCACAGGCACAGCGGTTCTTGTGCCGCTAGGAGCTAAGAGGGATGTTCGTCGAGGGGGCGCCCGGCGACCTGCTGGGCCCGAGCGCTAACGGCCCGGCCCCGCCTCGCCTTTACTCGGTCACAGCGCTGGTCCAGCATCAGCGGCCCTCACAGCAGCACCACCAGCTCACACAGCAGCACCGTGGTGTGGCGGCAGGAGGGGCCGCCACAGCCGCCGGCGTCAGCGGCATGGGCCACGTGTCCACGCGCGGTGGCGCATCGGCGGCCGCGGGCAGTGCCGGTACCGGCTACCAGTTTGTCCACCCCAGCACGCTTCATGCGGCTGCGTGCCACACAGGGGCCGGAATGGGCACAGGGGGCGGTGGCGGCGGCACACACACAGGCGCGAGCAGGGCGTCGATGCTGGACACGCTGCCTTCCGGCCCCACCACCGCGGACCTAGACGACGAAATCATGGAGTCAGTCGAGACGGACTTGTTTGAAAGCGAGAGCCGCTTGGCTCGGTTCGGCCGCGGCAGCGCCGCCGCGGGCCGCAGCTTCCGCCAGCTTCATAGCGCCAGCGGCGGCGGAGCTGCTGGTATGAGCGCGCTCTCCTCGGGTGGCGGCGCGCTCTCCATGGCGCTGCCTGGCGCGGGCCCAGGTGTGGGCGTCGGCGGCATGTTCCTGTCGAGCGGCCCGCACCCGGGCGCACCTCCTGCATACGCGCTTCATCACGCCCAGGTCCAGCCCCGCAACCACCAGCACCAGCATCACAGCCAGCAGCACCAGGCGTACGCAACTGCGGTGGCGGGCCTGGTTCCAGGGTTTAGCCGGCTGCCAGACCTGCCGGAACAGCAGGACTCAGATCCAGGTGCGCTGGCGGCAGCGCCGCCGGCCAGCAACGGAGGCGGCGAGCAGCGCCTTGTGTCCGTCGGGAAGCTGGCAGCCCGGGCGGAGGTGGTGGGCCTGAAAGGCCTGAACTGCATCGCGGCGGGCCGCCCCGCTGCTGCGGCGGCTGCTGGCGGCGCAACGCCACCTCCGCCGCCGCCGCCGCCGCCGCCGGGCATGCACAGAGTGGACAGCGAGGAGCTGGTGGACGTGCCGTCGGGCCCGACCCACCCGCCCCGAGCGTCGATGGCAAGCGCGCTGGGTCTGGTGGCTGGCGCCGGCGGTGTGGGCGCCTCCACCACAGCTGCCGCCTCGGACAGCGCGATGGTCCCCTTCACGACTGTACACGCGCTCGCGGGCGTACAGAGCCTCTTCACCACCGGCGGCGCTGGCTCCTCCGGCACGGGCATCATCGGTTCATCAGCCCACTGCCGCGCGCCTGGCGTGAGCCACAGCGCTGCCGCCACTATGCAGAGCTGCGGCACGAGCCTGGCCGGAGCCTACCACCACACCCACGTCCACGTCCCGGGGCCCGGCGGCCGCCGCCGCAACCACGGGGCAGGCGCCGACCAAGCGTACGCCATGTGCCTGTCCGGCTCGGGCCGCTGCGGCTCTGGATCAGTGTCGCACTGCCAGGACTGTGCAGCTGTCACCAGCACCGGCACCAACGCCTGCGACTCCGGCGGCCCCTTTGCTGCCGTGACTGCAGCGGCGAGGCACCCGGCGCTCGCCGCGTCGCCTTACTCTGCCAGGGCTGCTGCCGCCGAAGGTACTGCAGGCGACACTGTCGCGGCGGTGGCGGCGGAGCAGCACTCTGGCAGTGGGTACGTCCTGGCCGCCGATGACATGGCCCCCCGTGCGCTGGGATGGAGCGTGTCCATGGACCGAGCTGTGGGCGTGCCATTCGTCGGCACGAATGCCGCCGCCGTTGTCTGCGGCGCGGCGCCGTATGTGGGGTCGTTTGGGCCCACCAGCGCCAGCAGCATTGCGGCGGCGGCGACCCCGCCACGGACTCCCGGCGGCGGCGGCGGCGCCGCGACAGCAGGCGTCGGTGTCGCCACCGGCACCGGCACCTCGCTCGTGCTGCCAGGCTTCGCCAGCGGCCCGATCTCGGGCAGCATTGCGGCGGCGGCGTTCCGCTCCATGGACGCGTTTGCGGCGCCACGGTCGCTGGCGGCGCCGGTGGCGGGCAGCGGCACCATCGGCGGCTCCGCCGTCGTTGACCCCCG
This sequence comes from Chlamydomonas schloesseri, assembly GCA_016834595.1. Lineage (NCBI taxonomy): Eukaryota > Viridiplantae > Chlorophyta > Chlorophyceae > Chlamydomonadales > Chlamydomonadaceae > Chlamydomonas > Chlamydomonas schloesseri. Next base: position 467,420 of record JAEHOD010000016.1, read on the forward strand.
CCTGCAGCTGCCGAGTACTCACGCCGTCGGCTGGCCGGCTCATGGAGGTGTCTCCTCCTCCATTGCTGCCGCGTCGGCGGCGGCAGCGGGGCAAGCGGCGGCGCCCGCCATGCCGATGCAGTTTTTTGACAACCTCCCGGACGACGGCGGCGTGGCCATGTCGAGCAATAACAACTCATTGGTGCGGGTCGGGCACAGCGCCAGCACCAACGGCGGCGGCACACGGCGCCTGGCCGATGCAGCGGCGGCGGCGAGTCAGGCAGCAGCGGCCAGCGCCCGCGACTGCGCTGCCGTGGCTGGCGCTGCCGGTTTGTCGCATGACGGCGAAGCGGTGGCGGAGGCGGTGATGGCGCTGCTGCGCCTCGACCTGCCATGCACCTCCCCGCCTCCTCCAGACTACGAATCCGCCACCGCCGGCTCTGCGGCTACCAGCATGGCCGCTCCCGGGAATCGCGCCGCTCATGGCGCGGACGCCGGCGCCGACGCCAACGAGCCGAGTGACGCCGCGGCGGCTGCCTACGCGCCGGAGCTGCCGCCGCCGGGGCCGGTGCCGGTGATGCCGGTGCCCGCGTCGCTGCTCGCGAGCCTGGAGCCCTCAGGCGTTGCCGCCGTGGACCGCTACCTGCAGCAGCTGCTGATGGACCCCTCGCCGGAGCGCCACGTCTTCCTGTGCAAGCGGCCGCTGGGCCCGGGCGCGTGCCGCGCCATCGCGTGCTTCCTGTCGCTGTGCCCCGGCGCCGTCAAGTCCATCACGCTGTCCTCTTGCGGCATCACCTGCGACGGTAAGGCGTCACTATGATAGCACCTGCCCGGCGCGTGGCACGCTGTATTAGGCCATGCGCATAGTGTGTGCCTGTGGCATAACCTTCAAGCCCGCACGCCGGCGCAGTGTATGCACACCGTGTAATGTTGGCACGCATGCTGAATTTCCTGTGTTTCGCGCACATGTGCCTACCGTACCTGAGCACAGGCCTGACCGCGCTGTGCGAGGGCCTGCGCAGCTGCCGCAACCTGCTGGTCCTGGACCTCTCCCACAACGCGCTGGCTGACATGGGCGCCGCCGCGCTGGCCGCCTGCCTGTCCGACATGCCCACTCTGGCCAGCCTGACGCTGGCGGGCAACGCCGAGCTCGGCGATGCGGGCGTGGCGGCTCTGGCCATGGCAGCGCGCGGCTGCCTAGGACTGCGCCGCGTGGGGCTCCGCGGCACGGCCGCGACCACCCTGGGCATGAAGGTGCGTGCGTGGTGCGGCGGGACTATTCCAGGGGTGGACGGATGAGTGCATGGTCGTGTGGGCTGTGGGGCGGTTGTCAGAGCCGGGTTGAAGTGGGCAAGGCAGGGCAGGCGACGTAGGGCAGCCACGTGTCTTTTTCCTACTGAACGCTGCTGCCGGTTGCTGCCTTCCTTGCTTGGCATCAATACACACACAGGACCTGGCATCTGCCCTGGCCTCCAACCTGCGGCGTGCGGCGGCGCGGCGTGGCGTGGCCTCGCCGCCGCGCGGGCCCCTGGCCCCCGGAGGCCAGGATCGGCCCGTCACTTGGGATGGCACCATGGGCGGCGCGGGCGCAGCCACCGCAGATGCTGTCTTCATCAGCCAGCTTTGCTCGTTGCTGCGGACGCTGGTGCAGCCGGCGCTGCCGGCGGAGCAGGCGGTGGCGGAGGCGGTGGCAGAGCTGCTGGCGGAGGCGCCGGCACTGCTGGCGGCGCGCCAGTCCAACAGCAGTGTTGCGGCAGCGCCGCTCGCTTCGGTGCCCTCGGTGCCGACGGCGGCGGCCGCAGCGACGGACCGCAACGCATCTTCGGCCGCAAACTCCGGGGGCAGCAGCCATGGCTTGCGTGCGCTGCAGCACCTGCACGCGGCGGCGCCGACTTCATCTGACAGCGTTGGCCAGCCGGCGGCGGCCTCGGCGGTGTCAGGCACTGCGGATGGGGCCGGCTCGGTCCCGCTGGGTCGTTTCAGTAACAGCACCGCCGTAACCGCCGCCGGCAGTGGCACCGGCGACCACAGCGCAAGCAGCAGCGCCGGCAGCGGCAGCATCACCACCGTCGGCGGCGCCAGCATCGCCACCGCTGCTGGCGGCGCCGCCACCGGGGACTCGGACCTGCTGACGTACTTGGCGGAGGGCCTGACGGCGCGCGGCTACGACGTGGCCGTCACGCACGCCCTCGGCGGCGGCAGTGGCGGCGAGTGCCTCCGCAACCTGCGCCACACCTTCCTCTCCGTCACTGTGCCGCTGCCGCCGGGACTCATGCCCAGCGGCCCACCGTCGCCCGCCGCAGCCGCCGTTGCCGCCGCCTCCCTGGCGCGCAGCGCCACCTCCGCCAGCAGCGCCGCCGGCGGCGGCGCCGCCGGCGCCGGCACCTCGCTCGCCGGCACCCTCAGCCGCCGCCGCCACAGCGTGGCGTACGGCGCCGTCGGCCCGGCGGCGCCGCCTGGCCTGCCGTACCATCCCGGGGTCATCATAGTGGACCCAGAGCTGCGGGAGCAGTTTGAGGTGGCGATGCCCACGCCGCGCTACGAGGCGCTGGTGGCGGCGCTGCCGCGCGTGTACGTTGGCGCCGAGGAGCGGCTGCCGCTGGTCGTGGAGGTGCGCCGCGCTGCGTTTCCATCTGCAGTTTTTGTCTGTTTGTTCATGGCCGAGTGGCCAACCTGGGTTGCTGCGCGGTTCTTGCTGTGCTTGCGTGATGAAGTTGTGTCATCTGCAGCATGTTCCTCACTTGTCGCAATCCTTGCCTTTCTTGCCGCGTGGTGCAGGTGCTGTGCGACGAGCTGGCGCTGGCGCTGCGCTCTAAGGGCCTCATTATCCCGCCCTGGCGCGAAAGCTCCGCCATGATCTCCAAGTGGCAGCCCAAGCTGTCCAAGCTGTTGGTGCCCGGAACGCCCAGTTACGCGCAGCAGATGCAGCAGCAGCAGCACGGCTCGCGGCGGCAGAGCCGCGATGGAGGCGGCGGTGGCCACGGCAACGGCCACGGCGGCGGCTCAGGCCGCAGCAGCGCCAGCGTGACACCGCGCGTGTCACTTGCCGGCGGCATGGCCGTCGGCTTTGGCCCCGCGGCCGCCTTTGGTGGAGGCGGGGGCGGGGCCGCCGCAGCGATGCCGGTCCCTGTCATGTGGCGCACCGGAGCGCCACATGGCGGCAGCGGCACCAGCAGCCGGCGCAACAGCCGCGTCACGACTGCTGCAGCAGGCAGCGGTGCTACAGCCAACGGCATGGCTTCAGGGGGCGGGGGCTTCGAAGAGCCGTCTCTCGGCCCCGCGCCCGCGCTGGGGTCGCTCGATTCTGAGCGCTCCGCGGTCACGCCGCGAGGTAGGGGCGCCGGTGCCGGTGCCGGCCACGGCAACGGCAACGGTGCTTGCGACAGCCTGAGCGGCTCCCTGCGTCGCATGGACAGCGGTGGCTACCCGGGTGGTGGCTGCGGTGGCGGCGGCAGCTCGGCTGTTGGGTCTGCGGTGCACTCGTTCGGCTTTCGGCGCTGCACCAGCAGCAGCAGCCTGCTGTCAAGCTCTGTGGGCCTGACGCCTACTGCTTCCGTGGCGACCGGAGGTGCGGGTGGCGGCACGGCAGCCGGCGCCGGTTCCGGCGTAGCGAGCGGCGGCGTCCGTGCCGCAGTCAACAGCCGGCTAGTCACGGGGGCGGCGGCGGCGCTGATTGGGCCTCAAGCGCTGCTGCCCGGCGGCGGCGTGGGTCTGGCTGCCGGTGGCGTCGGCGTGGGCGGTGGAGGCGGTTTCACAGGTGGCAGCCGAGTGCTGTGGGTGGGTGTCGGCGGAGGCGGTGGCGGACTGAGCCCCGTGCCGCACAGCCCCCCAACACCGACCGCTCGCAGTTAGTGAGCACTCGGTCTTTGTGGCTCTCCGCTTGCGAAGCTTACAAGGTGTCTTCAAGCATCCCAGGTCAGCCGGGTGTTCAACAGCGCCTTGGTGTAAGTTATTAGCATTCATACTATACTATAAGACGTTATTGGGGCCGTTGAAGCGTGGTGCACGCTAGAATAATTCGGGTTTAGCACTGCAGGACATCAGGGCCAGTGCTGCCGGAGAGAATGAAAGTTCCAAACGAGGTTGAGAGTACAGGAGGCCGTTCCACACATGCATGCACGCACATCCCCCAAAGCTGGGGCCTTGCAAATGCACGTGCAGGCAGTTTTGTGAGCTTGTGGCTGGTGGCTGGTCCCGACGCCGCCATGCTTTTTTGTGCGCGCATGCCATGAGTGTTGCTTCAGGGGATTTGCGCATCGGGATTATGCTTAAAGGTGTTGCTTTCGGGGTGCTCTATGCATTTCAGCAGTAAAAATTCGGCATTCTTGCCACCGGGTGATAGGCGAGTGGTGTAAGGGCTTGCAGGGTAAGAGACTGGCACCCTCTTCACCGCCGGCTTGTATCGGAGTATCTGGGTTTGGCAGGTGGAGGGATGGCACGCAAGGGCCACGTGGGAAGGCGGTAAGGCAGATGATTGGTTGACGCCGTCGTTTAGGTTCCCAATATTGCTTTCCACTCGCAAGGGGATACTGTTTATATAATATATTTTGTGGGTTTCAAATTCCTGCGTCTCATGACCTCCGCAGCTTCATTGTTCACCGCTGGTGCCTGACTTCAGTCCTTCACTCAACATTCGCTACAGTATGTACATGCAGTGCACCTGTGTCGGGCCGTGCAGGTTGCGCCCGCCCAACGCTTACGCGTCGGCTGGATGAAAGGAGGCTTCCTTTTTGCGGCTTGCGTGCATGTTGTGAAGTCAGAACGGTGATAAATGGAGACCTGTTGACAATGGCGTTTTAATGCTACGTGGCTGCGGCGTAACCAACGGGGAAAGAATGACAAAGGGAGCGCACATGCAAGCGTGGCGCACAGTGCATTTCCATACTATAGTATAAGTATTGCAGAGCGGGCAGTAGGCGTCGCACGGGGAGCATGAGGAACAGGAGTGGACAGGGAGTGCACCGCGCACCCCGCAAATGAAAATCCCCTTGTGTGTGGGAGGGGGGGGGGGCAATGGCCCCATTTTGATTGTGCCGTGCCTATCTAAGACACGCACAGGCTTTGTTGGACGTAGATGCGGATGTCAAGAGCAAGCGGCCGCAATAAGCCCAGGGCAGTGTGGGTCAGAGGGCAGGGTCGGCAATGTCAGTGCATGCATGGTGTGCGAAGACCTCGGCGGATGTGGTGCCCGCTGCACGTGCATGCACGTGAGCGTCTGTGCATTTGCGTGTACGAAGGGAAACCAGGATTGCTGTGGTGTTGTCTGTGTGCGCTTGTGTGTGGGCGTGCGTGGTGTTCGTGTGTTCTTGGCCTAGCGGGGCTTCTTATGTGGCCTGCAGTGGGTGTGAGGCGTGAAGGCCAGGACACGTACTGCTGCACCGCCAAGCGGGTCTTGGTGTAGCCACGCAGGTTAGTTGGAGTGGATCGTCGCCGTTTTCACTGAGGACTCGTTGGGAGGTCGCCCGCAGTACATTTACGTGAAAAAAGAGCGAGCTGGCTGCTTGCAGGGCCGTGAACTGTGTGCCGCAGGGTACGCGGGGCGCGAAGCAAAGCCCCGAACATAAAGAAAGCTGCCCGTGCTTCCTGTACTCCGCTGCCGTTAACCGTCTTTGGCACAGCGTGTGCTGATTGCCAGTCATCAGGACGAGTTGACAAATGTTGTCGGGGCATTGCAGGGTTATTGAGGATAAAGTCATGACCACTGTCGGTCAAGCGAGGGAAGCCCTGGGTTGTGACACGCTTTGCCTGCCGTAACAAGGCGTGTCTTTTCCCCCGGGGGATTGCGTTGAGAAGGGGGGTAACGCAGGGGGAGGGGACGGGTTAGGCACACAACTTGGCCGCAAAAGGGCCTGAGTTCGCGGGATAAGTGGGTATTCGGGCGGGCAACGCATGTGTTGCCGCTGCCATTGTGGCCATGGATGCTGAACACGGATGTTCTGTGCCAGTTTCCTTCATGAGAGGCCTTGCACTTGGTTTTTTGCAATTTCTGCTGCTGATCCGGAATGGATAAGTTTTGGCCTAGGCTCCGGCCTAGATAACACACACACACCACCACCACCACCGTGTCAGCGGCACGGCCGTTGGCTGTGGCCCTGTCAATCTGAGGAGAGGACGCGCTGTTGGGGGCGATGGCATCTGCGTGACTGGTATCAGACAGGCACTTAGTAGCTTGCCTTGTAGGCACACTATATGGTGGAAGCGTGACGACACAGCAGGGGTGACGCTGCGAATGTATTCATGTCAGGGCAGTTGTTCCGCGGGCCTGGCTAGGGTTTGCGGTGGACCCGTTGGCGGGCCGCACGGGGCTTAAACGTGCACCATTGCCGTTAAGACATGCGAGTAGGAAGCAGGCCCGCGCAGTGATAAGATAGACAACACCGAATGTACATGATGCGGGAGACAAGAAAGCTGAAGTAATATCTAGAGCATGCTTGCTTACGGAGTGGGGTAGCTGTGTCCGCGTATGCGGCTGAATGCGGCTGGGCGGGATGAGTCGTAGCGAAGAACGAGAAAGAGAGGTGTGTGGTACCTGCTTCGGATGCGCCGGTTCATTGCTGGCGCCTGCAGATTCGCACATCGTGCGTGTACATGTGCTGGCACAGCTACCCGGTGGCCCCGCGTATGCACTAGCTAGCCTTGCCTCACCACCAGTGGACAGACGCTTGCGTACGGGTGCTGTGTGGGGCCCACGTGCTCAAGCACGTCGAAGCATTCTTGTGGGCTCGGACGTGGGTTCGGGCGCGCATTCTTGATCACTAAATGTGTAAGTATCCAGACGTGGCTCGTATGTACAGTATCCAACAGCTTCATGTGATTCCGTGCGTATCACCGTATTTCATTGGAGGTCAAGCTCGTGCCCTTCCCAGCAGCCAGCTAGGGCGTGCCGGCGCCTGCTTACATGTGCGTGCAGGTGCCGGTGGTAAGACTGCGTCCGGCAAGCTTGAGAGTGAGGGCACTGGCAGCCATTGACTCGTAAGGCACATGCTCACCATGGAGAGCCGAGAGCGGGTCGTGAGGGCATTATTGCAGGATTACAAACCGCTTCAGGCACCCGTGCACGGAACATGCTTGGCTTGCCCCCTCAAGGCTCAAGCGCCTTCGGTGCTGTCTGCAGGCCTTCCGCTCACGCAGCTGCCGCTGCCTTCGCCGTGCACTGCCTTCCTACAAGAGTCTTGCTCTATGTGGCCTGTGCATTGACAACGCCCAGATGCGCAATGCATAATGGATGTTCCCTGTTGCAGCTCTATCTGTTGCCTCTGCGGCACACGTATGCCCCGGTCCTCCATCCCGTACATTGCAAGCCCACACGGCCGCGGCCGTCACACACGCGCTCGTCGACATACCGTACAGTCTACTGAGCACGCTGCGCTGCAGCCCACCTCCTGACCACTCTACTGCTCCTCGACGCTGGGGCTTGTCAATGAGCTAGCTAGCCACCCCCCATACCTGTAGATGCATGCCCATGGATGACACTACTTTGTTTGGCTGTACATATTAGCTAAGATTGCCGCCCATCTGTACCTGGCGATGCTTGTCTTTCCGCCTACCCTCGACCATCCTCAACACATGAATTGGTATCACATCACATCTCATCTGATCTCATCACATCACATGAAGGTGTACAGCACGGCGTTTCCGTCGTCGCCGCTGGCCATCAGTCTGTCGTGTGTTGCCTCGAGGCAGCGCACGGCGGCGCGGTTGGCGCCCAGAGCGTACATCGTGCGGGCACTCTGTGCAGCGGCGGAGGGTAGGCGAGTGTGTTGTTACTGTAAGCAAAATGAACAGGGAGAAGCCCCGCCCAACGCTCCGTATTGCCAATAACCGATACGTTAGGTGTGTGTTTTCGGTGTGCGTGTGTGCACAAGGAAACACAAAACACAGACCAGGTGTGTGTCTGCGTGACTGTGTGTGTTACTCCTAGCTCCCCTCTTCACACACGTGCACATACACACGTGCGCTCCTACATACCGGGATATCAATGAAGTGTATGGAGCCGTCTCCGCACCCCACCACCGCCAGCCCGCCCGCCGCCGTCATGCTGTAGGGGAAGTTGGTCAGCCGCACAGTGCCGCACAGTGCAAAGCCCAGGCGCGGGTCCAGCGTGCGCACAGTGCCGTCGGCGCCGGCTGTGACCACCATGCCGCCCGCGGCGGCCCCCCCGGCAATAATGTCCCCCACCGCGCCGTGACCCTGCAGCCAGCAAGGTGAACATCGGCTAGCGGCGTCGGAAGCAGCAGGAGAGTGGCTGCACAGGCCGGCAGGTCGGGCGCTTGGCAGGTTAGCTAGCGGAGGCAGCGAACACGGAAGCGGCCTTGCTGCAACACTGCGGCGTCGCACACGGCGTCTATGGCCCACCCCTGCCACACCTGCTCGTTCACGTGCAGCTGCACCTTGGCCACGTTGGTCCTGCGGCGAGGGGTAGGCGGCGTGCGGCATTGTGATGCAAGTATGCCGACTAGCACCATGGGCGGGGGCGTTGCAGCCGGACTTCGTTGTTCCGACGCGCCCCCAGACCGCGCTTGAAGCCCATGAACGCATTACGGGCGCGCGAGCGCCACTCACTTGCTGCGCGGGTCCCACACCCGCACCACGCCGTCCTGCCCGCCTGTCACGAAGCAGCCGGCCAGGTTGGTGTCTCCCGCCGCGCCGCCCGCGCCGGCGCCGCCGCTGCTGCCGCCGCCGCCGCCGCCGCTGCGCCCGGCGGCGCCGCCGGTGTCGAACCAGGCGAGCGAGGTGACGTGGCCCTGGTGCACGTTCTTCATGCGCCAAGACACACCCGAGGCGGATGTGTCCCAAAGCAGAACGTGCCCGCTTCGGTCGCCTGCATGCATGCATGCATGTATCGGGGCAGCGCGCACGCGTATACCTTGCCCATGGGTGTATTTCGGAGGAGAACCGCCATGATGGAGACGTTTGCCGGGTACCCGGTGTGCTGTGCTGGCAGGGCCCTGGCGACAGATGAAGCGTGATACAGGCGCAACCAGGCGCACCCCACCTGACACGATGCGGCCGCTGTTGTTCACAATCATCTCCAGCACCGGCGCGTCATGGCCCTGAGGCGACGTACGCAGCAAAACACAACCAATCAAAAGCCCGCGAGCGCGGCAATCCCGCCCTTTCTTCGATTTGGTGCCGTACTGCTGGAGCGCCCTCTATGGCCACGCCCATCGTCCCGGTTTCCATCATTCAGCCAGTCAGGCGGCCAGTCAGTCAGGCAGTCAGTCGCCGACCTGCAGGCAGCCCGCCTCATGCGGCCGCGCGCCCAACTGCCACAGCCGGATGGTCTTGTCGTACGATGCGCTTGCCACCAGACCAGATGCCGGGTCGTACTTGACCTGCCGCATCAGCATTGCACGCAAGCAAGCACGCAGGCAGCCAAAGACAAGCCACGTGATACAGACTTGCAACCCTCGCGTCGCGAGCGCGTCAGGGATTCATGCAGTGCAGCAGGCGCACGCGCCCAGGGCCTGCTGTGTTGCCGCCATGGAGGTAGCAGGACGGCGCGCTTTGCCTGCGCACGGAGAGCATCCTCGCTCGCTGACTCAGCACGAGAGGCCCCACGCCTGGCCGCACAACCAGCAAGAAGGCTCCTTGCTTGCTACGCAGAACCGCTGCCCAAGCCTGAGATGTCACCCGGCCAGCGACAGCCTGGCGACCCTGCACTAACTGCGCACCCGCGCACACCTGCGAGATGGGCCCGAAGTGGGCCTCCGCCTGCATGCCGCGTGTGCCGCCCGCCGGCCACACCCACAGTTTGCTGTCCATGCCACCGGACACGATGCGGCCGTCCGGGCAGTAGGTGACGCACGTGACCCACCTGCGCGTGCGCACACAGCCGGGGGGCAGCACGTGCTCCATGGTTGCCGGGGTGCATCAGTAGTCCCTGTGGACCTGCTGCACGTGTCGTCACGTGGCCGATTGGCGTTGGAACTGCCATCCCGCCGCCTGCTCCGCTGCCCTACCCCTCCACCCTCCACCTACAGCGCTGCCGCGGCGCCGGCCGCGACCGCAGCCAAGCCGCCCCAACCAAGCACTCACTCGGTGTGGCCGCAGCTCTTGCTGTACAGCGTGCGCTTGCGCAGCCCCCGCACCGCGTCGAGCACGTACAGGGCGTGGTCGGTGGAGCCAATAACCACCTCGCCTCGCGACCAGTCGGCTGCGGAGCAAGTGTTGGGCCTGTGGTGCACCGGGTGTGGACGGGGGCCTGGTGCCGGGGCCAGGACGGGCGGGCGCCGCCGTGTGCGGGTGCGCACACGTGCGTACATGCGCTGGCGGGCGTGCGCGTGTGATGACTAATAAGTCGACCGCACACCCTCCTGCCCATCGTTGCCCATCGTTGCCCCGGCGCCTGCGCGCCAGCCCTCTGTGCGGTGCTCGGCGGGGGCTCGGGCACAGCCCAAGGACCCACACCGCGCCATGGCACGCACGCAGTTTCCCCCACAGCCGTAGCCGTAGCCTCAGCCGCAGCCGCACGCACCTGTCTGACAGGTCACACAGCGTGCCCGCAGGGTCCACTGGCCCCGAGTTCCAGCCCAGCGTAATACGGGAGGGGTAGCGGGACAGGGCCGGCGCGACCAGTGCGCTGCGCGCCCCCGCCCCGCCACCCAGCCCGCCTCCGATACCACCACCCCCGCCGCTGCCTGCCGGAATCAAGAAGCTGCCTCCACCTCCTCCTCCGCCTGCCCCGGCGTCTCCGCCTGCACCGCCGCCCATGCCCATGCCCGCGCCCCCCCCCAAACTCCTTGCTGAGCCGTAGGCCGCGCCAGCCTTGGAGCCGAGCCCCCCTGCCATCGATCCTGAGGGGGAGGAATAGGTGGGCGGCCCTGGGCGACGTGCAGAAGGAGCGCCGCCGCCAAGGATGCCGCCGCCGCCACCGCCACCGCTGCCACCCACGCCAGCTCGGGCCGTGGGGTTTCGGCCGCTGACGCCTCGGGACGGCGACACGCCCACGTTCTGCCGCCTGGGCGTGAGGCGCAGCGGTGAAGGGCAGTGCAATGATTAGGTCGCGCGACTTCTAGACTTTTGGCGGCTCAACTCGGACCTCACGCGTGCTGGGCCCAGCCCGAAAGTTCAAGACCGGGACCCAGGCTTTCCCAGCCACGACCAAATGACGTGGACACGCGCACGAGGGAATCGGGGATTCTGAGGGGAGGGGGGTACGCACCCGCCGAAGCTGCCGGCGCTCGCCGTTGGCCCCGTGCCAAACCCAGATCCGTAGGTCGGTCCTCCTGCAGACCCGTACGACGACGACGGCTCCTCCAGCGCCGCATAGATGCCCCGCTGCTGGGCCGCCAGAGCACTGCCGCTCATTGGCATGCCCCGGCCACCATCGCCGCCGCCGGACCCCGCGCCACCGCCGTCGCGTATGCTCATGCCATGCATCTCCTCCCACGCCTTCTCAAAGTCGTCCATGTACTTGTCGTTCATGACATGCGACCGCGCGGCAGAGTACTTGCCTGCATTCGCACCCGGGTCACAGGCGGGATTACCGGTAAGTCGTACAGTGCGTGCCGGTATGTAGAGTTCAGGGGAGGCTGATGCACCGACGTATGTGGAAAGGGTGGGATTGTGTGAGCAAGGGTGGCTAAGCCGGGACGCGCGAGCTCATGGCGTGGAGTATCAAAACGCGCGGCCAGTGTGAGGGTGGTGTTGTGGGGCCACGCACCTGCCGGCTGAGGCGCTTGCCCAGAAGGTCGCCGCTGCATCGTTCCTAGATGTGAGAGAAAGATCCGTTGGCTGATTTGAGCACTTCATGCACTCGTAGCTTGGCGGAAAGAGGAAAAGGCCCTCGCCCAGCTCTACACATGCGCGCAGCACATTTCAGGTTCTTGTTGCAAAGATTTTCATGCGTAGTGGAGCTCGCCGGCGTCTGCCATGTGACAATGCTAAATGGGGGCGGGACAATTAGTAGAGCACGAGCCTGCGCAGTGCTCGAGAGGCGATGGGTTCTTGACGATCATGTCCGGCTATACGCTCTCCTCGACGCCAGCATACTTACAGTATTGCTTGCACAAGCGTTTGAACAAAATCATATTTGTTGCTACTACACCTCAAGGCCTCGCAGCCGCTTGCCTGGCACCAACTGGTCACAGCTCTCGACACGCACAAGATGACGATAGGCCAAAAGCTTGCAGCGTTCTGGAACCACCCTGCTGGCCCAAAGACGAGTAAGTATAAAAGGAGCAGCATACTTGGGGTCGCAAGGGTTTCGCATGGACAAATCGTGACAGTCGCGACGCTGGCCCACTATTGATGCAGTTCACTTTTGGGCGCCGACGTTCAAGTGGGGCATCAGCCTTGCAAACATCGCGGATATCAACCGGCCAGCGGACAAGATCAGTCTGCCCCAACAATGCGGTGCGCAGCTTTGGCACGGCAGCGGCGGGCAGCGGCAGGCTCTGGAGGCCGTTTCCGTGTTATTACAGTACCATGCCAGCCAAGTAGCCCCAACTGCTGCGGTCGGGGACAGAGGGTCTGCGGTGTGCCTTGAAGGGTACCCCCCCCCCCCCCCCCCGAGTCAGCCGTAGCGATTCGCACCCGTTCTTTCTTGCGGCACGCTCTCCCAACCTGGTGTTTGAACCAACCCAGCAAGAGGTTCCGCTGCACAGCTGGGGCGCGGTCACTCAGAAGCATCTCGGTTCGGGCCAGGGGCCGGGCTGTCCACCTGGGCTGAAAACGGGGTGTCCGCATATGTAGCACCGCAGTACTGTGTATCCCGCGTGCTGTCTGCTCGCGGCATGGGCCCGTATGGCCGTACGGCGTGCAAACGCACGGAGCCGCAGCCCCACTCGCTGCACTCGCTGTGTCTGTCGGCACCCCTCCGGGGCACAACGCACCTGTCCACGCCATGACGCACCCGCCACCGCTCTCAAGCGCCCACATACTTGCCACCCTTCGTCGTGCTCCTGCTGCAGCCATCACGGCCACCGGTGTGATCTGGTCGCGCTACAGCACGCAGATCACGCCGGTCAACTACAACCTGCTGGCGGTCAACGCATTCATGGCCGTGACCGGCGGGTACCAGCTGTTCCGCAAAATCACGTGAGCGGCGTGGCATGCTGCAACAGGGCCGGGGGTTGGGGTGACGCAAGGGGGGTTGGCGGCGATGTGGGTGGTTTGGTGGCACTGAGCGAATGGGGTGTGTCGAGAGTGCAGGGAATGTTAGATGGGGGAAAGGCCACGGGTAAAGGGAAAGGGCACGGGCAAGGGACAGGGAAAGGCAAGGCATGACGGGTGGCGAGGAAGGGCCACAGCGGCTCGCACGGAAAACAGGATATCGGTACCAGTTGCAACTGGGCCCGGGCGCAGCTACCATATATGCGTTGCACGTCATCTTGCAACCAAGGCGAGAGCTCAAAGGCTGTGAAAGCAGGCGCCCGAACATGGCTGGTGCCGCCGTGCTTCCTGCCTGGCTTGCATCCTCCTGCACATCTCGGCGTGCTTTCAACTAACCAACTCGCTTGCTCTGCTCCGCTCTGCTCCGCTCCGCTCCGCCCCAATCCCACGCCTTGCGACAGGTACGACATGTCGCAGCCTAAGCCCGCCACGGCGTGACGGGCAGAGGCAGCAGTTGCGGAGGACATAGTTGTGGAGCTGTGGAGCTGGGGAGCTGAGCACGAACGCAGCTATAGAGCTGTGGACAGACGCTGCTGGGGGTGTTCCTTGGCTGTACCTGCGTAAATGCATTCTGGTGGCGGAGGACCGTGGATGCAAGTGCCCACGCATTGGAAGCAGGCAGCGCAATTTGCTGTCGGCGCAGCGCAGGTAGCGCAATGTTGAGACTGGCTGTTGGTCCTGCGGCACAGGAGCCAGACGGCCGCGAACAACTGGACATAATGATGCGGTAGGCGCAGGTGGTTACCGTTGCTGGATGGGAAGGATGGGTGCAGCTTGCTACCGTGCACTCTTTTGGTGTTTGGGTGTGAGCTGTGTTGTGATGCTGGTTAGGATGTACGGCTGGTAAATACTAATGACCTTGCTGGGCTTGGCTACACCAGGTGGTTGCATATCATAGCTAAACCGGCCAGGTTGCCCAGATGCAAGGTAATGTGGTGCGGAATCCAAAATGTGCTGGATAGACTGGTTAACGTGCACGGGGGCGGCGCGGCGTAATCCCGTCACGAGCATGTAATTAGCGTTTGGGGTGTTCTACTATATACTCTTCCTCTTCTCAATTGCGGTTGAAAAAGAATCAAGTAACGCATTCAGAGGATACTATGGAAGAACGCTGTGCGCAAGTTCAGGCCGACTGCGAGCCCGTCCTCATCTCCTCCATTGCCCCACCCAGTCCTCAGCGGGCCCGCCCCGTCCTCAGGCCACGTCTTCAGCGGCCCGGCCGGCCCCGCTTGACACATGCAGTACAGTAGCACGCCTGACACATGCCCTTGACGTACTTATTGGGCTCGCATCCTGCCACACTCACTGCAGCCGCCGTTGGGCCCACACTGCGCGAGCGCACTGGCGCTCCTGGTGGCGGCCGCAGGAGCAGCAGGTGAGCCGTGCAGCGGCCGCCATGCGGGGCGACCACCTGGCGCGTGACCGGGGCGCGGCACAGCGGCGGCAGCTGGATCAGCAGGGCCCTGGATATGAGTGGTGGGACCCCGAGGACCTGGAGGAGTTGAGGGCGGGCCGCCGAGGACGGCGCCTGAGGCCGGGGGCGGGGGCGGGCGGTTGCAACCAGCATCGGCCGGTTTCCCGCCTGCGCGCTCAGCAGGTTGGCCAGGGGCGAGACGCATGCCGACCAGGGGCACGCAACATGTGCAGTGCAGAAGGCTTTGAGGACAATGGCGCCCGTCTTCCACGGCTGTGTGCCCAGAATTTGCAACGCGTCGGCAACTATGTTGGGGGGCTACGACTGCGGCAATCTGCTGCTAAGGCCGGGGATGTGGCGGGTCGGGGTCCAGGGGACTTTCGTCTGCACCTCGGTGACTCGGCCCCTGCATGGCCCTGTGGGATGCGGTGCATTGGAATCAAGTACCTGAAGCCATCTCCCTTGCGCCCTACCTGGACAAGTCGGAGAGGTCCTTGCCGGCGCAGGCGCACAACGGGCACCGAGGGGGCTGCACCCAGTGGGTGGCGCGACCACGACTTGGGCAGGTCAGTCCTAAGGCACTTACAGCATTTTTGTCGGCGTTGGTTTAATTAGGTACGTCATGTGGCCTCCAATGTTGGAGGGGCTGGTTGCTTTCTAACGTGCTTAAAGTTTCTAGCTTGCGACTGCCCGCTGACTTTCACGCCCTCTCTTTCCTTTATGAAGACGCACCCATGGCAAGAAGAAGCGCTTACGTTCTTGCCGTCAAACCTTCGCTGTGACTGCTAAAAACGCTCTTACGGGCATTGTGCAGAACATGTTCCCCAATTGTGCAGCGTGACGACAAAATTCCGCAATGAAGCACCCAGAATTCCTGCGTACACAATATTTGTTTAGCAGTGCGTTGCAGGCTCTGTTTCTCGGCACGTCACACAAAAGCTTTTTTACTAGCCGCAAAGACCGCCCGGTTCTTAAACTATACATTCTTATTTTGTCAGTGACGTTCTGGCCTGCTTTTTGGCCTAACTCATGGAGGATGAGGCCGCAGAGCGTGCGCAGCAGCATAACTGGAGTGCAGGCGACTATTCATGGGACAGGAGACGCCTTGTGGCGCTGACCGTTGAAGGCAAGTGAATGGCATAGTTTCATCCTGCGCACATCGCGACTCGTGCTCCCTGGGACTCGGGAGTAAGCAACATGCGCTTCCAACTCGTTTCCCCTTTGTCGGTGTTATACTGCGTCTGAAACGACTGTGCAAACTAGAAGATTTGAACGCCAAACGGATGATTGCATCAGTACAGTTCGTTTTCGCGCCTTCTGCAGGGACGCGTGGTGGCGGGCCATCATCTTCTGCAGGAGGACCCTATGCGGGTGCAGGCGCCGCTTCGATGAACGCTGGTCTTGATGAAGACCCCGATGAGGCGATGGACGGGGGCGACGACGCAGGCGGAGCAGCTGCCGCCGGGCCGCAGTCTGCTGGCGAAACGTGCATGGTGAGAGCAGTTGTTGGAGTTTGACTTGCCATGGTAACCAGCAGGAGACCCTGTTGGGAAATTGACCACATTCTCACGTGGATGGATCCAATCAATCATATGAGTTTGAGCTGGGTAGGCAGGATTCGGGGCACCGTCAAGCAAACTTGTCGGACGGCACGCGTCGTCTGCTCCTTGTGTCGGGGCGTGCTCAACTGTCGTAATTGTCGCGCCGCATGCATCGGCCGCCGTTGCTGCTTGTGGCCGGGCGTGGTGTTGTGCTGCGGTATCCTTACAGCAGAAGGACTAGCTAGCAGATGACAGACCACTATTTCCGCAACACGGCACTACAACTATCCCCCCTCCAGATGAGACGTCCCGACGAATCCAATTCGCAGATACGGGGGCAGAGCTGCCATACTCCTGACTTTCAGACGTATCCCCGGAAGCAGAGCCTGCCAGATACTTCCGTGTCCAGCAGGTGGCGCGAATCGAACCCGGCTCGGGTTGCAGAGGTAGCCCGGCCCGGTCTCGATACCAGATGTTGTGCTGCGTTGTCCTTACAGTAAAAGGACAAGCTGGCAGATAACAGACACTATTTCCGCAACACAGCACTACACGTGGCAGTGGGCGCGATACTTCATTCTCGCAGTACGGCATTGTGCTGCCAACGTGACGGGTGGCGCACAGAGTCCCCCCCGTTACCGCGCATCAGACATATACTCTGACATGGACGAGCTGGTTTAGCTGTTTTAAGCGTGCACGGCAGCGCGCGCGGGCTGTGTTTCTCGTCCATGACACGTACTCTGCATACGTACATGCAAACATGGCATCCCTTTGCGCACGTGTAATTGTTTGGCGTGATTGTTTATGCAGCGTCATTCATTGCGGAAAGGTTTCTCAATAGCAGGCCGCGCACCTACATTTCGTGTTCATATGCAGGTCAAGGATTGCCCCGTGGATCTATCGCAGTGCAAGGCGTATTACAGGCGGTTTCGGATCTGCGAAAAGCACCTCAAGACTCTGTCGTTGTGCATTGAGGGGAAGCCCAGTCGCTTCTGCCAACAGGTAGGTGGTGGTGCACACAAAGTGCAGAGCGCGCTGTCGTAAATTTGTGCGCCGGCGAGCAAATCTGTATGGAACTACTGTTGTATGCACTATCACCAACTGCAGCTGATGCTGCCTTGCCCCATGTCATCATAGTGGTCGATTATGAAGCTTGTAGAGATCCATTGACTAACTGACACAGTAGCGCGCCTGCATGCGTGCACACATACATGTTTGGTAACAAGCGTGTGCGTTGCGTTGCGTTCCCTGCTTGGCGTTCCTGTCCCTTCGCACGCACAAGTCTTTCATAGTTCTCTCCCATGTGATCTATAATACATGTTTGGCGCGCGGCTGCTGTTATTAGTCGAAAGCACGCACTTACTGCTTCTTAGCGCGCGCACACGCACAGACACTTGGATTATTTTTTGAGCACGGGCTTGCTTACTACGACTGAGCTCATCACCTTTTTTTGCAAACTGTTGAATGCCTACGGTTGGCGCCTTCTGCACCCCCCCTCCTGCTGTGCGCAGTGCGGCCGATTTCACGTTGTCGAGGAGTTTGAGGGCACCAAGAGGTGCGCATATCTGTACAGCAGTGCGTCCATGTACATGCATACCAGTGCACATGTCATGTGTGCATTCGAGCAAAGTAAGGACCTGCATAACGCTAAATTGCTAGATCTTTGGCGTTAGTACTTGCCCAAGCAAGCAAACAAGCATTCTTCACAAGCCAGTATGCGTACATAGCCCGTGGCATACAAATGCAACGCATCTTCTGCGTACCTACCTACTTAATGATGGCACACATGCATGGCAAAGTCCAGCAGTAAGTCGCGGGTGGCGTCTGGTTGCCTCTGCTGCACATTAACGAGTATGTGTGGCTTTCTATGCATGCGCAAATCACACCAACAGGAGCTGCCGGCGAGCGCTGCTGACACGGTTCTACAAGCGCCGCAACATGCCTGTCCCCGCTAACGTGCTGCCCCCTCCGTGAGTAGTCCTAATTGACAGACTGCTGCTAGACGCCCAGCAGGGGACTAAGGAGGGAAAAGGCTGCATCGGGCAGCAGCTCCATGAATGTCGTGCGTTCACAACAGGCAGCGCAGATTGAAGGTGACGGCAGCAGCAGTTCAAACGCATCGGCTGCAAGTGTCATACATACGTATTGCAACGGACGACGGCTATAATCGCCTGCCATGTATATTTCAACTTGGCTTGATGTGTGGCTGCAGCGCTGTGTCAGCAACAGCTGCTGGTGGTGGCGCTGCTGCGGCAGCAGCGGCGGCGGGGCTGGCGGCTGAGCGCCGAGATACGGTACGTATGTGGTGGTGTGTATCTAGCTAGGTCATAGCTATGCTAGCTAGCTAGTTCGGGCGTGCGTGGGCGTTACCGAGGCGCTACACATAGTATTGGAAGAATACAAACGCTGCTGGCTGGCTTTCCATACATCTACGGCAATCTCCATGTATGTGCTGCCGCTGATGCCACTCGGGGAAAGCCCACTGTCCGAACCTGGTTCGAATCTGGTCCGAACCTGGTCCGAAGTATGTGTCCGAAACACAGTCCGAACCTGGTCCGAACCCGGTCTGAAACCCCATCCGAAAGCTCAGTTCAGATGGCCCATCTGAACCTGTAACCTGTTCGAATGTGCACCACTTCATCCGAAAGTAATCACTTCGATTCTGGTCCGAATCTGCTTCGAATCTGGTTCGATTCTGGTTCGATTCTGCTTCGAAATTTTACTCGGTCTTCGAACTATGGGGTTAAAACGCTCTGGCTGGAGAGTCCTTTGCTGCAGGTCGCGCGCCAGCCACGAATTCACTAAGCAGCAGACCTTCTGCACTAGTAGGCGGACGCTACATCAGCAGCAATACGAACACGAAATGTAGCCCGGACAAGACTAAGGTCCAGCTTACTGCTGCTTTGACAGAGTTGGGCACAATTAGTGCGCAGTAACGCGGGGGCGTGGTTGATATTGTGGCGCTGTGAACTCTTATGTAGTTGGGAGTATGTTTACAATGTATTGGAACTGCGAAATTACGCGGTGCACAAGAGGCGCCCGCCGTCCGAATTGGGGCATCGGCATTCGGACATGATTCCGCTTTCGGACACGCCCTGTTTGGGCCCGAGCTGCCGTCCGAACACCCCCCGTTCGAACCGGTTCGGACCAGGTTCGGACCAGGTTCGGACCAGGTTCGGACTAAAATGCCCGGTTTCGAACGCCCTGTGTTTCCCCGAGTGTGCGTCCCGTGCTCACACGGTGTCGTCAGCAGGCGAAATAGCGTATCAGCAGACATCACTGTCTGTGCTTGTTGGTCGTACGTATGCGCGTGCTGTATACCTTACATTGTATGTTGTACACACACGTGCTTACTTGCAGGACGCCAAGCCCAAGTCAAAGGCGCGGGCGGGGTCATCGGCGGCGGTCGGCAGTGGTAGCGGCGGGCTGGACGCTGGCGGCGGCGGCGGCGGCGGTGGAAGTGGTCATCATCACCTGCAGCAGTCTGCCGGCGGCCAGCGGCGCAAACGCGGGCGACCCCGCGCCCCGCCCATGGACGTTCGGGACTTGGCGCCAGCAGACGAGGCGGCGGTCGAAGAGCAGCAGGTGCGTGGGTAATGACGCCCAGGAACGGTAGTCAGCAAGCGGCCTTGCCTTGTATATACCGTATACGTATGCGACGGAAGCTTAAGGGTGCAAATTAGTTACTGTATGCGCGCATGGCATGGTCACTGCATAGTGGTTGTGTAAATCTGTTCGTAGCGTCGTCTGCCAAGATTGCTTGGCACGCGCGCAGGTGGTCATGTGGCACGCACGCTCAGCGCTTGCTGTTGCATACATGGCGGCTGAATGTCACTCACTCGTGCCCATGGATAGCGCTGGCATAGCTGGCAGCTGCTGGGCATGCTGATATCTGGCTCGCTAGTACGCATATGCACACATACATCTTGCCACATGTATGGCTCGCACTGGGGGAACGGTAACTGTCCGAACCTGGTCCGAACCTGGTCCGAAGTGTGTGAAACACAGTGCGAACCCTGTCCGAACCCCTTCCGAACCTGGTCTGGAATTCCGTCCGAAAGAAGGCCCATCTGAATCAGTAAGCTGTCCGAATATGGAGCAGCAGTCCATCTGAATATGTTCACAATGTATTGGAACTGCGAAACTACGCGTTGCAACAGAAGGGACGCCCGCCGCCCGAATTTGGACACCCGGATTTAGACATGTTGCTCTTTCAGGCACGCCCTGCCTGGGCCCGGGCTGCCGTCCCAGCACCCCCCGCCGTCTGAACCCGTTCAGACCAGGTTCGGACCAGCAGGTTCGGACCGGGTTCGGACAGACATGCCCGGTTTCGAACGCCCCGTGTTTCCCCGATATCGGGTCATAATCCAAATGCAGTAAAGTAAGCCCTACTGTCGTCGTCACTGCTGCCGTTTGAAATCACAGATGGATGCTGGCGTGCGAGCGGGTTTCGCGCGGGGTAGCGGCGGGCATGGCGGCGCTGGCACCGGCGGCCTACCCAACCACCGGTCCGAGGGTTCCATAAGCACAAGCAGCATGAGTGGTGGCAGCGGTGCGGCGGCCGTGCCAACAGTGGCGGCGACGGGTGCGGCGGCCGGACGTGGCGCATCGACAGGCATCAATAGCTATAGCAGGGCGCCGCCCGGCAACGACCGCGCCGCAACCGTCACAGCGCTGGGAGGGCCAATCTTCGGAAGCGGCGGCGGGACTGCAGTTGGCGTGCCCGGTGGGTCCGGCACAGACCGTGGCCCCACAACCAGGGCGGGCGGCGGCGGCGCCGGTGCTGGCGGCAGCGGCAGCGGTATGGAACCATACGTGCGGCATCGCGTGGGGTTGTCGCAAGCCCAGCAGCAGCAACAGCAGCAGCAGCTCGGTACAGGCATGCTGTTCCAGCAGCAGCAGCAGGCCAGTGGCAGGAACGGCGGCGCCGGCGGTCTAGTACTGCTGCCCTCAGCAGGCGGCGTGGTTGCGGGCGGTAGCCCTGATTCACCCTCCGGATACCCGTCGGGCGCTGGGGACGTGAGCATGGGGCTTTGGTCTTCAGGTGGCAGCGCACTTGCAGGCAACGCTGCTGCCGGAGGTGGCGGCGCATCATCATCCTTGATAGAGCAAACGCTGCTCAAGGAGCTCCTGCTGCAGCAACGCATGGAGCAGCAGCAACAGCAACAGCAGCTGCATCAGCAGCACCAGCAGCAGCAGCACGCTCTTATGCGGCAGCAGCAGCAGCAGCAGCAGCAGCAACACATCGGCGGCGGAGCTCGCGGACAGCAGCTGCAGCAGGAGCTGCAGCAGCTGCAAGCGCAGCTTCAAGTTCAGCAGCAATTGTTGCAACAGCAGCAGCAACAGCAACAGCCTCTGTCACATCAGCAACTGCTGACGCTACAGCAGTCGCCGATCTTCAAGCAAGAGCAGCAGGTAAGCGCACGGCGATTTGCTTACTTGACGGGCCTGCTCTATATGGAGCAACTGTCGACTTGCATTGCCCTTGCATCTATCATACGCGCGCTGCTCTGTTGAAACCGCCGCTGGCTCGTGAGCCTGTAATGACATATGTATCAAACGAACAACGGTGTGCGCAGATGCCGGAGAAGCAGCAGGCGGGGCCTGCCGCCGCATTCCAGACGCACCAGCAGCAGGGCGGCGCAGCAGCTGCGGACACCAGCCTGCTGAGGCTGCAGTCCAGTGCCCTAGACGAGGAGTCAACACGACGGCTGCTGGCGGCGGCGGCCAACGCCGGCGCCGGCGGCAGTGGCGGGTCAGCCGCCGCCGGCGGGCTTCCTGCTGGCGATAGCCTCAGCCGCCTGCAGCGACATGTGCTGTTGCTGCGCCAACCGAGTGACGCTGCGCCCGCGGCATCTGGCCTAACTAGTGCCACGCCGTCCACCTTCGCAGCAGCGGGTTCTAGGAGGCTGCTGGAGCAGTATCAGCAGCATCTGGATGGTGGTGGAAGCGGTGCTGCTGGTGACGTGCTGGAGGGCGCCACTACCGCCGGCTCGGGCCAGAGCAGTGGCGGCATTGCGGCGGCAGCTGCTGGCGGCGCGGGAGGCCAGCAGTACGCTCAGTTGATGCCTGCGTATCAGCCCTGGCAGTCACTTGCAGGTGGCAGCGGCAGCGGCGCCGGCAACAGCATGCGTGCGGGTGCGCCGATGGCCGGCAGCGCTGGCGGCGGCGCGGCAGCGGGAGGAGGGAGCGGTGGCATGATGGCAGGCGGGGGTAATGGCGGCGGCGGCGGCGGGGGCAGCGGCGTCGTCTCCATGCTGGCATCAGATCCGCTGGAGGAGGAGCTGCTGAGCATTGCGAAGGAGGTGGGTGCGCGGCGGGACGGCTGCTGCGTGCTGCATGCATGGAGCTGCTGTGTGGGTGTGTATGTGTGACGGGCGTGCATCTATGCAGGCGGCATACATGTATGTATCTATTGCCATCATCGATCGAGAGCAGCAGCAGGCTCGCTCGCTGCTGCGAACATCGTGATTGATGCAGCTGCCGCTCCTATGTACATGCATACATGCTGCGTGCTAAGGGAAGTAACTCCTGTATACTTTCCATGACCAACCACACGCGCGCACGCAGTCCACGCTGCTTCTGTCATCAGACCAAGACCTTCGGGGTGTGCACCATGGTCGCGTCCTTGGCCTTCCCCAATACCATCAGCAGGTAGCTAGGCGGGATGTGGGAGATGAGGTGGGGCTGTGAGGCCCAGTCCTACCTGCTTATAGCAAAACCCATGGAAGCAATCGAAGAGAGAGCGGGTGTTGGGATTGTTATAGCAGGCTTCACGTACAGATAGAGGGGTGTGTTGGCGGTATGCTTGCTCTTTGTGACGAGTTGTTTGAGCAACGGGTTAGTTGCCCTACCTTTCTTATCTGGGCGGCCCTCGCCACCTCATGTCGGCAATCAGAATTCACAAAAATACATCCTCGCTCGCCCAACTCAATCTACGCCGCGCAGTTCCTGCTCGGCAGTGGCGGCCGTGGTGGTAGTGCTGGTGCTGGTGACGGCGGCAGTGACCTGGACAGTGGTCTGCAGCAGTACCTGCTGGGACCACAGCTTCAGCTCCAGCTGGGTGGCAGCGGCGGCGGCAGTCGTGGCCGACCTTTCATCCTGGACGCGGCGACGGCGGCAGGCACCGCCAGCGGTCGTGGCGCCATCGTGCCTGGCGCCCTCACAGGCGACAT
Source organism: Chlamydomonas schloesseri (assembly GCA_016834595.1). Taxonomy (NCBI): domain Eukaryota; kingdom Viridiplantae; phylum Chlorophyta; class Chlorophyceae; order Chlamydomonadales; family Chlamydomonadaceae; genus Chlamydomonas; species Chlamydomonas schloesseri. The sequence goes on from JAEHOD010000016.1 coordinate 490,642, forward strand.
GCAGCTGCAGGTGCTCACCGCAGGTGGTGGCGGAGCAGGCGGAGGCAGGCCGGACAGCGGGGGCATGTCTGGCGGCGGCAGCGGCGTGGTGACAGGACCAGCAGGCGCAGCAGGCGGCGGATGCGGCGGAGGTATGGAGTCCAGCCAGATGGACGTAAGCATGGGCGCTAGCGGCGCAGCGATGGTTGGCGGCAGCGAGAGTGTTACGGCACACCAGCTCTCGCGGCAGCTGTCGGGCGACGGCGGTCATCAGCAGCAACAACGTCGGCTGCTGGGCCCGCCAATGTCGCAACAGCAGCAGGCCTACGGCCGCGGCGGTCCTTCTGCAGCCGGCGGCGCCAATGCTTCGCTGTTTACCGCCGCACTTGGACCCCGGAGTCTGCTGCAAGCCGGGGGAGGTACGGCGAGCGATGCGCTGGGCATGCTTTTGGCCGGTGGCGCGGCAGGAAAGGCGGCCGGCATAGACATGCGGCAGCAGCAGGGCCTAGCTGCAGCAGGCGGAACCAGCGCCCTGTTGCAGCAGATTAATCAACTGCATCAACAGCAGCAGGTGCAGCAACAGCAGCAGATGCAGCAGCAGGCAGCGGCTTCAGGAGGGCTCTCCAGGTCCGCCGGAGGAAGCGGGAACCTACGAGAGATCGCGCAGAGCCTCCTAGGTACGTGCACGTACGTATATATGCTGCTGTCGCCCGAAATGACCTTATGGTGCTGCGTCTGTATTACTCACATCATTCCGGGGAGTGTGCTTGAGCCTCTTCTGGGGCCGTGTGCTCACGCACTACCTATGTGGTGGACCCTGGCCTAGGGGTGCCTTGGTCAGACCCGCCCTCGACGCAAGAATAAATCATATCCACATCCGCATACACGAACACTATAACACCTAAATTGTTTTAGTTTGATATCCCAAACCCCACCTCCTCTTTTGCACACGCACGCCAATAGGTCAGGGCGGCCCGCGCGCCGCTTACTCGCCGCCGGCGGGCATGCTGGAGCGGCTGAGTATCAAGCTACACAACTGCCGGCCGGACCAGCTCCCTCCAGACCTGGCGGAGAGGCTGGTGGACCTTCTGGCCAGCTCGGATGCGAGCGTGCAGCAGGTGGGTGGGTGGGTGGGTGGGGGGTAGCCATCCATGGATGGTGTTTATCAAATGGTTGTGAAGTGGGTGGGTGGGTGGGTGGGTGGGTGGGTGGGGGGCGCACATGCGTGGATACGTGCGTACGGACAGCAGGGATGCGTGCGTGGTCATGTAGGCAGGGTTGCCATGCGCCCTGCTGCTGCTGGGCTATTAAGTATCGTATGCCTGCCCGGGGAATTTGGAGGAGCTGCCAGGCTGGGGGCAGCATGCCCAAGCCAGGATGCCGCTGGCATAAAGTTAACAGCAGCAGAGCTCCCAGCCAGCAGCAGCACCCCTAGCTGCACCTGGGTGAACAAACCGGGACCTTGGATACGCACGCGGCGGCAGGGCGGGCGCACTCAGCCACATGAAGACGTGGTACGGGAGTTTATTTGCGTGACGTTTTCGAGCTTCGTCCGCCTCTCCTCACGCGCACAATGCTGTCTCCTGGCTCTCATGCTGGCATATTATTAGAAAACGTACGTCGGCACTACGACGACATTTCCGTCGGTTACTCGCGCTCACGATCATGTGAACAAGAAATGGTGACGGCGACAGGACGAACAAGTCAATCAGCCCAATTGCAGAGGCGTAAAGCACGACACTTGCGACAGTCCTGAAGAAATCTGTGTTGGTGCACTTTTGTAACTACAGCAGCCGCCGGTGTTGGCGCCTGTCAGCGCCGTAAGATGCCGCACCGCCAACCTCGACCAACCGCGACACCCGCGCATGTGCGGCGCCCTGCAAACCTGCTGCGAGCATGCCACGTATCCCCCCTTCTGCAAGCCCACTTCAAGCTAGTCTTCCCCAACGCTCCTTTTACTCCTTTCCATCGGCCGAATGCCTCTAATCACCCCGTTTGGCTTGCTGGCGCCCCGCACGCTTTGTTTGATGACGGCGGCCGACAGGGATTTGTGCGCCCTGGTTGCACCAACCTGATCGTCGATCTCATGTACGCGGACTGGGAGCGGCTGTTGGAGGGACTGCTCCTCTCGCCCGCATTGGCAGGCGAGGTCACGGATGGGCGCGACGCCGAAGGCAGCAGCAGCGGCGCGGACGCGAGCGGCAGGCGCGACGACGCGGGGATTGATGCGGGCGCGGCGGGTTATCACAACAGCAGCAGCAGCAGCAGCAGCAGTCCGTCGGCCGCTGCAAGGCACCTGGTGCGCTGCGTGCTTGGCACCCGCCAGCAGCAGCAGCAGCCGGGCCCGGAGGTGGCGCTCGCGGCGGCTGCGTCAAGCCTAGAGGCACACGTGCTGCGTGGGCGCATTCACCTGCAGCTGGGCGACCAGGTGAGGTGCCTGTGTCGGTGTATTTGATCTGTATGTATGTATGTGAAGAGGGGCAACGTGAGTGGCTGTTGCTCCCCTCAAAATCTGACCTCGCTCGCGCTCGTCAATAGCTAGGGCCCTATCTACCGCTCGTTGGATTGAGCTTACTTTTGCCAATGCATGTTTTGTGTTGCGCACGCAGCTGCTCGTTATCGACGGCCCCTCTGTGCAGCTGTTGCAGCGATCTGCGCCGCGGCTGCCGGCCGCCGTGGTCGTCCCCCCTTGGGCCATCCAGCAGCATCCTCCCGCCGCGGACGGCGGCGGCGGCGGCATCGGCGGTGGCGCCGGCAGCACGATGGTGCCGCCGCCGCACGACAGCGGCGCCGTCCAAGCGGCGCCGCCGCAGCGGGATGCGCCGCACGCCTCCTACTACCGCAGCGACGGCGGCGGCAATGCATGGTGCGGGCCCGAGCTCACGGGAGTGGCGCCCATGGCTGTGGTCGCAGGTGCGTGCGTGCGGTGCTTTGCTGCGTGCGGTGGGGTGGTGCACTAGGTAGCTAGATAGATCGATAGCCCCATCGACGTACATGACCCGCAGCGTCTTGTACGCACGCTGTCTAGGGACCACGACTTCTGCAACAATAATGTCCACTTAGCTGCGTCACGTATGTCCTAGCTAGCCAATTATGAAACCATCCACACTTTGCGTGCGCACACCCTGCTGCATGCTGCATGTAGGCGAGCCCTTCACACTGGAACTGGCCGGCCGCGGCCTACAGCTGCCCGGTAGCTGCGTCCACGTGCGCTTCCGCGGAGGCCACCTGGATGCCATGCCGGAGACCGCCAGCGAGGGCGATGGCGGCGGTGATAGCTGCTCCCTGTCTGCAGGTGGCGCGGATGAAGATGGCATGCTGCTGACTCTCCTCAGCAGCGCGAACACGAGTGCCGCTGGCGTTGGAGGCGCCGGCGGCGGCCGTGAATTCAGTCTGATTTTCCGAAGCAATGCGGCAAGCAGCAGCCGGGAGGATGAAACGCCGGAGAACAGCGGGGCGACTGCCGGCTCGGCGGCAGCAGTGCTGGCAGCAGACCCTGGGCTGGGCTCAGTCGAGCTGCCGCCGAGTGCAGCGGCGGCGCTCAGGGCTTTTGCGGCCTCGCAGCCATCCGCCGGCAAGCAGCCGGATCAGCAGTCTCCTGCTGGTGGAAGCTTTTCCTTCAAACCACAGCGCGAGCTGAATGCTGCTCCTGATGCGTCATCGGCTGCTTATGGCACTTTCGCACTGTCAGCATCAGAAGCTGCAACTGCAGCGGCGGCCGATGCCGCCACGCCGCTTCCTCGGCTGGCCAGCAGCCCCGTGGGTGGCGTCATGGGCAGCGCAGGTGCGCTGCCGCCGCCCGAAGCAGAAGAGCCGCAGCTGTGCAGCGGCGGTGGTGGCTTGGAGGCCGCTGCTGCCGCGCGTTGGAGCGGCGCCTGCAGCCGCAGCAGCAGTCGCGTGCTCATGGCCAGCCAGCTGCTGTTGACGACCGCCGAGCGCAAGGTGGTGTCGGCCAGCCGTGCGTTTGAGATTGACGCGGTGGTGCCGGCGGACGAGCACGTGGCTGCCCACGTCAGCAACAGCTCTGCAATGGCCGCAGGCACGGTCGACGCTTTCAGCGGCCCCGGCGACGGAAACGACGGCGGCGTAGGAGCGGCGCCCGCTGGCAGCAGCGGGAGGGGCCACCGGGGGCTGCAGTTGGGCAGTGCCTCTGCTCCGCCCCTCATGGGTGCTAGCAGCTCGTCGCCGGCTGTGCCCGTATTCAGACGAAGCGGCAGCGCGACCACCACCACAGCGGCCCTGCCGCTGCTGCCGGGCTCACCAACGTCCGTAGCGGCGTGCGGCGGAGCCCTAACTCTGGGTGAAAGCGAGGTGCCGTCCCTGTGCGCGTCGCTATTTCAGCCGCGCGGACGCGGCAGCGCGGCGGCGCCGACGCAGCCCACTGCCGCTGCTGGCGTCGTGGCTGGCGTCGCACGCGCTCTGGTCAGCACCCGGGCCAGCGCCATGGATCTGCGACAACTGGGAATCTTCCTGTCGGCAGCGGCGGGGGGTCGCCGCGCCCTGGGGGCCGTCTCCGCTGACGGTGCCCCCGCTGCTCCTGCTTTTGCGATGGCGGCTGGCGGCGGTGGCAACAGCGTGACGGGCGTCAGCAGCGTCAGCGGTCTGCTCTTGCCGCACACCAGCGTTGGAGATGCTAGCTCCCAGCTGGAATGGGGCAGCGGCGAGGGCCTGACTGCGGACAAGATCATTGCGGGGAGCTTGGCATCCCTGGCGGCGGGTGACTTTGATGCCGGCACCGGGTGCTTCACTCCCTGGCCGGCGGCAGCCGGCGGCAGCAGCAGCGCTTGCCAGAGCAGTAGCCTCTCGGCGCTGTATCCTGCGGTGGTTGCGGCGGAGGTTGAGGCGGCTCTGCGCCACGTCAGACCCGCAGCCGGCGGCTCGGCGCCTGCTACTGGCGGTGGCGGTGTCGCAGACGTGCTGCAGCAACAGCCTCTGGCACACAGCGCTGCCCGCCAGAGCTCAGCCAATGATGACAATGACGGAGTGCGGGAGGAGAACGCAGCGCCGCCGGCTCTGCAGCAGCAGCCGGGTTGCACGGCGGAGACAGGCGCGCTTGCCGGCAGGGCGTTGGCCTTTTCCAGCAGGCTTGCTGCTGACAGCAGTGCCGCAGCTCCGGCGTCCATCGGCTCCCGCACCGACACGCAGACCTCTGTCAGCCTGCGCTGCTTCTCATCAACACACTCGGAGGAGGAAGGCCACTCCGCTCCCCTGCTGTGCTTGCAGCAGCATGTGGACAACAGCGAGGGGCATCACGGCCACCAGCAACAGCACCAGCCTGCTGCGGCGGACGACGAGGTCTTGGTGCTATTTGTGGAGCCGGCTGACAAGCCAGGTCTGGCCCTGGTGGAAGCTGAATCCGCCAGCAGCAGGACGAATCCACCCACAGGCCCCGCCGGTCGCCGCACAGCAGGCCGCGTCGTACGGGGGGGCTTGGCAGCTGCCATGGCGGCCTTTGAAGCCGCTCATGACAGCAACAGCAGCACGGGTGCCGGTGCCGGTGCCGCCAGCAGCAGCCCATACGCAAGCGACGGCGGCGGCGGCGGCGGCGACGTGCTGACCGGCGGCGTGCTGAGCCAGTGGTGGCCAGTGGTGGTGGTGCCGGAGGCGGCCCCCCAAGCTGCGGAGGAGATCAATCGCATGCTGGAGGAGCAGGACGAGGCCTGGTGAGTCATTTAGTAATTCAATGGCAAGCCCGCTTTTGTTTGTATTGAGAGGTGAAACCGTTACTGAGCATCCATCTGTCCTTATGTCATCAACTGTTCATTATGCAGGGCCCGGCATGTCCTTGTGGATCTGGGTCTGGTGCTGGAGGCTTTGGATCCGGACTCTGATTCGGAGCTCACCGTGGATTTGGATCCACCTGTCGCGGCGCCTGCGGCCGTGGCGCCGGCAACAATGGCTTCCCCGTTTGCTGCGACTGGCGGCATGACCGCTGCTTCGGCAGGCGAGCTCATGCAGATGGGCGGATGCTTCGGAGGTGACAGCAGCTGTGGGCAGCAGCAGCAGCAGCTTATTACGCCGCCGGCAGAGCTGCTGTCCTCACAGCACCCTGCTGCGGCGGCTGCACGGTTGGCAGCGGCGGCCGCAGCGAACGAAGTAGCGGCGTCACCGGTTCTGGCCAGCCGCTTGTATGCGGAGGAGGGCGAGCCCCTCCCAAGCCCGCACGGGCCGCTGGAAAGCGAGCTGCCGCGGCTGCTGGAGCGCCCGGCGTCGGGAATGCTAGAGCAGCTTAGGCACCTGCCATCGGTCCAATCGGCAGCAACAGCCGCCACGGCCGCAGCAGCCGGCTGCCCCGTTTCCGAGGCGGCAGGCGGTGAGGCCGAGATCCCAGTCGTCCACGCCACTGCCATGGGCAGCGCCAGCACCGGTTGCTGCGCGCTGGCTTGTCCAACTGTCATCGGCGGCGGTGCCGGCGGTGCAGACGGTGATGACGGGGCGGCGGTGGCGATGGAAGCGATTGCGCAGCTGCCACTCTCTGACCCAGGGCTTGGCTGCCGCCGGCTCGGCGAGGCCGGCGCCATTGCGGCGGTGGCGCCATCCGTTGAGTCCGCCATCCGACAGCACCAGGAGCAGCAGGAGCTGCAGGTGTTGCAGCGGCTGCTGCAGCACCAGCTAAACGAGGCCGCTGCCGCTGAAGGGGCACTGCCTCAGCAGCAGCAGCAGCATTGCCGGCTGCTGCAAGGGGCCGTCGAGCAGCACCTGCCGCCGCCGCCGCAGCAGCAGCAGCAGCAGCAGCAGCAGGAGCAGCAGCAGCAGCAGGAGCGGCCGGTGGCCACCCCGCCGCAGCGGGTCCCCACTACTGCCGCCGGCGCTGCACCCGCCTCCGGCACCTTCGCTATGGCTACACCGGCTGCCAGTAGGCACGGCGGTTGCGGCTCGGAGCGACTTGAGCATTCGTCACCCTTACCCACCAGCGTCTTGCTGAGCGACCTCACAGCCACGGAGGCCGCCGCCTTCCTCGGCTTCACGGCGAGTGTCGAGCTGGAAGGCGCCGAAGTCAGCGGCTGGTCGTCTGCGGGGCTGTGCCGTGTGGCCGGCAGTCGCCGGACCACCGCAAACGGCGCCGCTCTGCCGCAGGCGGTAGAGGTGGCTTCCTCAATGTCTAGGGGCACAGACGATGGTGCCGGAACTGCGGCGCCGCGTGTGTCCCAGCCGTCGGGTGTCAGCAGCATCCTTACCGAGGTGGAGCGGCAGCTGCAGCTGCAGCACCACCACCACCACCACCACCAGGAGCAGCCCGTGATGGGCGCCCTGTCGGCGGAGCCGCCCGCGGCGGCAGCGGGGCGTGCTGCTGCCGCTACAGCCAGTACCCATCGAGGCCCCTGCGAGGTCAGCAGCGGCAGCAGCAACAGCAGCAGCAGTGCGGCCAGGCTGCAGCAACAGCGCAAGCAGCAGCGCGAGCAGCTGCGTCAGCGTGCCGACGCGCTCGTCGTGTTCTTTGCCAACAGGTGGGTGGGGTGAAGTGGCCTCCTGATGCCTGCCTGCCGGTTGCTTTGCACTGCTGCTCGCAGCAAAGGTTGTGTACCACGCCGGCGCGAGGGGCTGCTTTTTGCCGTCTCCGTGTACCATACCCTTAGCCCTTTCGATTACTTTATGCGCAGGGGTTACACGCACTGTGCCGGTCTGGTCCTTGCGTATCTGCTGCGGAGAGAGGGCGTCAGTCCCGAGCTTGCGGACGCGATTTCCGGGTTTGGCGCTTCGCTGGTTGCGAGCCACAACAGCCGCAATGGTTCCGCACGTCAATGGTGCCACCAAGGGGCAGCAGCTCCGAAGGAAGGGCCGGGGGCTGGCCACGACGGCGAAAAGAAAGACCTGGCGGCCCAGCAGCTTGCAGATGCTGGCAAGGCGGCGGGCGCTTTCGCGCGGCTGTGTGCACGTGTGCGGCTGCAGTCGGGCGGCGTTGGGCTGCTGCACCACGCGGTGCGCTCCGGCAGCGCCCGTGCGGTGGAGTGGGTCCTGTGGGCCAGCCGTGCGGCAGGCGCGCCAATGGACGTCATGGAGCCAGGTGCGTGCGTGCGTGCGGCGGCCCATGCGTACATATAGTGTGCGTACCAGTATGTGCTGTGGTCCAGCTGCTGCTGCGGCTGGGTGACAACGCGCGCGCCTCGCTGCCAGGGCTCGCTGCGGCTGTAGCTAGCGGCTGCAGGCCTACCCGCCCACTCACTCATTCACTACTCACTCACTCATTTACTACTCATTCATTCATTCCTTCATTCACTGCTGCACGCAATGTACCATGCATGTATGTGTGACAGATGACCGCCGCGGCACAGACCATGCATGCCTCCATTGCCATGCCTCCCAGCAGCATAGCCGTATCACCACACCTCTCGCGTGCACGCACCGAGGATGCCCTCGCTCATGTGATTACATGCCTGTGCGTGCAGGCCCCGGCGGCGTCATGCCAGTGCACCTGGCGGCGCTGCTGCCCGACGGCGACGCCTCCGCCGCAGTCATGGAGTCCCTGGTGGCGCACACAGCCGCGGCCGCCGCCGCGGCGGTCACCCTGCACGCCGCTGCGCCGCTCGAGCAGCCGCAGCCGCCATTGCCCGCCGAGCAGCGGGAACTTCTGCAGCTGCAGCCGGAGCAGGAGTCGCCGGCTACTGATCACCTGCCTGCTGTGCACATACCACGGCAACTGCCGGAGCAGCCGCCGCTGCCCGAGAGCTTCTTTGCCGCGGCTGCAGCTGCGCCCATTAGCAGCGGTGGCAGCGTCGGCAACAGCGGCAATGGTGGCAGCGGCAGCCGCCGAAGCGGCAGTGGCTGTCGTGGCAGCCTAGGCCTCAAGGCCCTGGCCATGATGATGGGGCCTCCGCCCGCCGCCGCGTCAATGCAGCTCCAGGCCGCCGCCGCCGCCGCCGCCGCAGCTAGCTCGGGTGCAGCAACACCAGCCAGCTCGACGACTGTCGTGGCACGCTTGAGTGTCGAGCTAGAGCGCCTGACCTCTGCGGCGGCACCTGCTGCTGCCGGAAAGGCGGCCGCGGCGTCACCCGCCGAAGCGTTTCGCGCCAATGGCAGCGGTGAGCAAGCTGCTTTTGCCGCTGCTGCTGCTGCTGCGGCGGCGGCGGCGGTGGCTGAGCCCGGTGCTGCAGCAGCAGCTTGCCAGCCTGTGAACAGCCAACCAGTGGCGCAGTTGCAGGTCACGTCGCCCGCATCAAATAGCGGCTGCAGCAGCCGCGCGAGCAGCCGGGCAGCAGCAGGCTCCGGCCTCACACCGGACTGGGCGCCGGCTGCTGCTGCTGCTGCTGCCGCTGCTGAGAGCTTCGCTGCTGCCGCCGCCACCACTGCCGCCACTGGCGCCGCGGCGGCGGCTTTGCATGCCAGCGGCGAGGTGGTGGTGATGGGCAGTGCCTCCGCCGGCAAGCCTGACGACGCCCTGGGTGCCGAACTCCGCGACAAAGCGCTGCCATGCTCTCATTCATCAAGCCCTGCCGAGCCTGCAGCAGCTGCTCCCCAGCAGCCGGTGCCTGCGGTTCAGTACGGCGCAGAGCCGCCCGAGCCTGATGCCGCCAAGGCGGCTGCGATGCCAGGGGGGCAGCAGAGCAGCAACTGGAGTTTCGCCCTTGTGGTGGCAGTGCTGTGCTGGATGGTTGCAGCCGCCGGGGGTGTGGGCACAAGCAGCGGCCTTGGTGCGGCGCTGGCTGGGATTGCCGCTGTAGCGCTGGCGGCTGCTGTGGTGGCTGTGCTGTGTTAGCGTGGCTGCGGTGGGGTGGCTAGTGGCAAGGCGCAGATTGCTGCGGCGGCACTGCGAGCTGATGGGAGCGAGCTGAAGGGACGTGCGGCCGCCGCCGCGCGCGTTGTTGGGGCGTCTTGCATGCGCAACGAGCGAGGCACCTTGGTACTTAGTTTGTGAGACCACTGTCTTGTATACCTGCCAAAGCTGCCAAAGCACATCATATAATAACGGCCATGACGGCTGTTGCTACTACATGAACAACTAGAACAACTGAAGCACGACAAGATATTGGGGGGAAGGAGGGCAGGTGCATGTTCGCACTGGCCAAGCAAGCCGAGTAGCGAAACCTAGCTGGCGGAGGGCTAAACGTATGTCAAACGGTCCGCGTTGCGTGATGGCACTTTCGGTCGGGGTGTATGTCGATGTTTTCGCTGGGACAGCGCGCGTTGTATTGATTGCATGAACAGCCGCTTGGGTGGCATACATGCGGTGACGGCTTGCGTGCAAGCAACGCTCCGCCATCGACGATGAGTCGTAAAGTCGATGAAGGTATGGTGATGTGGGGGCTTGCCTACCTACCTGCTGCCATCCAACTGTGCAAACGCGCTCAGCATTAGGGACGCGCGCACGTTAGTTGCCGTATGTCCTTACGTGTGGCCTGTGTGGGGGGTTTATGTGCCCGGTCGTGTGTGATGAGGGATGTTTAATGAATTCATCAAATCTGGGCAGCCTCGCTACACAGCTCTTCCGCTCATCATGCATTCAACCGAATTTGCTGGAGAGCCAACCCGGAGGAGGAAGCGCCACGCATGGCAGTATGCGGACTCTTAATGTGAGAGCATGTGTGTCACGAATGCAAGAGAATGCAATGTTTGAGCACCTACGCAACATCATACCTGCTGCTGGCTGGCTCGGTAGACCGCTGTGCCATCGACAGCGTTCCGTTCTGTTCTTCAACGTATGCCCAGGATTGCGTCCGCCTATACTGGTGTGCCAGCGGCGCGTGTTACATGTGCATTTTCCCTTGTATTAATTGTCTGTTTGCATAAATGCCCCCGGATGGAAGAATCGCGTCCAACGGATGTTATCAAGAAGCATGGTGGTGTCGGTCTGAAGGAGGGTTGAGTCATGGCAAGGACGGATGGATGGCCTGCCGCACACATGTTGCTAACTAACACTGTGCAAATAATGCTGCATCAAATAAATGATATAATGCAACGAGCAAGCACGCGTGTCAGCTCAAGCAAAACACGTCTGCATCCCAAAGAAATTGTAGCGGATGCTTGGCATATGCTATGCTAGAGTACCGTCAACGAAACACAACGCACCGCCAAGAGGTCATTCACGGTTTTTCATCACCACTGATGAGCAGGCTCTAGGTGATACCTGCAAGGAGCGCATAATGAATGCTAAAGAATGCATACAACGTCATACGGCATGCCTACTTCCCACCGCTGGGTATGCGAGCCAAGTATGTGTGCGTGTGGAGTGGCACACGGTACACAAAGGCTGTCGGGATGCCAGAGACCAGACATGCGACGGTGCACTTAAAAATACAACCGCTGGTTGCACTGCTGCATCAAACGCGGCTGTAGCGCACGGCACCGTGGTTCATTCGCATTATGGCGGCGGTGCGTGGCCGTTTGAGTGTGTGGGTGGGTGTGGGTGTGCTTTGCTTGTATGTCAAGGGCGCGGGCGGCGGGTAGGCGCGGCAGGCACGGAGGCGCAGGCAGCAGTAGTGGTAGATAGTCAGCAGGCCAAGCACTCAGAGAGGGACATGCGTGCTGGCGATGACTCCCTGGCTGGCTACCGATGTATGTCGACCTGCAGCAGGCGGCCGCGCGTGAGCTGCAGTGGACACACAGCTACGTGCGCATGGCGGGATACACTGGATGGAGATTGCGTGGGTAATTAAGACACGCAACAAGAAATGTCCTCGACATGTGACCGCCATACAAAAAATGCGAGTTGGGTGCACGTGGGCGGCGGCGGGCACTCTCACAAGGCTTCGAACGTAATACTGGCGGCTGGATTTTCGAGCGAGCTTCTTCGTATGACCTTGCCGAACACGTGATTAATATTGCTTACGGCGTGATTTGTGAAAGCCCTTTGGTAGGTGGCGTTTCATCGTAGGTGGCGTGCCGGCTTGGTGAGAAGAGCACCACCTGAGCAAACGTGCGCAGTGCTGCGGCTAGCGCGGCCACTTTGAGGATATGGTGCCACGATGGTGTGATGCCAAGTGTGATGCAAGCCCGCTAGCCTGTGCGTTCTGTGCATTCTAAAGTGTTTGCAAGAGTTGATGGGCGTAGAGGCTTTGTGAGCTGCGAGGCTGTATGTAGGCGTGAGTGTAGGCAGGCAGACCCGGCAAGCAGCCGGCAACGTCCAGCAGCTGCTGCGGACAGCCAATCTGAAGGTATCTAACGCAATAGTTTGTGAGGAATGCGTCGTGATGAAGTTATGAATTACCAGACGCCTTTGTTAGGGCGGGCAAATGGACAAACTGCCTTGCCCGCGAGCACACGGAAAAAGAATCATTGCGTTCAGGGGTCTGGTGCGCGGACGGCGTGCCGAAATGGATCGCTCTGCAAGAAACGCGTCCATCTAATCCATCTGATTGACTAGATTGACCTGAAACTGACCTCCACTGCTCCCACTGGTCCTCCGCGCGATGGTGTAAAGTACAGAGGGTCGGGGTTGGCCCGACCCTCTTGTGCCTTTGTCACCGGGGAGCTCCTCGTGAGCCCGGGCTCGTACAGCCCCCAGCTTTCCACCCACGGTCAGCATCCAGTCCCCAGTCCGGCCTTGACCTGGCCCCTGCAGCGCCAGCATTTTCCCACCTGCAGCGCCCCCAATGTCCCTGTCCCCTGGTCCGCTCCCTCCGTCCCATGTGCCTCATTCAGCTCCTCTGCCCTTGGCAGCAGCAACCACCCATCCACCAGCACAGCCTCTTCCAGCAAACGTCTCCCAGCCAAAACTCTGCCAGTCCTTGAAACATGACCGAAAACACGACCGACAGCTTAGGGCGTCCCTTCCGAAGTTGCAGCTTTTCTCCTCTTTATCAGCTACGCTTCCTCACCTCCGGTTGTGATGTTGGCGTGTTGCACTGCATTCGTTCGCCCGCCATACCGTACACATCGGGCCCCTTCTTCTGCCTTGCCGCGCCCTGTTTTTGCCCTTGCTTTGCACACTGTCGCCCGGCCACTGTCTTGCTGCACGCCGCTCGCATTAACTTGACCCTCGGCCTAGCGCTCATCGGTGGACGCTGGACTCCTGCCTGCAGGTGCGACGCTGCCATCTGTCTCGCGCTGCGTGGCGTCGCATTGTGTGTGGTGGCATCGCCTGGCCGGGCGCCCGGAGCGTGAGGAATGCGCAACAGCAAAACGCTCCAGCAACATCGGCCAGCTACCTCAGTCGGTACAGTCACAGCGCGCAATTTTGCCTCTGTCCCGACTGCTCATGTATTTACGGTATTTGGGGGTTGGGTTCTTCTGACACTCGAGGGACGCCGCACACCTGTTCCCTTGCTTGCATTACCGAGAGGGTCGGGGTTGGTCCAGCGAGGGAGCGAGGGGCCGAGACGCCCGCCACACACGCATGTGGCATGTTGCATTGCTGCAGAGCCGCTGCGCATCTGCTGTTAAGCTCGAGTTGCTGCTAGAATGCTTCGCTTAATTTGTAGCATGCCAAACGCTGTAGCTCCGCGATAAACAGCTCGTTTGTTCTCTTCTTTGGCCACGCGGACAAAACACTGAATTGCGCATTCCGTTGTGTCAATCGAATGAGATAGCTTGTTAATACTTTCTTATTAGCGTGTGTTGGTGCAGGAGTCGGGGCCTGGCTGTTTAAGACGCTGGGCCCCACCAAAGTAGTATGCGAACGCAAGAATTTGTAAAATGCAAGACATGTAATGCGCATCGGCTGCTGGCAGCGGCTTGGTGGCTCGTCCTCGTGCTCGCGTTCCATAATGGCGCGCCATCAGCTCGGGCGGCGATTCGCGCTCGGCATGCCTGCATACCGGAGGCCAGCATCGCTAAGATGATGGGGCATCACCCAGACTGCGTCGAGCTCATAGGTAGGTGTCGCGACCAGTCCCGTCGAGGTGGACGGTTGGACTGCGAGCCAGCACACCGCCCTGTCCGCGGGAAGGGGCGGGGTTCGGCTTCCTAGCCCGAAGAGCAGAAGAGGGCATGACAACGTCCCAACGGAGGTGTAGGGGATGCTTGGGGCTCGCGTGTAGAGCGCTCGGGGGTGCATGGGGTTTGGCGGGCGCACAGGCGTGTTTCTGCGGCGCCTGACAGCGTGCGCGCAACGACATGGGCTACCCAACGCCCAGTCCCACAAGCCCAGGCGATCCGCGGCTGCCGCTCCCACACACGAAAACTCTGCACGACAAACCCTTGCAGATGGCCCGACCTGCACCGAGGAGAGCGTCCGGGACGACGGCTGTGAGGACCTGCGCGTGCGCAACTTCACGGCCTGCGGCACAGTCGTGTACAATGAAGTGGAGGACCCGGAAACAAGTGGCGGCAGCAGCGCCGCCGCCGCCGCCGCGGCGGCGCTGGCAGCGGCGGGAGTCCTCAAGGCGGATGCGCCGGCAGGAGGCGGGGTGCGCACCTTCTCGCACTGCGGGTTCGGGGCGAGACCTGCGGGCTCGCCGTGCAACGGCGGCCGCCGGCCGCCTGCTGAAGGCAAGGCTGCAGCCGAGGCTGCCGCCGCCAGCGCAAGTCGGACTCAGCAGCAGCAGCAGCAGCAGCAGCAGGAGCCGCCGTATGAGTGCGGCGCCGGCAGCTTGCGCGGCATGTGCATTCCGGCGGGCTCGGATGCGCCGGAGCATGAGCAGTGTGTGGAGTGGGCGTGCGAGAAGGGCCTGTGCGCGATGCCGGTGAGATGAGGGGGCCGGCGCCGCTTCGCCCTCGGTATGGCCGCGCCTTCTGAGGCACTGTGTTGGCATCGGGAGGGGGGAGGGCGGGCAGGTACGACTGATCCGCACGATTGCATCGGTCCAGTATTAGCTAGCTGCCCACTGCCATGTGTGCTGTGGCCGGCGGCGCCACGGACACATGTCGCGGCCGTGTAACGCAGGTGCCTGTTAACGAGGGCGGCGCCTGCGAGCCGGCCGGCGCCGCGCCGCTACCCAGTGAGTGCCAGCAGCGCGTGTGCCGTGGTGGTCGGTGCCTGGTGGAGCCCCTGCCCGACACCACACCCTGTGGGCCGCCGCCGGGGCCGTGCGGCGAGCACCACTGCATGGCGGGCGTGTGTGTGCTGGCGGCGGAGGAGGACGGAGTGATCTGCGGCCCCAGCTCCGCGTGTGCGGACCAGGTCAGTCGGTGGGTGGGTGCGTGCGGGCGGGTGCGGCGGTGGGTGTGGCGGCGCCTCTTGGTGCGAATGGGTGCGCCCAGTCAGCGGCTGCTAGCAACGCAGCTCAGAGCTGCTAGCGAGGTTGGTACCGTACTGCACGCTTGTTTGCTGGGCCCTCTGCGAGTGCGGGGCCGCTCTTGGGCGGCATGAATGGCTGTATTTGTGTCTCAGCGAGCTGCCCGTGGATGCGGACGGCGCTTTCAGCGGTGTCATGTGCCGCACGCAACGCACGCGAGTTATGGGGTCACTGGCCTCTCACTGACCCTCCCGTGGGCGACCCATGGACACGTGCCGTGCCGCAGGTGTGCCAGAATGGCCAGTGCGTGGAGGAGCGGCGGCCAGACGGCAAGGTGCGCGCGTGCGTGGGCCTGTGGGTGTCCCTACTGACTGCACCTGACACACGGCGCGCGTGCCGACTCCGGCACGAGCTTTGCAACCCATTGCTGCACACATCGATGCACACACATTCCTCTGCCGCCGAGCCGAGCCTACCGACGGACACATGGGCTTACCCGACCAGAGCTTACCCGCGCCGCGACTGCTGACCTGGCAGCTTCCTTCCTTCCCCCGGGGCCCCCCGCGCCCCCCGACCCGCGCCCACCCACCCACCCGCAGCTGTGCTGGCATGTTCCCGGCGACTGCCCTCGCACGTGCGCCGCTGGCAAGTGTGTGCCTTGCAGCTGCGGCCCCGCGTACGCCTTCTGGGCAGGTGCGTGCCGCAGGCAACACACGTTCACGCCGTCCGTCCACGCGGTCTATCGCGCCGAAACGCGCACACACACACACACACACACACACACACACACACACACACACACACACACACACACACACACACACACACACACACACACGCGCACAAGCGTCTCCCGGCTTACCAGGCGCGCCCCCGGCAGGCCGCAGACAGCTGAGTCCAGTCAAGAGTGCGCGGATGAATGTAGCCTTCCCACTTGGGCGCCCCGGTCTCTGCAGGTCGGCAGTGGGTGCCCGGCTTTCAGTGGACGCCATTTGCGGAAGACTTATCTGATGGCAGGTGCGTGCCAGGTGGTTATTACTTATTAGTCAGGGTTAGCCCGTGGTGCCGCCAGCCTGGCAAACAATGCAGGAGGCGGCTCAAGTAAGCACCCAGTGGACATGTGCAGGACAATTGTGAGGCGTGCACGCAGCCAGGATTGCCCGGAAAAAAACCAGCCCACAGAAATCGCATACGCGCGCATGCACGTGCGCCCTGCCATGTCGTACCGTAACCGTACCGTACCGTACCGCAGCTTTGGCGGCTACTTCAACCTGCTGGCCGAGGAGCTGGACATCCCGCCCATACAGCTGCCGTACGACGGCGAGTACGACAGCGCCTCACGCTACGCCGCCGAGTCCGCCATCGTGGTGTGCAGCCGCTGCCGCCTAAACATGGCGCTGCAGCCGGGGCCCAACATGGTGCAGGTGGGTGCTGGTGGGTGGGTGGGTGGGTGGGTGGGTGGGTGGGTGGGTGGGTGGGTGGGTGGGTGGGTGGGTGGGTGCTGGTGGGTGGGTGGGTGCTGGTGGGTGGGTGGGTGGGTGGGTGGGTGGGTGGGTGGGTGGGTGGGTGGGTGGGTGGGTGGGTGGGTGGGTGGGTGGGTGGGTGGGTGGGTGGGTGGGTGGGTGGGTGGGTGGGTGGGTGGGTGGGTGGGTGAGTGGGTGGCAGTGAGTGGATGGGTGGGGGGGGGAGCTAGCTAGACTTGGAGGGTGCCAGTGCCATCGTGGTGGTGGGGTAGTTCATTCCAGAAATCAGAAGCGAAACGGGGGGCCCGGTGACGTGTGGTGATGGCGGCGTGTGGTGATGGCGTGTAGTGGAGATGGGGGGGCTGTGTGCCGTACACGTCCATGCAGCGCCCGACAGCCCGCCGCTTTCGAGCGAGTGACTCTCCGTGGCTCGGCGGGCTTGGCTGCGGAGACGAACGGACGGCACGGACGTGCCGATGTGACCGTGACGTGTGCCGACTGCAGCATCCATCAGCTGATCATTCGCTTGCCCGCAATTACGCTGCAATGACGCTGCGTTGCCTGTAGGACGGCGCTGTGCTGACTGGGTCAGTGGGGCTGGCCGCCAGGTGCGTGTGCGTGTGCGTGTGTGTGTGTGTGTGTGTGTGTATGTGTGTGTGTGTGTATGTGTGTGTGTAACAACGGGTGTGTGTGTGTGTGTGCTGATGAGCTACGCCGATGCGTGGTTCCACGGGGCCACTATTGCAAGTCTTTCGCCCCTCTGACCCGATTCCCACCCGCACCCACTCACCTCTCCTGCCCTTCTGCCTGCCTGCTCCCATCACCACCACCATCACCACAACGCGCGTGCCCTTCGTCTTCGCGTTCGCCGTCGCGCTACCTGGTGCGCCGTCGTGCAACGTACGACAGCCCCGTGCGCGGTGGCACGTACGTGACCCTGGACGTGGTGATGTACCCCAACCTCACACACCAGCACCTGCTACTCGGCTACCACCCCTGGGCGTCTGTCATGCCGCCGCCGCTCACCACGCCGCACAGGTGCGGTGGCCAGAGGGCCGGGGCGGCGGCATGTGGTTCCCGTCACTCCTTTCCCTGCTGCCGGCCGACGCCCGCGCGTGTACTCGGTTCGGCCTATGTTTGTTTGCTGCGTCATTCGTGCGCCCGGCACAACCGTCATCGCGCAGGCTTCTCCCTTCTGTGCCCAGCCCGTTTACCTGCCAACCCACCCACCCACCTGCCTACCTGTTGCTGTGCAGGTGGGGCGACCTCAGCGGCAGCCGCACAGGGGTGTACTCGCGCTCGCCGCCCGCCGCCTCCGCCTTCAGCTCAGGCGGCGACAGGGTGGACGGCAGCCAGGGTCGCGGCCTACTGCCTCAGCCTATGCGCCACCACTCGGCCTGGGCCTTCGTGCGGCGGCGACCGGCGCACTGGGGCTTCACCACACATGAGCAGGTGCGCGGTGTGGTGTGTGGCGTGTGTATGCGGTACGCGTGCAAATATGGTATGTTAAAACACTGTATGTCGGCGATAGGCGTTAGGATTATGGACGCGTGCACGCGCCAGTGCTCACCAGCCGCCTGTCTGCGATGGGCAGCCTCACCACGATCGCCCTGCCCCCATCCCTTTTGACGTTGTTTCTGACGTTGCTGCTGCTACTGCTGCTACTCTGCTACTGCTGCTCGTGCTGCTTCTGCTGCAGGTCCGCTCCGTGTTCGTGGGGCTGCACCTGCTGGTGGCCAGCTGCATCCGCGGGGCGCCGCTCATGTCCACGCCGAGCAGCGGCAGTAGCAGCAGCAGCGGCAGTAGCAGTAGCAGTAGCAGTAGCAGTAGCAGTAGCAGCAGCAGTGCCACACGCAGCGGTGGCGGTACCGCTTGGGGCCACGTCACAGGCGGTGCGGCCGGCGCCGCCATGGACGGCAACAGGCAGGGGGCGGTGGCGGCGGCGGGGCCAGGCGCGAAGGCAGCAGGCGCGAGTGGCGGCGAGGCGGCAGCGGGCTCTCTCGGGAGCGAGGAGGGCATGAGCCAGCGCGGCCTGTCGGGGTCGGGGTCAGGTGCTGGCAAGGAGGCGGGGCGGGCTGGGGACAAGCCCGGGCCAGCGGCTGCAGCTGGGGGGCAGGGCGGAGCCGGACCGGACGGGGCGTTGGCAGGGACGGAGCCCGCAGGCGCGGGCGGGAGGCGGACGCGATTCGGAGCCACAGCCGGGGCGGGCGCGTAGGCCGGAGGGCTGGATGCGGCTTTTAGTTCACTTCGAATGAACCTTTGTTTCACATGATGCCGGTCGAAGGCCGGCGTGCGACCAAAGCTACCGTATGCACGTTTGTGTGTTTACCAAAACCAAACGGAACATGTGTGTGTATATGTCTTATGGCGAGGTGCTGACTGCCGACCAAAGCTATTCATATGGCTATTCATATGTTTTGTGGTGAGGTGCTGGCTGGTGGTGGCTTCCAGGGATGTCGCTGCGCCCGCTGCAGCTGTTGCTGGGCGCAACTAGGCGGGTTGCGTCGATCGACATGTTTCTACAAGGCCGTGTTGCGGGCTAACATCTCCCTGATGAAAGGTTGGCGCAGTTCCTTGGGCACTGCTGGTCGTCTACGCGAACATGCGCCGGTTTCAATTATGCTGGAGGTTCGCATGGTCTTAGCAACTTGGCCATTCGCATTCTAGTGATTCAAATGGCGGCCATCTTGTTGAGAGGAACCAATCAAGCAACCCAGCACGCCCCCTTGCCGTGTGGGGTGCACAATGGTTCAAACCGTACACCCAACGTCAAGCCTTGGGCCCTGCCACTCAAATGCCGCGGTGCCGCCCCACTTGAGGCACATCTCTTTCCGCCACCTCGCCCATACGTTCGACCCCAGCGGCAGGGGCCGCCCCCGCCACGTTAGGGGCTCCACTACCAAGCACACGACCTACAGCAAGCGTGTGTCTGTCCCGCCTTCGCAACGTCCTCGACTACATGCAGTCGCGAGCTCAGACACTATGGCAGCGCCATGGTGCCGGCTCGCAACCCAACCGTATGCCCCCTGCAGACTGGCGCTCTGCACAACACGAATTACAATTGAACCCGCCATGTGCCAGCACAGATGCAGTAGCCCAATACCCCCGTGGCTGAGGCTAAACCTTATCGACGCAAGACATCCGCAGCCCTCCGCCGTGGGCACTTCTGCACCACACTCGGGCTCAGCGGCGCCCGCCCTGCCACCGCCGCCGCCGCGGGCCCCTGCCGCCGCCGCCCGCCCGGACACAGGTTTCCTGGTGCTGCAAGCCCTCCTCCCAGTACTGCTGCCTGCAGGCGGTGCAGCAGCAGTAGGTCATCATGGCCCGGCAGCGAGGGCAGGGCCCCGCACGCTCTGGCGGGATTGCGGCACTGGGTGTCACGCCTTACAGAGGTACCATGAGGCCAACTTCGACCCGGTCAACGTCAACTAATCTTTCCGGTTGCCACCAGCGCAAGCGGCACTCATAAGCTCCACGCGACAAGCTCTACAGTGCAGGCGCCAAGACGCAATTAATTACGTTCTCCAACACGCCACACCTGCGGCTGCTGCTGCAACTCACACAATTCAGCCGGCGCTCCATGCACACTAGCGCCATGCACACGAAACACACGTCATCTCCGCCGCTTTCCCGCTCAGTCCGAGTCGGAGTCGCTGACCAGGATGCGAGACAGGAGCCCCACGGCGGCGTGCGCCGGCCGGGCAGCAGCATTTGCGCCCACGGCTGACACGACGGTTGCCTCGGTCATGGCGCCTACCCCAACGCCACCGGCGCCCGCCGCTGGGCCGCTCCCACCGGTGGCGACGGCCGGAGCAGCAGTGGAAGCAGTCGCAGCGC
The DNA here is from genome assembly GCA_016834595.1 of Chlamydomonas schloesseri. Lineage (NCBI taxonomy): Eukaryota > Viridiplantae > Chlorophyta > Chlorophyceae > Chlamydomonadales > Chlamydomonadaceae > Chlamydomonas > Chlamydomonas schloesseri. Next base: position 510,971 of record JAEHOD010000016.1, read on the forward strand.
GCGCAGTGAGCGCGGCAGCCGTTGCGCCAGGCGCGGCTGCGCCGCGGCCCCCCAGCACCCTCGAACCAGCGGCGGCGACAGTGGGCGGCACCGCCTCCGCCTTTGCCTCCGTCTGAAGCGCCACCGTGGCAGCAGCAGGCATTCCGGCGCCACCACTTCCTGCAGGCCCTTCTTGCCCCCCAGGCGCTCCCACTGCTCGTAATAACTGACTAGCGCTGCTGTTGCTGCTACTGCCCGCCGCGCCCCCTCCGCCGCCGGCGCCGCCCCCTGCAGGCATCAACCCCGCGTATCGTGCTGCAGCCAGGTCCGCCAGTCGCCGCTTGCGTACTGGAGGTTGCGGCGGTGGCGGCTGCGGCTGCTGCTGCTGCTGCTGCTGCTGCACCGGCTGCAGTTGTTGCTGCTGCGGTGGCTGCTGCTGCGGCTCCGGCCGCTGCAGAGGCGCTGCAGGCGCCGGCGAGGGCCCAAGCGCTGCGCCTGACACAGCAGCGGCGGCAGGCGCTGGCGCTGGCACCCGCCCAGCAGGCAGCGTCCGCCGCGTTGCTGGCGAGGGGCCAACGGCCTCCCCGCCCACCAAACCCGCCGCTGCCTCTCCTCCTTCCACAGCCACAGCTGCCGTTGCTGCACCCGCTGCTGCGGGCCCTGCTACTGCCTTCCCGGCTACAGCCACGGGCTCCTGCTGCACCACTACGCGGGTGAAGATGTCTCCGAGCGGCTGGGGCTGGGGCTGGGGCTGCTGGTGCGGCCGGTCGGACCGCTTCGGCGTTCCGCCGCCCCGCCGCTGCCGCTTGGGCCTCGACACGCCCGCCTCTGCCTCCGCGGCCGTGACCTCCTCGTTCACGAAGCCCTCATCTCCGTCCTCCTCCTCCTCTTCCTCCACGGCCGCCTCCTCGGCATCCTGCTGCCCCTGCGCCGGCGGCTTCAGCTTGCGGGCCGGCACCGGTGGCGACTTGGCAGCAGCGGCGGCGGGGCGCTTGCGCGGCACCGCCCCCCCGTGCGGCCCCTTGCCTTGCGGGGCCTCTGCCTGCCCGGCTCCATCCCCCTCAGACCGGGTGCCCCCGCTGCCCCCCCTGCCCTCGCTGCGCCCGCTGCCCGCGCCCTCACTGTCGCTGGAGCCTGGGGCTCCCGCAGCCACTGCAGCCGCTGCAGCCGCGGCGGCGACGGCAGCCGCAGCTTTAGTGGCGGCGCGCCGCCGCGGCCGGGCTGTGCTTGCCCCTGGCGAGGTCGCAGGCACTGCTGCCTCCTCCTCCCCCTCCCCCTCCTCCTCCTCCTCGCCGCCCTCCTCAGCCGCCGCCGCCGCCACCCCCCCAGCTGCCTTCGACACGGCACCCCGCCCACCGCGGCCGGCGCCGCGGCGCCGCGCAGCGGGCCCCGCCTTCCCTGCTGCAACAGCTCCCCCGGCCTCTGGCTCCGCCTGCTCCTGCGCCTCATGCCCCCCATCCTCCCGGCCTCCACCGCCGCGCGCGCCCCTCCGTCCGCTGCGCCGTGCCAATCCCCGCTGGGCGGCGTGACCGCCTTTAACGGGCGTCGCCTCTCCCTCCTCCTCCTCCTCGTCCTCCTCTTCCTCCAACTCCTGCGCCTCGCCGCCGCCGCCGCTGCCGCCACCCGTCTCGTCAGAGACACGCCGCCGCCGGCGCCCGCCGGCCGCGCCCCTGGCCGCGGCCTGGCTCCCACCGGCCACGCGGCGCGCGCTGCGGCCTTGGCCTCGGCCTCTCCCTCGCCCACGTCCCTTCCCCACGCTGTCGGCGCCGCGGTCGCCACTGCCGCGCGCATCCACACCCGCCGCCGCCGCCGCCGCCGCCGCGCCGCCGCCACGCGTCGCGCCTCCTGAACCGTATGTCGTCGTGCTGCTGGACCCGCCGCCACCGCCGCCGCTGCCGCCGCTGAGCGATACCGTGCCAGTGCCGTCGGTCGTGCCGCCGTCGGATCGGCTGTCGCCGCCGCCGTCAGAGGACAGCCGCTGGCGGCGGCGCCGCCGGCCGCTGCCTCGTCCTAGCTTGGCGAGTTGGTCAGGACCCGGCAGCGCAATGTGGAAGCGCTCCCAGGGCCAGTACCTGATGAACTCATCTGGCGGCGGCGCCGGCGCCGCCGCCACCGCCGCCGCCGCCGCCGCCTCAGCTGCCACCGTGCCAGCCGCTCCCGTCATCGCTGGGGCAGCCGCCGCGGGCGCACTGGGAGCTGCAGGCGCAGCCGTAGGCCCTGGTAGGGGCGCACCTGCCGGCGGCGGCACGGAGCCACGGCCGGCTGCCGCTGCAGGGGCGGCGGCTCCCCCGACCACAGCGCGGTCGCCGCCGCCGCCGCCGCCGCCACCGCTGCCGCCGCCGCCGCGCGTGCCGCCGCCCTCGTCCTCGGAGCCGCTGTCCTCCAGCCCGACCAGCGACGTCCACATGTTGGCAAGGGTTGCCGTGGCAGTAGCAGCTGCAGCAGGAGGCGCGGCGGCAGGGCCGGCTGTAGCAGCACGCGCCGCTGCTGCGCCGCCACCAAAGCCCGCCGCCGTGCCGCCTGCGGGTCCCGTCGTGGCCCCAGGCGCAGCTTCCACCTTGTAACCCGGCACCCCGCCACCCTCAGCAGCACCTGCAGCTGCACCTTCACCTCCAGCTGCTCCTGACCTGGCAACAGCCGGCCCTGCCGCCAGCTGCCGCTCCGCCGGCGGGCGGATGCGCGGAGGGTACTGCAGCTCAGACAAGCAGCCCACCGCCGCCGCGCGCCCCAGCTCATCCAGCGCCTCCTCCTCCGCCTCCTCCTCTTCAGGCTCGGTGCCGTCGTCCTCGGCCTCAGGGCCGTGCGGGAGGTAGGGGTCCCTGCCGGCCTTAGCAGCAGCCGCCGCCGCCGCCGCAGCCGCCGCCCGGCGCTGCTCGCGCGCCGTGCGCCGTGCCGCGGCTGCCGCTGCAGCCGCTGCGGCCGCGGCGGCGGCGTCCTCGGCTCGCTTCAGGGAGTCGCGTACCCACCTGCACATGCACGTTTTGCATTTACAAGGCGGTCGATGCATGGGCCTGTTCAAGGCGCGCAGCACACCAGCTTATGCCCCGACCCCAAGCCCGAGCCCCTCCTCATCCATCCACATGCCGCAAGCCCCCTCCCCCAAATCCCCACCCCGGCCGGTCCACGCACACACCCACACACGTACCCACGCACGTACCCACACACACACACCCACACGTCCGTAATCGCACCGCACGCATTGTCCTATGTCTGCTGCTCTCTCCCTTGTGATCTCTAACACACACCCACACACGTACCCACACACGTACCCACACACGTACCCACGCACACACCCACACACGTACCCACGCACACACCCACACACGAACCCACGCACACACCCACACACGTACCCACACACGTACATACCCACACACGTACCCACGCACGTACCCACGCACACACACCCTCTCCCACCTCCAGTCCACCAGCTGCACCGCCCCCACCGCCTCCACCACCTCGGTGCTGGGCCGCTCCAGCGCCGCGCGGATGAGCGACAGGCACCGAGCCTGCGCCGCGGGCAGCCCCGAGCCCCCAGCTGGCGCTGCCGCCGCCGCCCCGTTTCGGCCGCCGCCCTCCGCTGGCGCCGCCGCCGCCGCCGCTGCCGCTGCAGCGTCCTCCGCCGCCTCCGCCTCCGCCTCCGCCTCCGCCTCCGCCTCCGCCTCGGCGTCCTCGTCTTGGGCGCAGGCGGCCATGTCGATCAGTGCCTCAATCACCTGTGGGTGGGCGCGGCAGGGACAGGGACGGGGATAAGTATTAGGGCAAGGATAAGATAACGACAAGGACAAGGACAGGGTACGGCGTGTGTGCGCGCGCCACGCAACCGCGACCACACACGGGCCCGGCTGCTGGCCAAATGGCTGTGTTATAGCATCCCAGCCCATGGCGATGTGGATGACATCCCGCTTGCAACCGTGTCCCCCTCCCTCCGTCACTGTCTCACACCATGCGTCTCACACCATGCGTCTCACACCATGAGCGTGCCTCACCTGCTCGGGGCTGAATTCGCGCGCGCCGCCGCCCGCCACCCCCGCCGCCGCCGCCGCCGCCGCCAGCGCCGCCGCGCCCGGGTCCCGCTCGTCCACTCCGTCGTACAGCACCAGGTGAGTCACGCGATCGTCCCACATATCAACCACCGTGCCGCCGTTGCGCACGACGGCGGCCTTGAGCGCCTGGGGTGAGGGTGTGGGTGGGTGTGGGTGGGTGGGTGGGTGGGTGGGTGGGAGGTTCCAGGTACGAATAGCTAGGTACTGTAGTGAAGTTGCAGACAGGTGGCGGGGGGACATGACCGGAGCGTAACCTGCCGTCATGATGGGTACTGCTCCCCGACTGCCCCTCTCCCTCCCCCCACTTGGCGGCCCGCCCCCGTCCTGCGGTCCTGCCTCACCTCCACCCGGTCACGTGCCTCCAGCTCCGCCCAGCGGTGCCCCGCCGCCACCGCCGCCGCCACGCCTGCCATCAGGCCCCCCGCCTCCGCCTCCGCCGCCTCCCCCTCCTCGTCGCCCGCCGCCGCCCCCCAGCCGCGGCGCTGCAGGCCGGGCGGCTGTAGCGGCATGAGCGGCTGCAGCTCCAGGAACAGCAGCCGCAGGCCCAGGAACATGGACCCAGGGGACGGCTTCTCGCCCACGTCCCGGATCTCGTCCCGGATCCGCCGTGCCACGTCATCCAGCGTCTCGTACAGCGCTGCCGTACATGTCGTACATGCACATCAGCACATGCGCGTGTCGTCAGACCGTTGGTCGTGAGGCGCGGGTGAGGTCGCGGGGCATGTAGAAACAGGCATGGTCGCGGGAGCAGCCACGGTGTGTGCGTGTCCACTGAGAGCGGTGAGCGAGCCCCAACACTGCCGTACGCTGGGGGATGGGGGGGGGCCAAACCCACCAGACATGTGCGGTACTTTGTCAGCCGTCCCCAGGCTCACTCACTCGTGCGGCCGTCCGGGTTGCGGCGCGCATCCGCCTGCCGCGCTCGCCGCCGCGCGCGCGCCGGCATGGCGGCCGCCGCCTCCAACGCGCCGCGAGCCGCCGCCACAGCCGCCGGCGTCACGTGCCTGCGGCGTGTGCGCGCGCCAAGCAACGGGCTGCTATGATAAACACAACGCGGAGCGCAATGTACGCTGGCACGCGTGCTGTCATGCTCTCAATTCAGCGATGCAATGCGATGCGATGCGTGGGGCAGTCGGCCTATGATGACCAAACAATCATGCCACATGCCAGCACGCAGGCCAGCAGCAACTGCTGTGTGTACCGTACGCGCCGCGGATTTAAGCATGGGCCGGCAAAGTCACGGACCATACACAACAGCCGTACATCAGCTGGGCACGCACGCAGCCAGGCACGCGCCCGGGTCCCCTCGGTCGGCTGGCTTTGGTTTCTGGAATGAACTACCACCCACCAACCCGCCCACCGGGTCAGCAACGCCTCCAGACCCTCGGCGGTGAGGGGCTGGTAGTAGGGGCTGCCGTGCGCATCCACGTCCGCGGCGTGGCGCTGCCGCGTCTGCGAACGAGATGGGAGGGACGGCGTGGCGGCGGCGGCGGCGGCCGGTGGGGTCAGATGGGCGCGTAGCGGCTGCGTGAGATCCCAACCTCCCCTGCGCGCCTTGCTCTCCCGCCGGCCCTTAGCCCGCCCGGTTCCCTTGCTAGCCCCCAAATCCATCCATCCATCCATCCATCCTTCCTCGCATTAGCAGCCACAGCAGCAGCCGCAGCCGCACCTGCGGGCAGATGCTCCAGGCCAGCTCGGGCGGCGGCGGCTCCAGCAGCGCTCCGCGCTCCGCACAGGCGTCCAGCCACTCGGGCCGCAGCAGGTCGGCCTGGGCCGACACCGCACCCAGCCAGGCGTCCGGCGCGGCGGGGCAGACGGCGGAGGAGAAGGCGGGCGGCGCCACCGCGGGAGGCGCTGAAGGCGCTGCGCCTGTGGCTGCGGAGGAGGTTGCGATGGCAAGGGTGGCCTGTGTGAGCTGCTGGGTGCTGTGCTGGTGCTGCGGCTGGGAGGCGAGGGGCCCGGAGGTGGCGGCGGGCGGCAGCGCGGTGCGGGAGGTGGTGGCGGCGGCGGCGGCGGCGGCTGGGCGCGGCAGGTCCCAGCGGCCCACGATTACGTAGGAGGTGGCCTGGGGCTTGTCGGGTGGCACCTGCGTGCGTGCGTGCGTGCGTGCGTGCGTGAGGTGTGATACCGTAGGTGTGTGGATGACTGGGCAGGGCAGGGCAGGGCAGGGTAATACTACCTACGTGGTACGGTGGAAACAAGCCCGCCCTCACGCTCACCACATGCAACACCCCACACCCCACACACGCCACACACACTCTTACGTAGTTTGCGGACTCTCGGCCGCCCAGCCGCCGCACCAGCGCCGCCAAGCGCGGCCGCAGCCCCGGCGGCCGCTCGCAGGCGCGCAGGTGCACCCAGCGGCCCCGCAGCAGGTCGTTGTCCACCGCCACCTGCGTGTGTGTGTGTGTGTGTGTGTGTGTGTTAGAGATCACAAGGGAAAGAGTAGCAGACAGAGGAGAGTGGTGTGTGTGTGTGTGTGTGTGTGTGTGTGTGTGTGTGTGTTGGTAAACGGAAACGGAGAGGAATCCCAGAGGAGAGTGGTGCGTGTGTGTGTGTGTGTGTGTGTGTGTGTTAGAGATCTTAAGGGGAAAACAATCAAAGCAAAGACCGTGTGTGTGTGTGTGTGTGTGTGTGTGTGTGTGTGTGTGTGCGTGGGGGGTATTATGTGGTGTGGACGTGTGGTGGAAGGACTATGTGTGGGGTGAAGAACGGGGATCGGCACGTGAGGAGAGCGGGGTTTGGCTTTGGTGACATGAGGAGATACGTGTGCAGGCGCATGACGTGGGTGCGGTGAGGAGGTAGGCAGGGAGGATCGCAGCCGCCCCCCCCCCCTCGGAGCAAACGCAGCCGCCCCCGCAGCCCCCGCAGCCGCCGCACACCATCATCATCACCACCCCCCAGCCTGCCGCACCACCCTCCCCTCACTACCCACATGCGACACGTCCAAGGGCTTGAGGTGCAGCGGCACACGCGCCACCGCCATCTGCCGCGCCGCCGGCCCGCCGCCGCCCCGCCGGCCGCCCGGGCCGCTATTCCAGCGCCCGCCGCCGCCGCCGCCGCGCTGCGCCGTGCCGTCGGCCAGGTTGCCTGCACGTATACACACACACGAGTGCAGCGGCAGCAGCGGTGCGCGTGTGTGACCAGCAGTGCTGGGCCTGAAGTCCGGCGAACCACGACGACCACATGGCACAGTCGGACCCAGCGCTCCCTTTCCCTTTCCCTTTGCTTGCGGCGGCGGATCTAGACGACGACCACCACCACACGGCACGGTCCCTCCCTCCCCGTCCTCCCTCTCCCTCCCCGCTGTGTCCGGCCGCCGAGCTCGGGTGGCATTCCTAGTCGCCGGCGCACCCAGCACGTCTCCTTTGACCGCTTTCACCTAACGAGTATTGTGTTGCACCCCCTCCGTCGCATTTTCTTAACCCGGCTCCCTTTAAAGTGTTTGTTTTGGGCTGGTGACCACACCCCGCCCTCCCTGCCCTCCCTCTCCCTCCTCTCCCGCCCTCCCTCTCTCTCGCTCTCGCCCTCACTCTTGCGCTCCGCCACCAGGCGGTCCAGTTCGTCGACGCTGTTGGCGGCGGCGGGGCCCTTGTCCGCCCGCACGGCCGTCACACGCGGGAAGCGCAGGCTGTAGCGGCTCGCGAACACCGTGGACTGGATGGTGCGGACTGGTGTTGTTAGTAGACGTAGAAGGGGGGGCGGGGGGGTGGGTTACACGCGTTGGAGTTACAAGAAGAAGGCGTAGCCAGTGGTGGGGTGGGGAGGGCGGGGAGCAGGGGGGGCATCACGACGTCCAGCCAAAGAGCGGGGAAAGAAAGGCGCACGGGCGGAAGGTTTATCATTATCAAGGCACACCTGCCTTGCTCATTGCCCTGCCCCCGCCCCGGCCCCGACCATGGCTCAGGAGCCCCAGCCCGCCCTGCCCCGCCGCCTGCCCTAACTGACTCCACGTGCTGGGAAACCACACCAGCCGCACAACTTGGGTGGGCTGCGTTTGGGTTCTGAAATGAACTACCGCACCCACAGTCCCACAGTCCCACAGTCCCACAGTCCCAAACTCCCACCCCACCCCACCCACCGTCCGCCTTCACGGTCATGACCAGGCTCTTGAGCGGGTCGCGCACCCACACGTCCGGCCGCTCCTTGGCGTCGCCTGAGGGGGCGGCGTGATGCCGTGCACACATACGATACACACACACACACACAAGCCTTTCATAGTACTCTCCCTTGTGATCTCTAACACACACACACACACACACACACACACACACACAGACCATCATGACGAGCCGGCAAAGCTTGGGCATGCGTGTGACGAGGCGCCTTACTGCCACGGAGGGGGGTTGTCAGCCCCTTGTCGGGTCACTACTCGCCTGTGACGCGGTAGCAGCGCGGCGGGCGCTGCCCCGGCCCCAGCTCAATGAGCAGCGGCCGCAGCCGCTCCCGCACATACTCGTACTGCTCCGCGTTCAGGCCCGTGCCCACCCTGTGTGTGTGTATGTTAGAAAAGCACAAGGGAAAGGGTCAACACTGTGCGTGTGTGTGCGTGTGTGTGCGTGTGTGTGTGTGTGTGTGTGTTAGAGATCACAAGGGTGTGTGTGTGTGTGTGTGTGTGCGTGCACGTTAACATTCACCGTATATGTTATGGTTGCATCCAAAGCGCATCCGAACATGCTGCGGCAGAATGTGCATGTCTTTGCGCCACAGGCCGTGGAGAGCCAGGCGGTCTCTTGTCCTGCTCAAACGCATGCCACCAACACCCAGCAAACAGCACACCCAGCACCCAAGCACCCCCGCACCCCAGCACACACACACACACACACACACCTTCTCCCTGTTTGTTTTGTCTTCGTTCACACACACACACACACACACACACACACACACACCGCACACGCACACACCGCACACACCTGCAGAAGCTGACGAAGGTGGAGGGCTCGGCTCCGGGCGTGGCGGGCGTCTCGGCCAGAGCCAGGAGGAACTCACTCAGGCGCCCGCCGCGCCTGTGTGTGTGTTAGAGTTCACAAGGGAAAGAGTAGCAAATAGTGTGTGCGTGTGTGTGTTAAAGATCACAAGGGAGAGGCCAAATGTGTGTGCGTGTGTGTGATGGGGGGCGGCAGCAGCAGAACGACGAACGGGATGAGGAGGGGGAGGCAAAGCGGGCGGGATGGGGGTTGGCCGGAGAGACCAAGAAGCCAAACTGACTACACCAGCGGTACCACGCCGGGGGCTGAGACAAGGACGGCCGACGACGTGGGTGGAGGCCGAGCGGTCCCACAGACCCCCACCCCGCACCCACCTGCCGCCCGTGCCCCACATGGCGCCAACCACCACCTGAGGGCGGCCCGGGTGCGACACAGCGACAGAGGCAACACATACGGGTGGGTAGGTAGGTCGACATCGACACAGGTCAGCACGTAGCAGCTGCGCGTTGCGTAAGCGGCGTAACCAGCCTGTCATTGCCAGTCGACGACGATAATGTTCATGAGCAGGTGGTCGCTCCCCCGCCCCGCCACGCCACGCCCCGCCACTCACGCAGTCGAATTCGGTGCTGTCCACGTAGTCGGGCTTGACCTGCGCGGCCAAACGACGGCCCGGTTGCGTGTCATATTCGTCTCAGGCAGCCTTATAGTTGTAGATGTGGGAAAATATTTGATGTCAGCCCGTCCGAAGGTGTGGTGCGGTGTGGTGTGGCCTTGGCGTGCCCTGCTGCCACGGGACTTTGACGACATACGGTACCAGACACGTGTACAAGGGGGCTTGCCCTCCTCACCGCGTCGGCTCCCTTAGTCCACGCCATGACTTGTGGAAAGGCGTGTACGTTTATTTAATTTATCGTATGCTGTGACTTCGACGTCGCACTCGGTCAACACCGGTACCAGCCGCCGCACTCGCACGGGGGTGTGTGCTTTGCCCGCCCACGCACCCGCCCGCCCACGCACCCGCCCGCCCACGCACCCGCCCGCCCACGCACCCCGCCCGCCCCGCCACGCCCCGCCACGCCCCGCCACGCCCCGCCACGCCCCGCCCGCCCGCCATGCTCGCACCTTGAGCCAGCTGCCTGACCGGTCGTTGAGGCGGTAGGGCGAGTCCAGCAGCTTCACCACAATGCCCTCCTCCTGAGGCAGGCAGTAGCAGGCAGGCAGGCAGGCAGGCAATAGCAGGCAGTAGCAGGCAGGCAGGCAGGCAGGCAGGGATGAGTGCACAGGGCGCGGGGGGTCCAGGGGGTTCCAGGGGGCTCCAGGGTGGGGTCCAAAGCACGTAGCGAGAAGCGACACACCCTCACAACACCACCTGCTCGCAACGCCCACGGCCGCCAGCCGAGGGCACACGCGCATAGCGCAACGTGCTCGCGCCCAACCCCAACCACACGCGCATAACGTCCGCCGCCGACCATGTCAAGCTGCCCACCCCACCCCCCACCCTACCCCATCCCCCACTCCACCCCACAATCACCTCGCCTCGACTCACAGCGCCGCCCGCCCGGCCCGCACCCGCACCCGCACCCACCTGTCTGGCAATGGCTCGCTCGTACACGTCCTTGATGTCGTCCTCGCCCAGCCCCTCCTTGCTGTAGGCCTCCCCGCCTGAGGTGGAGGGGGCAGGCAGGAGGCAGGAGGCAGGGGTGCGGGATGGGTGCGGGGGCAGCCACGGGGGAGCAATGGAAGCGCGCGGACACACACACATACACAGGCGAGTAGGTACGCGCCCTCGGCGGCAGCGGCCAGGGGACCAGTGTGCGGCAGTGAGGCAGTGAGGCGTGCTCAGACGGGCGCACAGCCAGCAATCCCTGGCGCTGGGTGGGTTGGCGGTTGTTGCCCCCACCAGTTTTGATTAAAAACCATCCATGGATGGCTAACCCCCAGTTTGGGCTGGTAACCACAACCCCCGAGCATGTATGTATGAGTGGTCACACACACACACACACACACACACACACACACACACACACACACACACACACACACACACACACACACACATACACACAAGTCTTTCATAGTTCTCTCCCTTGTGATCTCTAAAACACACACACACACACACACACACACGCATACACTCGCACCCAGCAGCGGCAGCCCCGGCAGCAGCGGCACGGCCCGGAAGCGGATGGTGCCGTTGGCGCCCAGGGGGATACCCGCCTCGGGCGCGTCACGCAGGGCCTTGCGCAGCAACTTGTGGCGCTCCTGTGCGGCAGGGTGGGGAGTAGTGGAGGTGGGGGCAGTGGAGGTGGAGGTGGGGGTGGGGGTAGTGGAGGGTGCGTCACGGAGGGGGCTACGGCGAAGGATGATGAAACAGACGGAGCACTGGAGCGAATGCGGGGGTGGGAGAGATCACGTGAGATACAACAGGTGCGCACGCCCCAGTCCTCAATGTAAACATGGCGCTCGCCCGGCGGGCTGGCGGCTGCGGCGCGGGGCCCGCCTTGCACCCACCCACCCGCCTCGCCCGCGCCCACCCACCCAAACCACCCGTCCACCCGCCCGCACCACCCAAACCACCCAAACCACCCACCCAAACCATCCTCTCAAACCACCCAAACCACCCACCCTCAGCGGCTGGTCCAGCACACTGCCGCCGTCAACGTACAGCACGTCAAACACCACGTACACCACCTGCAGCCGGCAGGTGTGTGTGTGTGTGTGTGGGGGGGGGTAGTTCATTCCAGGGGGAGGTGTTACTGGTAAACAGTCCCGGCGAGAAACAAGTTGGTAAAAACATGACTGCTCTGCAACTGGGAAACGCAGCCGCCTGTGCAAATTGTGTTTGCGTGTGTGTGTGTGTGGGGGGGTTCCATGCATTTAGATAAGGCAGAGTAGAGGTAGACAGGTAGGCACGGTACAGCAGGTCTTGGGGGGGCTGGGGTTGGGGGGCGGGGTACGGGGGCTGCAAGGATATGGGGGGTGTCTCCGGGAGGGGGAGGGCAGTTGGAGGAGGGCAGGGAGGTGGGAGAGGGCGGCAGCAGTGCAGGTGGGCAGGAGAGGGAGGGCACATGAGGGCCATTCGTTTCACAGGAGGTGGGAGTTGAGGTTGAACACTAGGGGAGGGGGGAACGATGCCGGGTTCGTGCACTTGGGGGCTCACATGGACGGCTGTAAACTGGTGTGAGCCCCCGCCCAACCCCCCCTCCCCGCCTGCTTATCTCCCGTCACCTATCCAAACCCTACATGACCTCCGCATCCTTCCTCCTAATCCCTCCTCCTCCTCCTCCTCCTTCTCATCAATCCTCCTCCATCACCATCACCACATTCCTCCATGCGTGTGTCGCTCTCCCATTTTGTTGTATCACCTTAACTGCATTACTCAACTCCGCTTCCTTTAGATTGGTTTAGTTTTGGGCTGGTAACCACAACCCCCCCCCCCACCTCCATGTCTTGGGCCAGCGGGAAGACGTAGTCGGGGTCGGAGGTCATGACGCTGTTGCCCATCTGCACACCATTAGTGGGGTGGGGTGGGGGGGACAGGTGGGGGGAGGGGCACACACACACACACACACACACATGGAACACAGCGGCATGCCTGACGGCGTGGCTCGGGAACTGGAGCGGCTCGTCGCACGCGTGGTGGACCGGCGCCTAGCCCCGGAGGCCGCGGAGCAGCGCCTGACGGGCATCCCAACCGAGCTGCTGTACGGACACCCCACCGCCGGCGGCTTCGGAGCCCTGCCCCTCATACAGCACGTGCGCGGCCGGCACGCCACGTGGGCCGCCCGCCTAGCCGCCCACGATGCCGCCCCCGCCACCACGCTGCCGCAGCCCTGGTGTGTCGCGTACGCCACATTCCTCCACCATCACCACCCCTCCATGCGGCCTAGCAGCGCTCTGACGGCAGTGCCAGCAGCGACGGGCGCGGGCGACGTTGCCCCCAGCCTGCCCCTCCCTGAGGACGCCGAGCGCACGGCGACGGCGCTAGGCTGGCTGCCGCCGGTGCAGGCGCTGGAACCCGCACCAGAGCCAGGGGCCTGGTGCTATACGGCGCCCCTGTGGGGCAACCCGCTCCTCTCCCCGCCGCCCCTGGCGGAGGGTGGCGAGGCAGACCCAGACCTGGAGGCAGAGGAGGAGCCGGCGCCAGAAGCTGCCCTTGCTGGCGCCGCGCAGTGCACGCAGGGCCGCGGCCTTGACTACCGCCACAGGGCACTACGTGCCTGTGCGCAGCTGCTCACCATTGGCGACCTGGTGCGAGCATACGACGCGCGCCCGCTCGACACGGCCACCGTTATCGACTGGGACGGGTGGCTGAGAGCCCACCTGGCCCCAACAGACGCACGCCAGCGTCGCCGTGGCCCCACGCTAGCCGCCCTCCAGGGCCTGGCTGATGACATCCCACCGGCGTGGCTAAACGCCGCACGGGCCCACGCCGCACAGCTGGCGGGCCCCGGCCCCGCCCCGCCCCCCGCCCCCTCCACCCCCTCCGTCATCAGCACCATCATCATGCCGCGCATGGGATGGGTGCTACCAGGCACCGAGTCCGTCAAAATCCCCCTGGAGAAGCTGTCCGTCCGCATGGCCACAGCCCTACAGCTGGACAGTATCGCGACACGCCGTGCCGGACTCCACGAGGACTATGAGCGGGCGGCCCTTGGCCTGCCGCCCCGCTCAGAGGCGCGGCGTGAGGACCTGCCTGAAGACGCGGCAGCGGCGCTCGGCGCCTTTCGGGGCACCCTTGCGCGCCTGTGGCAGCGCGTCCGGTGGGAGCGGCGCCATTTCGAGACTTTGTGGCGGCTGGCCATCGACGCCGTGCCGCTGCCGGGCAACACTCACATGCCCACGGCTCGACGAGAGCCGTGCGGCTGTGGGCAGTATGGCCATGGCAGCGCCACAACGGGTCCAGCCGCCGCCACCCCGCCTGAGCCGCGGCAGCACCACTTCTGGGGCTGCGCGGTGGCAAAGGCGGTGGTGGCGCAGATCAACGCGCACACCCCGGGGCCCCAGCCCATCAGCCAAGCCCAGCTATGGCTAGTGCAGGCGCCCTCGGGCGTCCAGCAGTGCGTGTGGGACGTGGTGGCGATGGCGGCGCTTGCCGCCATAGAACACGGCCGGGTGCGGCTGCGCGGGATGACGCGCGCTGCAGCGGCCCAGGGAGACCAAGCGGCGGCGGCGGCAGCAGCACCCACCGAGGCAGCGGCGGCGGCAGCAGCGGGGGCGGATGCTGACCCAGATGAGGTCCCGCCCACGCAGCTGACGCCGCCGCAGCCAGGCGTCAACCACACCGAGCTTGCGTGCGCTCGCGCAGTCGCAGACTTTTGGTCGCGGCTGCTGCAGTTCGCGCAACTCGGTGTGCCCCGAAAGGGCTGGGAAGGAGTTGACGCCACCCACCCGATCCTAGCGGTGGTGGACGGGATGCTGCTCTGCGCGCTACCGCAAGCTATGGAGCTGGAGCTGGAGGAGTGACCGGGATCAGCCCTATCGAGTAGAGTGATCACCATAGCAATGAGCCGCGGACATAACGGCTGAATCTAGGGACCAGCAGGGTTGAGAAGGGCTGGGAGGGTCAAGGGGAGTGTGCGCCAGGGTTTCGGGTCACGGGAGCTGAGGGTGGGTTGGGTGCCGGAGCACCCCGGGCGTTTTTCGGCCAAGACCGGCCTAGTAGTCAGACGCGTTTGTGGCTGCCCTTTGGCGTACTCTGCCCTGGCGTCGAATGCTGGTTAGGTAGCTGTCGAGGCTGTGAAAGGCTGCGGGGTCGCTGGACTCAGCCCCGTAGCCACCTGTCGCTGTGCTGTCGCGTGCGGTGTGACGTCTGTCCGGTGCGCGTGTTGCTGCGGTGTTGGCCCTTCAGCCTAGTGGTTGGTGAGCCCGCTGGGCCCTGCGTTGTTGTACCAGCAGTAACCCTTCTGAGGTTGCTGGCGTGGTCCAGGTTGGTTGGAGCGTCCCCCCAGTGGACTCCAGAGCTTGGTTGCGCTCTGGGCAGGGGTGACGCGTGATAGCGGCAGCGTGTGGCCTAAATGCCTCGCTGTCGCTGGCTGTCCCGAGTACTCGATCACGAGACTCGTCAGGCCGCCTGTAAACCCGTTGCTACACACATGCGCGGTGCTGGGTGGGCGGCTCCCGCTTTCGTTGTGTTAACACACACACACACACACACACACACACACACACACACACATGCTATGCTTCCTCTGCCGCCTGTAGGTGAGACTACGGACAGTGGGCGGGAATCAGGGAATTAGGCGTGCCGGGTAAACGTTTTTAGGCGCATGTCACAAGCATATGGGTGCATGTCGGGGTCGGTTTGCTTCGCGAACGCCCGACGGGTTCCAGGCTATTATCTGCGGGTAAGTATAACTACCGGGGCTACGCGGTACCGTCCAAGAAGTATTTGGTACGTATCCGTCAATAACTGCGAGCGATTGCGGGGAATTCTCTCCGTTTCCGTTTACCAACACACACACACACACACACACACACACAGACACACACACACACACACAGTGGCTATCGCTGACATGTTCTGTTCTTGAACACGCATAGTGGCACATACAAAGCGACATACGCGACACGCACACACGAGGCGTGCCCAGGAACAGGAAGCAAGCAATCAGGTGTCGGTGTGCTTGTGCGAGCAAGACGCAGCGAGCACAGGCGGCACGGGCCGTGGCGCCCACCCCACCCCCGCGCTGGGGCACCGCCCCAGCGCCCCCCACTGGCACGTTTTGGGTAAACCCTAATGCCGGTCATGAAGCCCCCCCCCGTTGGGTTGCAATAGTCGCTTTGGTTTCTGGAATGAACTACGCCCGCACCCCGCCACCCTGCCAAAACGCCAACCCGAGCACCCGCCATCCCCCCCTAGAACCCCCCGCTAGTTTGGTTTTGGGTTTGGTTTTGGGTACCAGAAAGGGCTGGTAATTACGCCCCCCCCTCCACCTCCCCTACCTACCGCACCTTCATTCGTATGACGGTGCCCGGCCCCGCGCCCCGGTTCACTGCGTCCAGCGTGCTGGTCAGGCCGCCGAACGGCTCAAACACCTGCCTGCGAGTGATGCGGAGAACAGGCGTGTGTGCTAACGAAAACGGTGGTGGTGGTGTGTGCGTGTGTGTGTGTTTTAGTCATAAACACCAGCGCTTGCCAGCGCGCACGCACAGGTCGACCGTTCCAGAGCCGGACGCATGGGCCCCAGCTGCTGCTGCCACGAACCACCACACTGCTGCCACACCCCTCTAGCCCGCCTGTCCCCTCCAGCCCCGTTGGTGTATCGCCCTTGACTGCCTTGCTTAACTCAGCTTCCTTTAGATTGGTTTAGTTTGGGCTGGTAACCGCATCCCCACTCCCCGCTCACCGCGCCTTGTTCCACACCACCATCTCGCCGTCCAGAATGATACGGCACCCGTCTCCACCGCCGCCCCCGCCACCGCCGCCGCCTCCTGCCTGCGGCCCGCCTGCTGCGCCCCCCGCCCCTGCCGCCCCTGCCGCCCCTGCAGCCGTGCTGGTGCTGGTGCTGGTGCTGGTGTCAAGCAGCTGCTGCGCCAGTGCGGGGCCCAGCACGGAGAAGTCCCTCAGCTCGCCGTGCTCCTTGCCGCGGCGGCTGAAGAACTTGAAGGTGTCGGGGCCGGTGCGGTGCACCTGCGCGGGTGCGTGCGGGTGCGTGCGGGTGCGTGCGGGTGCGTGCGGGTGAGGGCGTGTGTAGGCGTGTGAGGGCGGGCGGGCGGGCGAGCGGGCGGGCGTACGGCGCAGGCGGGGCGCTTGGTGATATGGTTTTGGTGATAGGGGTGATGTGATGTCTGGGTGCTGTCAAGCAGAGTAGGGTAAGCGGCACACGGTCAGTCGGCGACAGTCACTGCACCAACAATACAACGCATACACATGCAGCGCCCTGCGGCGCACACGTGATAAGGCACGCCCACCCACATCCACCCCATTGCCCACCCACACATCCACACCCCCCCCCACACACACACACCCACACCTGCATGCGCTCGCCGTCGAACTTGACCTCCACCACGAAACGGCCCTTGCCCTTGAGCCGCCGCGCCGCCGCCGCCACGCCGCCGTCACAGCGGTCCGCCAGCTGCGGCTTGGCGGCCTGCCCCGGCTCCACCTCCTGCCGGCAGGCAGGGCAGGTGTGGTGGCGGCAGGGGGTGGTGGCAGCAGTGAGAGGCAGGGGCAGGTGTGGTGGCGGCAGGGGGTGGTGGCAGCAGTGAGAGGCAGGGGCAGGTGTGGTGGCGGCAGGGGGTGGTGGCAGCAGTGAGAGGCAGGGGCCGGTGTGGTGGCGGCAGGGGGTGGTGGCAGCAGTGAGAGGCAGGGGCAGGTGTGGTGGCGGCAGGGGGTGGTGGCAGCAGTGAGAGGCAGGGGCAGGTGTGGTGGCGGCAGGGGGTGGTGGCAGCAGTGAGAGGCAGGGGCAGGTGTGGTGGCGGCAGGGGGGTGGTGGCAGCAGTGAGAGGCAGGGGCAGGTGTGGTGGCGGCAGGGGGTGGTGGCAGCAGTGAGAGGCAGGGGCCGGTGTGGTGGCGGCAGGGGGTGGTGGCAGCAGTGAGAGGCAGGGGCAGGTGTGGTGGCGGCAGGGGGTGGTGGCAGCAGTGAGAGGCAGGGGCCGTTGTGGTGGCGGCAGGGGGTGGTGGCAGCAGTGAGAGGCAGGGGCCGGTGTGGTGGCGGCAGGGGGTGGTGGCAGCAGTGAGAGGCAGGGGCAGGTGTGGTGGCGGCAGGGGGTGGTGGCAGCAGTGAGAGGCAGGGGCCGGTGTGGTGGCGGCAGGGGGTGGTGGCAGCAGTGAGAGGCAGGGGCAGGTGTGGTGGCGGCAGGGGGTGGTGGCAGCAGTGAGAGGCAGGGGCCGGTGTGGTGGCGGCAGGGGGTGGTGGCAGCAGTGAGAGGCAGGGGCCGGTGTGGTGGCGGCAGGGGGTGGTGGCAGCAGTGAGAGGCAGGGGCCGGTGTGGTGGCGGCAGGGGGTGGTGGCAGCAGTGAGAGGCAGGGGCCGGTGTGGTGGCGGCAGGGGGTGGTGGCAGCAGTGAGAGGCAGGGGCAGGTGTGGTGGCGGCAGGGGGTGGTGGCAGCAGTGAGAGGCAGGGGCCGGTGTGGTGGCGGCAGGGGGTGGTGGCAGCAGTGAGAGGCAGGGGCCGGTGTGGTGGCGGCAGGGGGGTGGTGGCAGCAGTGAGAGGCAGGGGCAGGTGTGGTGGCGGCAGGGGGTGGTGGCAGCAGTGAGAGGCAGGGGCAGGTGTGGTGGCGGCAGGGGGTGGTGGCAGCAGTGAGAGGCAGGGCAGGTGTGGTGGCGGCAGGGGGTGGTGGCAGCAGTGAGAGGCAGGGGCCGGTGTGGTGGCGGCAGGGGGTGGTGGCAGCAGTGAGAGGCAGGGGCAGGTGTGGTGGCGGCAGGGGGTGGTGGCAGCAGTGAGAGGCAGGGGCAGGTGTGTTGCGGCAGGGGGTGGTGGCAGCAGTGAGAGGCAGGGGCCGGTGTGGTGGCGGCAGGGGGTGGTGGCAGCAGTGAGAGGCAGGGGCAGGTGTGGTGGCGGCAGGGGGTGGTGGCAGCAGTGAGAGGCAGGGGCCGGTGTGGTGGCGGCAGGGGGTGGTGGCAGCAGTGAGAGGCAGGGGCAGGTGTGGGTGGCGGCAGGGGGTGGTGGCAGCAGTGAGAGGCAGGGGCCGGTGTGGTGGCGGCAGGGGGGTGGTGGCAGCAGTGAGAGGCAGGGGCAGGTGTGGTGGCGGCAGGGGGTGGTGGCAGCAGTGAGAGGCAGGGGCAGGTGTGGTGGCGGCAGGGGGTGGTGGCAGCAGTGAGAGGCAGGGGCCGGTGTGGTGGCGGCAGGGGGTGGTGGCAGCAGTGAGAGGCAGGGGCCCGGTGTGGTGGCGGCAGGGGGTGGTGGCAGCAGTGAGAGGCAGGGGCCGGTGTGGTGGCGGCAGGGGGTGGTGGCAGCAGTGAGAGGCAGGGGCCGGTGTGGGTGGCGGCAGGGGGTGGTGGCAGCAGTGAGAGGCAGGGGCAGGTGTGGTGGCGGCAGGGGGGTGGTGGCAGCAGTGAGAGGCAGGGGCCGGTGTGGTGGCGGCAGGGGGGTGGTGGCAGCAGTGAGAGGCAGGGGCCGGTGTGGTGGCG